>OZ037834.1:0-456630 GCA_964035575.1 Rhynchopus sp. YZ270_cl-10 | reverse complement strand
GGCCTCACCCTTGGGGGGGCTGAAAAAGGTTGAAAGAGGGGTGAAAAAAAAAAAACGCCGTTGTTATTTGACAGAACCGAAGAAGCGTAGGCTATACTCACAGAGCGAAATATAGTGGAGTAATGCTCGCTGTATTCGGAACAGTTGTTCTTTTTGTGTGCTGTGTCGACAAAATCCGCTTAAGAACCCCACTCGGGGAACCTAGGGTCTGTGCATCAATATTGGCCGAAAGCCTTTGTACTACAGAAGGTATGGACATCATCCTGAACCCTTTAGAGCAGCTTTTTATGGAAAAAAAAAATTCTTCCCCTCAGGGGGTTCTTCCATGCTGGGACACCCCCTGGTATTACTTAACCCTCGAAAGGTTGCTTTGTTTGTTACAATTCTGAGGGTCTCTGAGACACGCTATTCTGTAAAATCGTTTTCTTTTTGTTTTTCACCTCAAAAACATTCGATAAAACGGGTTCGATGTTTCATCTGTGTATTCATATTCCACTGTGGAGAGGAAGGTTTGAAAGCGGATTTCATGCTCCGCAGGCACGTTCATGCCTACCAGCACTTTGCCAAAATCTGCCCCATGGTTGCGGTAATGGAAGAGACTCACCCCTGCAAACGCCGGCAACGCCCCGAGAAACTGCTGCAGGGCATCACCATTCTCTGGAAACTGAAACCTCAGCAGCCTTTCATCTGCCGGCCCGCCTCTCCCCCCTACTAGATACCTAGCGTGCGCCTTCGCCAGCTCATTCTCCTTCAGTGGCGTACACGGAAACCCATTCCCATTTAACGCCGACACCACAGCAGCACCTTCCTGCGCACTCTTCACTGCAAACGACATGAACACATCCGCCTTCTTCCCGCCTCCATACCTATAAGAGAACTCCGTCACCGGTTGGGGGTAAATATGGCTGTACATCCTTTTAAATGCGCCGTTCTCTTCTGGAAGCTCCACGGTAACCAATACTTCATTTTCTTCACTGCGTTCTGCAATACTTCTGAGAGTAGTAAACTCGAGATTTGCAGATCCAAGCACCGCAACAGCAATCCCTGCATTTTCTTTTACACCGTCCTTCTTCAACCCAGCGACGGACAATGCGCCGGCAGGTTCAAGAATGGATCGGGTGTCGAGGAATACTGATTTTATTGCGGCGCACTGCTCATCATGGGAGGCACTCAGAAACCGGACTCGACCCGATTTGAGGTGCTTCGCAATGATGGTGACGGCATACTCATTTGGTACGGTCCGGTTGGATCGCTCTTCGTTTGCTAATCTCTTTGATAAGGAGTGTTCACCTTCCGCTTCAACGGCTACCACTGTAGTTTCTGGGTGAATTTGTGCCGCATATTCTGAGATCGCTGCTAACAGTGCTCCTGACGTTACACCAATATACACAGTACCCGCGACAGAAGGGAGTTGCGCGAAAAGCTCCACCGCGAGAGACCCTGCAGCTGCCACTGCCTCAGACCCTTCGGTGTTTTGCAAAAGAACTGCGTTGTGTTGTTTGACTAAAATATCGGCATGCTTTCGGGTCGCGCTTTGTGTGTTTCCTTCAAGGACCACCTCTAAAACCGCGTTACACCGAAACACAAACGACCTGAGCTGTCTCAACAACAACGACGGGGTTGTCTCCGGCAGCACCGCAGTGAGGGTTAAAGAGGTGGCGTGCGCTGTGCTTTCCCCAACCACTCTGTCTAGCGCAAGAGCGACAGCGTGCGCAAAATTTCCATGTCCAGTTACTACAATCCTTCCGTGCAGTGCATCATCCGACAAAGCGGAGACCAACGTATAAGCAGTACGTATATGATGTGAAAAGCCGATCTGTGTGTCTTCACGCTTAAGATGCACGTCACACCCGAGCTGTTCACTGAGGATCCGTGCACGGTGTACTGGAGTGCACACTGCCATATCTCCTGCAGAGCATTGCAGCATCTGCGCAAGGAGGATGCTACCTTCGTCAACACGACGGCGTTTGGCTGGACGGTCCATTAGGGAAGTGGAGATGTGTGGGGGAGTAGGAGAGTGGTCTGAAAAAGGGTTGAAGGTGGGAGGGGAGTTTGAAAATGTTTTTTTTTTGTATGTTTTGAAAGTGCTTTGTGCTCTGTCTAATTTTGCTTGATCGTTTTGTAGACGGAAGGTGGGAGGGGAGGTGTGTTTAGTGTTGAGGGAGGAGACAAAAAAAACTAGAGGGATATGGGATTTTTTTTTATTCTCTTTTTCGTGAGATTTTAAAAATAAAATTGGGAAGAAACCATTTCGAAGATGAATGCCCCCCCTCAAAAGGGGAGGGATATGAAAGAAAAGAGGCGTTTTTTTTTTTTTTTGAGGTCGTCTCTTCACTGTGCTTGCCACCGTGGAAAGGAGGATGGAACAAAAGGTGTTCATTGTCTTCTGCAAGAACGGAGGGCACCTGTACAAAAAAAAGAAGAAAAAAGAAAAAAGAATGAAATCCACCGATCACGGAAATTTGCGAAAAACGAAGGAAAAAAAAACCCAAATTGAAGCTGTTGATGCAGGCACCTCCGACTGACCCACGTACGATATCAGCCCCGAATGAAAGCGCAAGTACCCTGCAGCCAACAACAGAAGATGGAAAAAATAAATAAAAGAAATAAATGAGCTGGTGCTTCCCGGGGGGTATGCATTTCACAAATTTTCACAAAATGTGACAAGTTTTCACAAGTTTTCACAACACGAAAACCGCTATAAAATTGTGAAGGCTGGTGAAAAATGGTGAAAAATTGTGAAAAGTTGTGAAAAGTTGTGAATTGATTTGAGTTTTTTTTGGGTTGGGTGGTGACCCACCCATTGAGGGGTATGCTGGGATTCACAAGATAGAACGTGGTGTGTTGTACCTGTGTACCTGTGTACTGTGCACTGTGCGGAAATGACGAGAACTTGTCCATTTCGGCAAATTGACCCCACCACTGGCCGGACGGATTCCGGAAATGCAAATGCCGGCATTTAAAAGCTTCACCAACGAAGGAAAAAAGGGTGGTGAAAAGTTGTGAATAGTTGTGAAAAGTTGTGAATTGAATTGAAAATTTGTGAAATGCATACCCCCCGGGAAGCACCAAATATGAGTTATATTGAACAATACTGGTGCTTCCCGGGGGGTGTGCATTTCACAAATTTTCACAAAATGTGACAAGTTTTCACAAATTTTCACCACACGAAAACTGCTACAAAATTGTGAAGGCTGGCGAAAAGTGGTGAAAAGTTGTGAAAAAATGTGAAAAGTTGTGAATAGTTGTGAAAAGTTGTGAATTGATTTTTTTTTTGTGAGTGCTTTTTTTTTGGGCGGGTGGTGACCCACCCATTGAGGGGCACGCTGGGATTCACAAGATAGAACGTGATGTGGTGTACCTGTGTACCTGTGTACTGTGTGATGTGCGGAAATGACGAGAACTTGTCCATTTCGGCAAATTGACCCCACCACTGGCCGGACGGATTCCGGAAATGCAAATGCCGGCGTTTAAAAGCTTCACCAACGAGAGAAAAAAGGGTAGTGAAAAGTTGTGAATAGTTGTGAAAAGTTGTGAATTGAATTGAAAATTTGTGAAATGCATACCCCCCGGGAAGCACCATGAGCGATGATTTAGGATAATTGTTCCATAGAGGGAAGCCTGGCAGAAGGTCTGGCAGACTTTTTGCGGAAATCTCCCTCCGTGGGTGTGGGATTCTTTGAAAAGAAATATAAATAAAAAAAAACTAAAAATATATTCATAAAAAAAAATGGGGAAGCAAACGCCTCTCAGCGCACAGTGTCATCTTTCACTTTGATAATCTGTTGGTTTGGTAGTAGATGTGTCATGCAAACACAGCTTCTTCACTTTATTTTTTTTTTGTTTTTGGTTTTTTTTTGGTTGGAGGATCAGCGATCGCTCATTCGGCATTTTCTTCTTTTTTTCACCGTAACCTATCGAGGTAGGCGTGACGCTGACTACACCGGTAGTTTTTTCGTAGCCACGCCATTTTTTCTCCCTTCTTTTATTTCATTTTGCATCGAACAATGGCCCACGAGAGATGGATGTTTATGCTCAATGCTGACCAATAAATAGGCCGTCTTTTTTTCTTTACGTTTTTTTGGTGCTCCGGAGGGGGTCGATATTGACAGGTATTTGACCCATTTTCGAAAGCACTATTTTTTTTATACGAATTGACGATGTGTAGTCACTTTGTTTACTTGGTATTTATTTTTTTGGAAACTTGGCTGTATTAGTCCGCCCTAGAGTGTGCTCCACTATACTTTTTATTGAAACACGGCTCAAATAGCGCATCAGAACTGTTGAGGAATGCGAAGGACGAGAAGTGGAAGACTTTTTCGCATTGTGATGTGAAGACACTGTGCCACGTCAGCAGCGTGGGCTTGCCTCCCCTTTCAGGCTATAATAATTTTTTTTTTTGCGGGATAACCCACTGTTTTTTGATAATCAAAACACACACATCAAGGAAATAACGTGTTTGACAAAAAGGGGGGAAGGGGAGGGAAAGAACAAAACTATAACAAAGCCCAATTGATAGAAAAAAGTAGGCTACGGTACAATATGAGTGCTAGTGGTTTATCATTGGAAAAAAAATATTTGGTTTTTGACTACTATCACAAGAGAGTAACCGCGATGTCTAAATGAAGAAAAAAGGGGCTAATATCATGCACTTTCCATTCACAGAAGAGAAAGCACACAAAAGGATGTTTAAAAAAAAACGAGACATCCCGTCTTTTTTTATTTTTGTTGATCACATTCGGTATCGCGATAAGAAAGAGGGGGGGGTGCTGAAATAGTGCAAATCACAGCCTTCGCTGTGTATTCGCTATTGCAGTTGTGTTTTTATTGTTGGAATGTGGGGAGGTTTTTTTTTAAAGATGCGTTTGATGCATAGGAAGGAAAGAAAAAAATGGATATTTTTTTTATAACAAAAATTGAAATTGAAAGAGAAAAAAAAAAAAAATGCCCAGAAGACTGGACATGGCCATAAAACGGGACAATGGTTCCTCGATCAGGGAACGCCCAGTCATTGGTTTCAAACGCACAACAAAAAAAAAAAGGTGAAAAAAAATTTTTTTTTCTTTTGAGAAATCCTTAACTTCGTCTGCTGATTAGCCGCCTTCTTCAAAAGAAAGAGAAAAAAGCTGGGGTTTTATTAGTGAACAAGAAAAACAAAAGAAAAGAAAATTTATAAGATGAATGTACCTCTCTTGTGCACACATAGATACCCAACATAAACAGGTCTATGATAGCTACTGACCTACAGTTGTCCAGACAAATGCCCTGTTTTTTCCTTCTTCTTCTTCTTTGGTGTGCGTGAAAATATATTATTTTATTTTAGATTTGAAAAAAAGAGGGGGTCCCGAAGCTGCTGCATTCTCTTGGTTGTGCTAATTTATTCTGGCCCCTGAATTTCTATACCTCACTGTAACCTACTGAGGGAGGCGTGACGCTGACTACACCCGGTAGACCTATGGTTCTTTCTTTCAAAGCACCGTAATTTATTGTTTTTTGCTTTTTTTGTGTTTGTGTTTTCAACTTACCTTCCTTCACCCCCCCCTGTAAGGGTAACCGTAGGTGAAGTAAGGTATAGTATTGAAATCGATGTGGGGGGGGGGAAAGGGTCAATTTTACAAACCCGGATTTTGAGGAAAATTTTAGCTGAAAATGGGCCCCACGTATAAGCAACCGGGCTCATATTTCTCAAAATTTAAGTGGTCAAAAAATTGTCCAATTTTCGAGATTGACCCCACCACTGCACGGGCGGAGCCCAAAAATGCAAATAAGGACCCTTTTTAATTTGTTCTCTTGAAATGTATAATTTCATGTTTTCGCGAAAAAAAATTACAACTGATCCCTACAAGGGTTGAAGGAAGGTGGTTGAAAACAACAATAGCAACAAGGACAAGTAATTGCTAAGGAAAAACGGGTGTGATGTGGAAAACTCCGCGCGATTTTCGAAACCACCGTAGTATCCTGGCGATTTGCTGGAGGTGTTGATGTGCCTGGTGTGATCGATGTGTTGTAGTCTGTGCATTCTGTGTTCCCTCCGCACTGCTCCAACGACGACGACAATGTGGGGAGCCTGTGGACAAAAACGAGCTGGAACACGCCGAGCCTGCCGAGCCGACGTCAAACAACGCTATCGAGCAGATGGTGCTGGACGAAGAGGACAGCCCCCCTTCTTGAACGTTTCAGATGCTGGCGTCCCAGTGGGTCTGGCAGCTTACGAAGAGCGTTAGCATACCTGCAGAAGAGCAGAATGCTGGGCATGTTGTAGATTATTTCTACAGGATGGAGTTCCACATCACACCCCGTTTTTTTTCCGATAGCAATTACTTGTTTTTTTTTAGCTTTCCCTAAGGGAGGGAGAGAGAGGGGGAAGATGATGGGGGGTATTCGTGTATAGTAGTTTGCTGGTCAAAATAGATGCATTTTGCCAAAAAGACAAAAGCAAAGTGTCACTTGTCGTTCCCTCACCCTCCTTCTTGTAGTTTGATGCGTTGACGCTTCCACACACACTAAAAATCACCTGTTGGGTGGTGGTGTTGCGGAGCACGGTTGGGTGAGTGAACGACGTGACACTTTCCGCTCACAAAGTAGTGTGCGTAAAAAAAGGGAGCATTATACCCAAAACGTTCAAATGAAAGTGAAAGTACCGGGTATAAGGATCAAAATATTCCCCATCCCTTTTGGTCATATCACGGAAGTAACTGTCAGATCTGGCCAGATTTTTGGTAAATCAAATCCCAGGATCTGACTTTTTCCAGATGATGAAATCTGGTGAGACCAGATCTGGAAAATCTGGGAAATTGTGTGAATCTTGGGTTTTCATACTATTTTTTTTTCTCCCCCAGATTTCAGTATCCATGAACAAAAGCAAAAGGAGAAAAAGGGAAAAAAAGGCTGTACTTTCCACAAAGTAGCATGCGTAAAAAGAAAAAAAAAATGAAGTTGATAGTGCAAACGCCTCTGGGACGCAGGCACTGATACTCCGCGGGTTATCGAAGCCCCCGGAGTGTTGCGCTTGGGAGTGGTTTACAGGGAAACTGTAAGCGCAGTCATTACCCCACCCAAAGTAGCACGCGTATAAAAAAAAAAAGTGAAGAGGGGGTGAAGTTGATAGTGCAAAACGCCTCTGGGACAAAACAGGCACAAATGGGTTATCGAACTCCCCCCTCAGGTTATTGGTGGCAGTATTGTGATGGGAGCCCATTGGAATACATCAAAATACATCACAATACACGTGTATTGTGATGTATTTTGCGTATTCCAATGGGCTCCCATCACAATACTGACACCATTACCTCAGGTCCCCCCCTGGTAAGATGACCCTAAGCATCTCTGTGCTTAGTCACTTTTACGGAGAGAGAGAGAGGAAAAAATAAAGAATGGGGGGGAAGGGGGTAGTGCCTATCTGTTTCGTACTGAATAGTAGTCAGAGATAGGCACGAAAAGAGCACATAACAAACAAGATTAGAGTAACAGCGTAAAAGAAAAAATGTTCGACCGTAAAAAAAAAGGTCGAACTTCCAGAAAAAATCCTGAAAAGGTCGAATATTATTACGGTCGATATTTTTTTTTGTACGAATACAGCATTTCAATAAATAGGTTGCATAGGGCATAGGGTATCAAAAGATATTCTCAACTTTCTTTTTATGTGGTATGTTTCGACAAAACGTAAAGAAAAATGTTTCATTGGTGCTCCGGGAGGGGCCGATAATTGACAGGTCGTTGACCGACTTCCGAAAGCACCATTCATGCACAAAATTGAAACTTCAGTAGAAAAATAAAAAATGCCTCGGAAAAGAAGAAGAAAAAGGGAAGTTATTGATGCAGGCGCACACCCCCGATCCGCTGTATGCTGCGGCCAAGAAATGTAAAAAGAACGCCACAAAAAGAGAAAAAAATCTGATGTGTGCAAAATGACACAACAAAGCAAAGAGACATCAAAGGGATTGTGGATGGGTATCAGGAGTGTGGCACGGCTGCCGAAAAGAAAAGAAAAGAAAATAAAAGTTTAGAAGATGACCCTAAGCCTCTCTGTGCTTAGTCTGATTAGATTATTCTTTGGTTTATTCATCAGTCAATTTGTGCTTAGTCACCTTTTAAAAGTACCGGTAGTCAGCGTCTTCCACCTCGGAGTGTCGTCAACAAATATTTTTGTTTTGAACAAAAAAATTTCGTGTGCAAACCTCAAGGGCGTGCACGATTGAATTATTTCATATACTTTCTATTTCTACTGAATAGAAGGCATTATAGGCACTGACTAATTGGAAAAAAATACATATTAGGGAGGGGTCGATATTGACAGGTCGCTGACAAGTCACCGACAGGCCGTGACACGTCGCTGACAGGTCGTTGACCGACTTCCGAAAGCACCAATTACTCTTCCTTTTTTACATATTCAAAAGAAATGAAAACAAAAAAAAGGAAGAAAAAAAAAAGAGAGAGAAAGTTTTTTTCGTCGATCGCTCGAATTAGTGTCCCCTGAGTGAATGAGTAATGGGGAGTAATTCGGCAAAGCAGTATCTAAAAAAAAAACAGAGTTTTATTTTTATATGATGATTCTCTAAAATTCAAACAAAAAACAAAAAAAACGTTTTGGTAAGGCACACTCTGGATGCCCAAAGGAGGGGGCAAACGATGTGTGCAGTGCATGGGAGCACATCAGGGAATAGGCACCAGCGTCCAGACTCCTCCCGCGTTGTCGCAAGTTGCCATATCCTGGGCTCCCAAGCCTTTCTTGAGCTCATTTATGCCTCGTCTCAAAAAAAGTTGCAAAAAAGTTGAGGAAAAAAAAGTGCAAAAACTGGGGGGATTTTGGAGAAACATTTTGGAGAAAGAAAAAAAAAGAGTATTTGAAATGCTACAAACGCATCTCCCACCTGATTTTTACCTCGCGGATAGGCGCGTAAAAGCACGTAAAGGCGTGTACGGACCTATACGGTCCTATACGCGCCTTTACGCGCCTATATGCGGGGTAAAAATCAGGTGGATTTCAGTCGAAAAAGAAAAAAGAGAGAAAGAAGAGAAATACATTGAACGGTTACTCCTGCAGCAAATGCGACCTCATAGTTTCTTGAGCAGTCCGGGTGTGCAAACTGTTTGCTTCCTTGGAACAGTCTGGACATCTCAGCATCTGCATCATGTCTTTTGGCCTTGTGCTGTACTGGGGCATTGCCTGCTTACTATGTCGAACGCAGTTCACATGTCTCTTATTTTCTCCATTCAAACAAACAAAACTAAGATGTGTGTGAGTCTCGTACAACGCAACCACACATCCCTTTCTTAAACTTGGGTTTAAGAAAAGACAAAATAAAAATGCTCGTTTTCCACGCGCAAAATGTGATTGTAACAAAGAAGAGATGTGAAGGGGAAAATCACAAGAAAAAAAAAAATATCGTTTCAAAAACACACACAATAAATAGGCTATACTCCGTTCAGGTGTTGCCCACTCTAAATTCGTTATCAAACACACACACAAACTTTGTTTAGGGTAGCACAATTAAAAACCTTGTTTAGTGTCCCACCGCTCCCCAAAAATCTGTTCGCACGCACGCAAAAAAAAAAAACTAGTCAAAAAAAAATAATTTTTCCCTCACCTATTTTGCCCTCTTTTCAGGCTATTTCCTAACTCTGGGGCGTTTTGTTGCAGTTCTGAGCCAATCCCGGCTTGTGGTGGGGTGAATACGGAAAAATGGACAAAATTTTAGTGACTTAAATTTTCGCAAAATATGAACCCATACTCGTAAACAAGGGTCATTTTCAGGAAAATTCGGAAAATTCCGACATTTGGAAGCAATTTTTTCCCCTGAAAAAACAGTGGGTTTTCAGCCCGAAAACATACCGCGATTGGGATTTCCGGAATCCGTCCGCACTGTGGTGGGGTCACTTTGCCGAAATGGCCAAATTCTTGGTTTTGGTCAAAATCCATGTAGGGTAAAGAGGGCCAAGGTAAATCCCACAACCAGATTTTCTCTCCCTGATCCTGACGTCTTGAAACATGAAAATGCGTGAAAACACCGGCATTTGCATTTTCGGAATCCGTCCGTTCTGTGGTGGGGTCAATTTGCCGAAATGGACAAGTTCTTGGTTTTGGTCAAACCCCGTCAGTGTAAGGTAAAGGGGGCAAGTGTTTGCCTGTAGAAACTGGTAGGGAACAGGCAGCGCCGCAGGCGCACGGTACCCAACTTTTTTTATTCTTGCACCTTTTCTCCACTTTCTTTTGATTGCACGAGCCGATTGCTCTCCACGGTGGGGTTACATGTGTGTCCAAAAACACTCTAAGGTACTATTATTCTGAAATATGAGATTCAATGGTTTCTTAAGGAAATCTTCATAACGTGAGATCTCTGAAAATCCTCGAAAACGAACCCCGCCGGAGGCGGATTTTTTTTTATACACGTGTGCGCAAAAATGCTTATTTCTTGCTTATTTCGCACATTTGGGAGCACGGGACCCCAACATTTTTTTTTTCTGGTCACTTTTTCCCAGACAGAAGTGCCTACCTACCTTCCCCCTTAGGGCCCTCCGAGACTTCGTCCGTCCTGACTTCAACCTACCAACCATAAAAATTATTTTTTTTGTAGTTGTGTCCCAATTATTTTTTTTTTTTGGATTTCCAAAATCATCTGTTCGCGCGCAGGACACTAAACAATATTTTTAATTGTGCTACCCTTAATGACAGGAACTAAACCTCTCTCGTTGCGTAATCACTTTTGTAATAACAAACACGAGAGGGTAGAGGGGTGTGCTGTCACCCATTTTATTAGCCGTCCTGCCCTCTAATGTACCTTTTGTCTCGTGCAAACTTTAAAAAAAAAAAAGAATAAAGAGGAGAGCATCGCCAAAATACTTATTTTCGGCATTTTTTTTTTCACTGTTCTCTCCCCCCCCCACTCCTGATCACCTATAGGGAGAAGCCCTTCAAGCATGACATTGTATCATGTGTCCTGGCAGACAGGACGGAGCGCTCCACCACACAGCGGACTAATTAGAGGGGAACTACTAGTAAAACTAACAGATACGATCAACGACTACAGTACAGGGGAGCAATGATTACGGGCAACTTAATTTTCGGGAAATATTGAAATTTACCCCATAAATTTTAAGGTCCACCCATAATATTGCGCCCCATTGCAGTGTTAAACTAAAAAAACATTACAGTCATTTACTAGTAGCCCCTCCTGACTCTCTGCTGTGTATAGCCTCACAGGGGGTGGGGAAGGGGTCCTAAACAGAGAAGAAAAAAAGGGAGAGAGCGAGACTGTAGAGTCCCTTTCTATGGTGGTATTTGCCCCTCCTCCATGTAGTGTGCAGGCTCATTGTATCAGGATGCCCCCTTGTTGCTGAAGCACTGCGAAGGCAAGGTAAGGAAGGATGCTGTGAAGAACACAGCATGGCAAAAGAACAACATGACAAAATAGAAAATTTGACCTCAGGATATGATGAAAAGGATATAAGACGAAGGGAGAGAAAAAACAGTTTATGTTGATCCTAGTACCGTCTTCGTAAAAATGTTCGACCGTAAAAAAGGACAAACTTCCAGAAAAATCCGGAAAAATCCGGAAAAGGACGAACTTTATCGCGGTCGAACGTATTTACAAAGACGGAAATAGTTATCAGAGTGAATGAATGGATCCTGATATCTATTTAGGACCTAAGCATGGGGCTTTTCCTAAATACCGCCCCCCGGATTTAGGCAAAATCGTTTTTTTTTTTCTTCTTTTCTTTCCCGTTTTCTTTTTCCCGTTTGTTTGCTCCGCAAGTTATTGTGCTCCCCCGAACTGCCCAGGAATGGATGGCAAAAAAAGAAGAAAATATTTTGCCCGAAATGCACAGAAATCGGGTGAGTTGCACAATAAAATGGGGATAAACAAAAAGGTAGATGTTCGCATCATTTTCATTTCCCCACAAAGCAGTGGTCCTTGGTCCTCATTTAAAAGGCAAACAAAGCTAGCGGGCACCGTCAGTCATTTCTATTTTCTATTGCCAAGAACTTGTATTCGAAGAAAAAAAAACTAAAAAAAAAATCGGACAAACAAAGAACACTATCTTGCAATAGGAACTACCCAACACAAGATAAAAAAAGAGGACAGAAAAGTATCACGTGTCTTTTCCTCACCTCCCCCCTTCTTGTAGTTATTTGATGCGTTGACGCTTTTCCACACACACTATATCTCATCTGTCGTGGTGGTATTGCGTAGCACGGTTGGGGTGAGTGAACCGACGTGACACTTACCGCTCACAAAGTATTGTGTGTATCAAAAAAAAAAAAAAAAACTGCACCTGCTTCGGTATGGTACAGTGGAGGAAAAAAATGATTGAGGGGATAAATGTCTAAGTGGGACTGAAACTTAGTCAGCTGAAGGGGAGGTGGGGGAAAAGAGGAAAAATAGTGCACGATGAATATGCGCAGAGACTGTGCATACGGTTGTGTTGCCACAGTTGTGCAATCTCCACTGTTTTTTTTTTTTTTTTAAACCATTCCTTTTTAGGGAACATGGCATGTACCTACTAAAATTACCCCAACGATACTACAATAATTGATTAATTTCTGTAGTGGCTTGGGGGTTAGTTCGAAGCAAATTGCCCTCCCCCTGGCTTTGTTGTCCCAAAGGAAAACAAAGAATATGAGGAAAGCCTATGATTCACAGTACACACTATTTTTAAAACAAAGGATACTTTTAAGAAAAGAAAAGTTGAGAGGAAGGTGCAAAACGCCTCATCAGGCACCGATGGGCGCAGTGCACTGCCCCCAAAAAGAAAACATAAATAAAATGGGAAATGGCGGGATCGAGTGGACCGGTGCAGAGCACAGACATGGGATGGGGTGAGGGCTGTCTTTATGGGGTTGGGGTTCTTAACTTTTTGACTTTCCTTTTTATTACCTTGGTTTTGGTGTTCTTGACCTTCCCGCTATTTAGCACCTTCGGGTTACCTTTTTTGGGGGGGTAAAATCACACCACATTGGTTAAAAAAAAAAGAAAAATTTCTTTAGGCCAAAAAAAATTGTATAATTTTTGTTATTGTTTCGACAGTCGCCCCCTCGAGAGTGGGTTTTGTCCTTTGAATCACCTAAAGAAAACGTTGTCAGAAGAGAGGTACAGTACAACACACCCTTTCTGGGGGGGTTTTTTTTTTTTGATAAATTGTTGGAGGTAGTTGTAGTTGCCTCGGTTTGTGTTACCACAGTTGGTGCATTTCACCACTGTATTTTTTTTAGCCCCGTGAAACCCTGTGTTACATCAATACTGGGTTCGCAAGCCTGAAGCCAGGGGGTAGGGGGTGGCTGCATTCCTCTTCGGAACGGGGTGCCCCATCCTATTTTTAAAAATGTTTTCTATTTCCTCCTTCATGAGGTGGCAGAAAAAGAATGAAAAGAACAATTAATTCATATACATTCTTTTCTTAGCGAAACAAAAAGAATGCAAAGAGGGTGCAAAAAATGTACCCTTTCTTTAAAAAGAACAAGAAAAGTTTACAAAGATGACCCTAAGCCTCTCTGTGCTTACTGGGGGGGAGCTATTAAAGTATACGTATACTTTATTCGGCGGGAATTACTGCTTAAATGGCCAAAAAACGAAAAAGGAAAAAAAAAAAAAATCACTGTTATTTTGGGGTTTCTAGTGGCCGAAACCTCGCGAAAACACCACCATTGACATTTTTGGGCCAATCCCAGCCAGTGGTGGGGTCAATGTGGAAAAATGAACAATTTTTTGGTGACTTAAATTTTCACAAATCTGAACCCCATCAGCACCAATCGTGTAAAAACTGATACACGCGTTTTAGGTCAAAAATACTCGTTTCTCAGCTCAAAGTGACCCCATCACAGCACGCACAGAATCCGGACCACCGAAATCAAAAAAAAAAAAATCCGATTTTTTGTGCAAAAATTGCTGTAAATTTTTTTTAGTAAGAAAAATGTACACAAAAACCGTATACTTTATTTCACAGATTTACACGCTCAAAATGGGTTTCCGCACCGTATACTTTATTACCCCCGTATACTTTATTAGCACCGTATACTTTATTAGCCCCCCCCCCCAGTAGTCATCTTTCATCACAATAAAATAAAAAAATGAAATCTCGATATTCATAGCTAGAGAATGCGCATCATGCGCATGATGCGCGTAATGCGCATAATTGTGTTATGCGCATGTTTTTTGTGTGTTTTTTTATGTCATGCGCATACAAAAAAACAAAAGTGGATGCGCATATTTTTTTGTGTTTTTCTTCATGCGCATGTCTTTTTGTGTTTTTTTGGTATGCGCATCACACATATGTGTGATGCGCATACCAAAAAAACACAAAAAAACACAAAAAGACATGCGCATGAAGAAAAACACAAAAAAATATGCGCATCCACTTTTGTTTTTTTGTATGCGCATGACATAAAAAAAACACAAAACATGCGCATCAAGAAAAACACAAAAAAATATGCGCATGTTGTTTTGTTTTTTTGTATGCGCATGAATAAAAAAACACAAAAATCATGCGCATCAAAAAAAACACAAAATATACGCGCATGTTTTTTTACACAATTTGCGCATGATGCGCATTCTATATCTATGGATATTGCAGTTTAGTGTTGACACCCAAGAATGTGCTCCCACTATTTTATTGACAAATGTCAAAGTGGGGGGGGAAGTAGAACAGACACATAAAAGAATGAACCCAGGCCTTCTTTCTATTGAGAAGAAGAGACGGCTGTGGGAAGAGCGGACTGGGTGGACTCTCTTTCTTGATAAGGTAAGTGTACTTCCCCCGACACTTGAATTCGTTTTGTTTTTCAAAAAAAAAAAAAAAAAAAAAAAAAAAAAAAAAAAAAAAGTACTATCGCGAAAAGGAAAAAGGAAAAAAGAAGAGGGAGAGAGAGAGAGAGAAAAGAGGGAGATTTGGGGAAGGTACGGAAGTCAGAAAAAAAAAAGGAACGATACAACAAGTATTTTCATCATATGCAAATCAATAAATTGATAGCATAGGAGGAGGGGATCAATAAAAAATGTTCCCCAACTTTCTTTTTTATGTTTTGCAAAACGTAAAAAAAAAGAAAAGTAAAATGCTTCGTGCACAAGTTGAAACTTCCGTAGATTACGACGGTACAACAAAAAAGCGAAAGTTGATAGTGCAAAACGCCTCTAGGACGCAGGCACTGACACTCCGCGGGTTATCGAACCCCGGAGTGCAACAAAGAAAAAAAGGGGGGGTGTTGAAAGTGCAAACACCTCGCCGTTCATCGGCGGATGCAGGCACAAAATCAAAAAAAAAAAATAAGAAAAAAAAATCAAAAACATGAAAACTTATGAAAGATGGAAGAGCCTCTCTGTGTGCACACACATCTTGTCCCCCCCCACTGTAACCTACCATCTTTAAAACTTTTTAATGGTATAGACAACAAAAGTGTTACCAGTTTTTCAATGAGAGTTGCTATTTTTGCAGGGAAGGGGAGAGTAAAAAAAAAAACCATCTTTTAAAAAGTAAAGAAAATTTTATGAGATGAACCTAAGCCTCTCGTGTGCTTGGGCACCTTGAAAAGAAAAGAAAAAAAAATGACAATGACAAAAAGGGGTGATGGAGGAGAAGTGTTTGGGAATATGGGCCTAAGTAAGTCTCTTGCACTTAGGGAGTAGACTTAAAAAAAACCCACAACAAAAATAAAAATAATAAAGAATCGAAGAAAAAGATAAAACTTGAAATAAATGATGACACGCCAAGAACGGGGTATCTGGTAATTTGAGGTTTCTGTTTTTGTTCCCTTTTTTTTTTTTTTTTTTTGAAAACTTGGTTGTAGTAGATAAACACCCGAGGATGCACTCCACTATTCTTTTTTTTTTTTTTTTTTTTTTTTTTCACTGTAACCTACCATGGTAGGCGTGACGCTGACTACGCGGTAGTTATTGGTAGCCGCGCCACTGGTACTGCCTCTTGCTTAGTTTTGTTGTTGTGCTACTTAGCGGGGTTCCACACTGCGACGGGGCAGGGGGGACAGCTTCCCTTTTCCTCATTCTTTTTCCTTTGGATCGACACAGTCCACCAGAAGAAACCTGTTTTTTTTTTTGGAAGTGGGTTAATGCACTGTACTCAATCTGGTTTCAGAGCCCAGTGTATGTGTTTGTTTTTTTTTGCTATTATATCGACAATCGCCCACAATATCCACTTTAGTGACTATCTCGGGCTGTACTCAACGTTTGACGAAGCATTTTGATTTGTTCTTTCCCCCCCCCCCCCCCCCCTTTTTTGATAAATTATTGGAGTAGCGTAGTTGCCTCGGTTTTGTGTTGCCACAGTTTTTGTGCAAAAATCTCTCCAAAAAAAAGTTGTGTATTTCAATAAATCCTCGCTTCGACCATCTGTGTCATTTCTCCACTTTTTTTTTTTTTTTTTTTTTTTTTTTGGGAAAAAACTTGATTCGGTCATTGTGTACAGACAATCACCCACTCTGAGAAAGGCTTTCGTCTGTACAACAATATGCGTCTCGCCCGAGGGTGTTGACTAGGGGAGGAGTAATAAAAAAAAAAGTTGAAAATGATGTCTAAGCTTCTCATGCTTAGTCACCGAAGGAGAGAGAGAAAAAAAAAAGAGGGAAGTCGCGCAGGGTGTTTGTCAGAAAGTTGTTGTTTTTGCTTTGTGCTCTTTTTGTTTTGGTGGTCTTTAAAAATGTACTATTTGCTTTTTTGTTTTGTTGTTGCTTTTGTGTTTTGGATCCATGACCAATTGGTCTTCAGGAATCTTTTTTCGTGTTTTTCAAAATAAAAGAAAGTCGCGCAGGGTGGTATAAAATTAATCTTCTGTTGAAAAGGAAGAAAAAAAAATGCCTGTGAGCGCATTAGCTGTTGGTTCTCGTCACGGGTGGTAGGGGATCTGGTCCGATTGGTTTAGGGCAGTCATCGCTAACATTGGTGCAGTACCAGCAGCGCACACACATTGGCATTTGGGTGGTTTTTTCGTATACTTGAGTGCAACAACCCACCGAAGTGTGGTTTGCCCTCTCACTACTTTAAAAAAAAATAGTAACTCTGATAGGTAAGCAAAAAGGGGGGGGGGGGGGGGAAATGATTTTTTTCGCTGATTGCTTGGAGGGGGGTGATTTGGCGACCGTATCTGAGGACCTATTTCTCCTTTTAAGCCTACGCTTTTTTGTAGGTACAAAAAAAATAAAAGAAAAAAAAAAGAAAAAAACTCGGGCAGATGGTTAGCTTGCTGGGAAAGATCAAGCCCTTGCCGGAGGGGAAGTGTCGAGATAAACAGTGTGTCCAGCTGTATCAACACACAAAATCTAAAAATAAAAATTGCATTTTTTTTTTTGAAAAACCTACAACCAGAGTTGGGGTGTCTCAAGGGGGTTTGAAAGTTTGTTTTGTTTTGTTTTGTTTTTGCTTTTGCTACTTTATTTTGTACTTTTTTGCTTATTTGTTTGTTTACTTTTGCAGCATGACCAAGGGTCGTTAAGACAAGGTACGTTACTTTTTGAGATGACGATTTAATCCATGCCTTGTGCTGTCTGTAAATGTTTGTGTGTTTTGCAGGTTTCGGCCGCTAATCCTCTGACCTGCGAAAAACTAAGAACCTCACGCGGCCAGGGTCCGAAGACCCTCCTCAGTCATCAGAGAGGAAGAGGTTCATATTAGTTCTTTTCATGCTTTCAAAAAAAAAAAAGGAGAAAAAAAGAAAAAAGGAAAAATGGAGCAACAGCCATTATCCATAAAGTTTTGTAGGGTACACACAATAAAAGAAAAAGAGAAGAGGAGATATTTGATTGTCAGGTGATCGTCGCCCGCCTCACCTAGGGCCCTTTGTTCGTACTCTGTTGAGACGAATGAAAGGTTATATTGCATCAGACCAAAGTTTGCAGTGCCTTTTGTGGTTTTTTAAGGAAGAAGGGGTAAAGGCCTGTCCTTTTTTAGTTGTTCCTTTGCCACAGAGTGAGCACGTTAATCGTGTCAAGTCAGTTTCACAGGAGTCCAGTGAAGGCTCGGAATCAGATTGTGATTCGGAGTCCTCGAAAATGGCTTCGTCTCCGGATGCTTCCGAAACTTCAGGAGACTTCATCATCTCCCGCCATCCCTTACACCGTCGTTGATGCTTCTTTAAGAGTTCCTCCGTGAATATTGTGTCATCCCCAATTGTGGAGTATCTTTCACATCCCTGACACATTATTGGACCAGTTTTCTCCGGTATCTTGTTTGGTGTAGGCCTTGTTTCGGCCTGGATTTTTTGCTTGGTCCTTTGCTCCTCAGTGGCCTCTTGTTTTTTAGCCTTTTTGAGGAGATGTCCAGGTGAAGCCCGTACGGAGTCGTGTTCCTTCCTTTTATTTTTTTTGCGTGCAAGTTTTGTGTATGGATTCTGCGACTCATAAGCTTCTTCGGGTTCCTGTAAGGCTGTACCCTTCGTTGGAGACTCCTGTGTCGTTTGAGGGCTTTTAGAGAGGTCAGAGGGCTTCTCAGCGTCCACTCTACGTGATTTGAAGAGGTCAGAGCTTTTGCTCGGAGTTTCCGTTGCCCTGGTTTTCCTTTTCGTTCCTTTTTGGTCTGCCTTGTTAGTACCCTTTTGGTTCTGTTCGACTAAAGCCGTATGTTTCCGCTGGGGTGTTTTTGCCTTTGTGCCCTTCGGTGGGACATGCGTCCATTTGTTCTCTCTAGTTTTGCGCTTTCTTCCACCTTCGGGGGATGCTATTTCGTCCCATCGATATGCTTTTTTCTTAATAGTTTCATTTTTACATGTGAAAAAAACGTCGGTGGTCCTTGCTTGTCTCTCCTCAGGAGGCACCGTTGGAGGTGGCGGTGGTGGAGGAGGACGCGGTGCATAGACCCTCGTTGGAGGTGCTTCGTCTTCCATTGTGCCGCTTTGTTGCATCCTAGGTGTATGTGCCGTTGTTGGCGGAGGAGGACGTGTTGCATAACCCTTTGTTGGAGGGGCTTCGTCTTCCATTGTGCCGTTTGGCTGCACCCTGGGCGTTTGTGCCTTTGTTGGGGGAGGCATGGGTGGTGGAGGCATTGTCTCTGTTGTACTCCATGCTTCCTGTTGCACCGGTTGCTTTGTAGGCGTGAAAGACGTTGATGTGCCATATTGGGGCAGTTCAGGGTTCCCTGTTCTCATTGGGGTAGGTGCCCCTGGTCTCTGTTCATTGTATGGCGACGTAAAGAGGTTCATGTTGATATCCGGGGTAGCAACATGTCTTTCGGTCATTGGCGTTGCGGGTGGTCTTGTTTGTCTCATAGGGGTTTGTTTCTCCCTGAGAGTACTTTTTGTCCACACATTTTCATCCAAGTCCATGCTTTTTCCTTTTGTGGAAGGAGTGGCGTTTTGTTGTCCGCATCCAAAGGCAACTGACGGGGGGGCACCCCTCTGTTTCGCAACCGGTGTAACAGAAGGGGGAGGTGCCTGTTTGACCGGAGACGCACAGTAAGTTACCACTTTAGGTGCTGCCTGTTGTTTATGGGTTACTGTGGATGGTGGCTTCGCTATGAACGTTTTGGTCTCTTGTGCGCTTGGAATGGGGTCTGTTGGACCTCGTGGTTCCTTTTCGCTACCGTATGGGGTATTGGGTACACTGTTTGGCGTCGGAGGGTGCGTTCCATTGATCTTGGGTTTCTCTCTCCTAAACACCAGTAAGTACCCTTCTTTTTGTAGAAGCTCTGTCGTGCAACGCTCATTGATTGCATACTGGTATTGGTCATCCAACAGCGTGTTGAATCCTGTAGGACCGCGGAAGCGTATACACCTATAATGACCAGTTGTTGCCGACGGACCTTGGTGGATTCCCGCAGTTTCGAGGAAATATGTGTGACCGTTTAAGATTACGCTGCGAGGGATATGACATTTAAGCGTTTTCTTAATGGCCTTATTATCTTGGGTGTAGGAGTATTTTTTAAGGGCCACAATGATATTGAGAGGGATCCGCGTGACGACCTTTTCTCGGCATCTTCTCCGGTCACAATAAGGGTTCACGCAGTCTCTTTGGAACATCTTTGTATTTTCTATTTCGGTCTCAAGGGGGTGGGGAAAAGGGAATGAGAGATAGAGTGATGTTTTATTATAGAAAAAATCGATACGTTTTTGCCCACCTGACTTTGCCTGAAATTTTGGTGGAGTTTTGGTGGGTGCTAAAAATGGTTTTTAATACCACTAAAGTCCATCAAATTTTCAGACAAAATCAGGTGGTTTGTAAGATTTTCCCCCTTTTTTTTTTTTGATCGTTGGATTAGTGTAGCATATAGACAGTCTTCACTGTCAGGCTTACTCCTAAATATTGGAAATTTTTTCGAGAATTTTTCAAGCATGCAAAATAAACAGGTTACATGACACATACTTTTTTTTGAAAAATCCATGAAAGAATAGGCAATTTAGGAACAACTGTAATTTTTTTTTTTTTTTGCACTCGTTGAAAAAAAATGAAGATTTGTTTTTTTTTTGGGATGGGAGGGGTGCATGGAGTTGCTTGGGAAAAAGAGAGAAAAAAAAAACTGAAAGATGAGTGTACAACACTTGACGTGGACACATATCTTACATGAAGAAAGGGTAACAGTGGTATAAGCATTGCTTCCACAGCCTGTCTTCAATAAAAAGAAACAAAAAAAGAAAAACACAACAAAAGAAAAAAAAAATTATTTGAGAGCCGCGGGGTCCATATTGAAACCAGCAGATAAGGGGCGAGAGAAAAAAGAAAAAGAGGGAAAAGGGGGTGGTTTGGGGTGATGAGTCTACAATCTTCACTGAACCTCAGTCACCAAAATAAAATATGAGGGATCTGACATTATTTTTTGTTAGATAGCCAAGGTATTGGTACTATTTTTTCGTTTTTTTTTCTCTTTTTTTTTGATAAATCTGTTTCAGTGTGACCCGGATAACGTCATCCAGACACTTTTTATTTCTTTTTTTTTTTTTTTTTTTTGATTATTTCGTTTAGGTAATTAACATTTGTATAAGAACCAAAACCATTATTCTTTTTTTTTTTGAAAAATAATCTGTTTGGTTTAGCCAAGCATTTCAGACAGTCTTCACTGTCATTGTTCTGCCGACCATCACTTTCACACCATATATCAAAAGCCTTTTAGAAGGTATCGACATCGTCCTCATCTGGGGAAGGGGGGGATTTTTGTTGCATCGACAATCACGTTATACCTACTGGTATAACGATCTGTACTCAATGTCGGCCGAAGCCTATGTACTACAGAATTTTTTTTTTCTCTTGGCATCAGTTGTCTTGCCCACCTACCATCACAACGCGGTATCTGTTCTTCTTATCGCTCGGTGATTGGTACATCATCATTGGAGGGAAGTCGTTTGAGGCCTGGTTGTCAACCTCTTTCCCCGGACCGCTCATGACAGGGCTCACGTACTTTGACCTGGGGCTGTTAGAGGACCCTTTCGCAAGCGCTGCACCCTTGTACTCTACGGACTCATTGGAGTTGACATCCGAGCACTTCTTCGAGTTCTTAGAACTGTGGCCGCCCATTGTGTGTATTTGGTTTGCTTTTTTAAAAAAAACTGAGAAAAGAGGGGAGAGAGAGAAAATAGAAGTTTGTAAAAACCTGATGGTGATGATTTGAAGAGTGTGTGGAGGGAGAAACAAAAGTGGGTTTGAGCGTGTAATTATTACCCATAATTACACGGCTGACATTTTTGGTCGCAAATCGCTAACGATTCATAATTACACGCTTGGTAATAATTACACGCTCCCAGATTATAATTTTTGGTTCTTCCTGAAGGATTTGTACACGAGTCAAAAATTACACGATAAAAAATATTATTTTTCAATCCGTTTTTTGTTTGCCCCGCAGCGCTGCCCTCCAATCTTAGAATTTGACAACAAGTTGTTTTATCAAAAAAAAAAAATCACATATGGGGGGAGGGAGGGTGGTCTTGAACAGCAGCATATGACAGCGGGGTGGGCGGGGAGGAGGGAGAGGGAGAGATGGGGTTATTTTTTTTTTTTTTTTGATCAAATAGAAGTTAAATTCTATAATTTCAGGCACGGGAGAGATGGAGGGGAGCATGGATACAAACAAAGGTTGGCTTTGAAATACAAAGGCCCGTCTACACAGTGTGCTTGCAAATATTTCGACGATATACATTTCAATGAATTGATAGCATTCCTCCAAAAAGGAACCCTGTAAGATGGAGATGTGCCTTATTCTGGCAATACCACATCCGCAATAAAAGGGCAAGAAAGAGAGAGAGAACAAAAAATAAAGTTGTTTGGTGCTCCTGACGACCCCACATTGCGTACTTCTTGCGTATTTAGTGTGTAGTACCTTTAAAAAAAAACCCTCCCTCCCTCTCTCCCTCCCCTTCCCCCATGCAACTATGCCATCACCAACGTTTTTCGAATTTTTCCCCGAGGGGGTATGCCCCTAAGCACCTCCTATCCCAGGCACGGTTGTATGAACCTTCATGAACGTAAAAAAAAAGTTGGCAATATGATATGCCTTTCTCGCACATAGACGCACCACAAAAAAATGCAAAAAAAAAAAAAAAATGTGGGTTAGACGAACCTAATAGAAGCATCACATTTGCCTTTTATCGAACCGAGACGCTCTAAAGCAATGTTGTGTGTTGACAACACCAGGTCAACACCTACAATACCCCATTATAACATCCCCTCAAAAAAAAACAGCGATTCTCACCAAAAAAAACCTACGCGAGAACGAAAAGACGATTTATTTGGGAAGAGTCACACACACACACACACACCTTCTTGGGGCCATACTCTACACAAGAATTACCCCCTATTAGTTGTCGAACACACACACACACACACACACACACATTGGGGCCATATTCTGAGCAAGAATTACCCCGTTATCAAACACACACACACACACACACACACACACACACACACACCTTCCATGGGTTATATTCCGACTGCCTAGGGATAACCTCCACCTCTTCTCAAACACACCTTTTTTAGGTCATATTCTACACAAGAATTTACCCCCTATTCGCCACAATACACACAAACACTACCATTTTTTTATCTCCTCCCCTCCGCTCTCATTAGAGACACCTCGCGAGGACCGTTGCAAACGGTGTCGTTGTGCGGACCAGGGAGGAGAGCGTCTGGACGTGGAGGTGCTTTGTCCGCTGGCGGTACTGCTCCGTCGCCACCGCCCACAGCAGTGCGGTGTAGGACTGCCCGCTGCTCACCTCCACCCCACCCCCGCCACTCTCTACCAACAGCCGCAGATGCGCCTTCCCTGCGGTTGTTGGCGACACCCCCCCGTTTTCCTCCCCCTCCCCTTTACCCTCTCGCTTTTCCTGCCGTCTAGGGAACTTCGCCTTCTTCATTTCCTCCATTGAAGCTGGCATCGGCGCCTTCTGCACCTTCCCCAATTTTACCGGAAGCGTGACCGTCACCCCCACCGGAGACACACTCCTCCTCCCACAAACCCTCACACTCCCCGGCAGCGGGACCACATGCTTCGCGCGAGAACTGCTTGCCGTTCTGGTTGGAGACCCTCTTCTTGGGGAAGGGGTTCGCAGAGGGGATACGGTGCGTCGGGAAGGGGTGGCGGGCGGGCGAGATGGTGAGGCGCTGACAGTGGGGCGG
This sequence comes from Rhynchopus sp. YZ270_cl-10, assembly GCA_964035575.1. Classification (NCBI taxonomy): domain Eukaryota; phylum Euglenozoa; class Diplonemea; order Diplonemida; family Diplonemidae; genus Rhynchopus; species Rhynchopus sp. YZ270_cl-10. Next base: position 433,091 of record OZ037834.1, on the reverse strand, counting down.
TGCCGGTATGATGGGGGAGGCGATTCGCTACGTTGTCTTGGGTGTGCGTAGGTGGTAGATTGGGTGCGTTCTGGAAATGGGGTGTATTTGCCTTTGTGGTGTTGTTTGCTCCAGCCTGGAGCGCGGGCAGGGGCAGAGCTGAAACTAAACTGCGGAGGAGGACGTACCGGGCTCTTCCCTCTATTACTGCTCATGCTCCGATGCGAAGCAGAAGCCGTCCTCCTTCGACTCCCACTATTACTCCGTGCACGTGGCACATCATTTGCCATTTCTTTAACACAACGCTCCTTCGACGGTATTCTCCTCGCAACAGGCGTAAAAGCATCACTCCGACGAAATGGGGTATGTGTAGGCACAATTACAGTCGCCATTTTTTTTTTGAAATCTGATTTTTGAATTATCAGAGACCTGATGAGGAGAAGTGTGGAGGGAGGGGGAGGATAAAAGTTTTGACTTGAAATACAAAAAAAACCCTTTCGTTGGCTTTATTTTTGGGTAGTATTTTTGCGCACAGTATATAAAAAAAAGTCAGATAAGGGGAGCGGGATTGGGCCCGGGGCGAGGGTTTTTTTTAAAAAAAAAACTTTAATTTTCTGGTACGGTTGAACTTCTTCCCCCCCTCACCATTTCTAGCCCTCCTTTTTTAGTCTTTATTTTTTGTTTTTTTTTTTTTGAAAACTTTGTTGTATTAGTGTAGCCACCCTAGAGTGTGCTCCACTATACTAAACACTTCACCTCCTCCTATTATTTTTTCATAAATTGTTGGAGTAGTGTAGTTTGCCTCGGTAGTGTTGCCACAGTTTGTGCAAATCTCCACTGTCAGATTTTTTGAAAACCGCCCCAGGGCTCAGCCAAAAACTCTCCACCTTGACTGGCGTCTTCAAAACGAAGGGGTTCACTAGCTAAATGCAACCCAAAAAACACTACAATAATTGTGTTGTCACAAAAAAAAAAACTCTTCTTTTCATAGGCGGATAGCTTGGACCTATTATAAAAAAAGGCAGGGGGGGGTGAGGTAAGGCGCAAACACCCTTGGGAATGCCATTCGAGATGCAATACTTCTTTGCATCTATAATTCAGGAGGGGGGGTGTGGGTGAACGGGGATTGGGAGAGAGATAGAGGGAAAATTGAAGAAGAAGAAAAACGAAAAAGTCAGTTATACACGGTGGCCCATTACCACCCTCAGGGTAGGGTCCGCGGGGGGTACCCCCAAAAGGGTCCGCTGGGCCATCGTGTAGGCCAATCAATCAATCAATCAATCAGACTCTCAATGCATAGCCAGACTTTAAAAAAAAAAAACCCCTTTTTTTGTGAGACGAATGTGCCTCTCGTGCACATAACTCAAAATAAATAAAAAACAGCAACAAAAAAAAAAAAAAATTCTCTCGCACCCAATCCTTCAAACCAACCAGGCTAGTTCTCTCTGGACACAATTTTTGTTTTTTGTTTTGCATCAAGCAAAGTAGGGGGTTGGCTGTTCAACATTTTCAGAAAGGGTGGGTGGGGGAAGCAGGGGGGGTAAACTCATAACAAAGAAAAGGGTGTTTTTTGGTAAGATAAACTGGGGCCTTCGCAGTGCTTTTGGAGGGGATAAAAGAAGGATGGGGGGGGCTAAGGTCCCGGACTACATAATGAAGTGAAGTAAATTGACTTAATTTGTGGATTTTCCTTTGTGATTTCACTGCAAAGCCAATGTGAAAATCACAAATAAAGCCACACCGCCAATTCAATTTCCTTTTACCAGAATGTAAGGCGGGGGGTGACGCTACCAGTGGGCAGAGGGGGAAAAAAAATATGAGCGAAACAAAGATACTTGGTGATTGAAACCCACGGGGGAGCATTCAGGGTGGGGGGGGGGGGGGGGGGTAGGGGGTACGACTCCAGCCATTTTTTGCGCACGGAAAATTCATTTGGCATTATCTGGTCATCTCCAAGGCAACTGCGGGTGAAAAACACCCTCAGAGTGGGTCACAGGGGGCCTGTGGGTCGAAAAACGACCCAGAAGCCACCCCAGAATACAAAAAAATGGAAAAAAATAGTGAAAAAACGGCTTTTTTCACGTTTTGGCCACTTTGGGCAAAATAGCGATTTTTCGAGAAAAAAATCAAAAACCGGGATATTTTTTGACATCACAAAGCCTCCTTTGGCACAAATATACCCCAAAAGTGGCCTGTGAGTCCATTCCAACCTGTTTTGGACATATTTGACACTTTTGGAAGTGTTTTTTTGGTGTTTTTAGGTCAAAAAAATGCCCAAGACGTCCCCAAGACATCCCCAAGACACACCCCCTGTTACGGTCATATTTTTTTCGTTTTTTTTGCCTGAAACCCCCAAAATACCCCTCCCGGACCCCACATAGTCCCGAATATCCATCACACACCCACTCAGAGTGAGTAGAAGCACCCCAAAAAAAATATTTTTTAAAGCCCTAAAATTGTGCTTCAGTTTCGGCAGCATCCATGTTGAAGTTGAAGGGCTTTAAAAAATATTTTTTTTGGGGTGCTTCTACTCACTCTGAGTGGGTGTGTGATGGATATTCGGGACTATGTGGGGTCCGGGAGGGGTATTTTGGGGGTTTCAGGCAAAAAAACGAAAAAAATATGACCGTAACAGGGGGTGTGCAAAGTGTCTTGGGGATGTCTTGGGGACGTCTTGGGCATTTTTTTGACCTAAAAACACCAAAAAAACACTTCCAAAAGTGTCAAATATGTCCAAAACAGGTTGGAATGGACTCACAGGCCACTTTTGGGGTATATTTGTGCCAAAGGAGGCTTTGTGATGTCAAAAAATATCCCGGTTTTTGATTTTTTTCTCGAAAAATCGCTATTTTGCCCAAAGTGGCCAAAACGTGAAAAAAGCCGTTTTTTCACTATTTTTTTCCATTTTTTTGTATTCTGGGGTGGCTTCTGGGTCGTTTTTCGACCCACAGGCCCCCTGTGACCCACTCTGAGGGTGTTTTTCACCCGCAGTTGCCTTGGAGATGGCCAGATAATGCCAAATGAATTTTCCGTGCGTTTGGTCCCAGCCAAAATGGCTGGAGTCGTATCTCCTAGGGGGGGGGGATGCAATGGGGGGTAGTTGTGCGACAAAAAAAAAGTTTATAAGATGACCCCAGAGCTCGCGCTAAAGTCCATCCCTCATCCCGGGATTTTTGGGGGTTTTGGTAGGAACGTTTTTTTTTTGCAGTACGGGGATTTCATTAAGAAACCAGAAGTTCTAATATTGTTGAGTAAGACCACCACATAGTGGACTTGCATATGCATGTGACCCCGCCGTGGAACGCAATTGGCTCGGAAAGTCAAAAGAAAGAGGAGAAAAAAGAAAAGGAAAAAAAAAAAAGTTGGTTACCGTGCGCCTGCGGCGCTGCCTGTTCCCTTCCAGTTTCTACAGGCAAACACTTGCCCCCTTTACCTTACACTTACGGGTTTTGACCAAAACCAAGAACTTGTCCATTTCGGCAAATTGACCCCACCACAGAACGGACGAATTCCGGAAATGCAAATGCCGGTGTTTTCGCGCATTTTCATGTTGCAAGACGTCAGGATCAGGGAGAGAAAATCTGGTTGTGGGATTTACATTGGCCCTCTTTACCCTACATGGATTTTGACCAAAACCAAAAAATTGGCCATTTCGGCAAAGTGACCCCACCACAGCGCGGACGGATTCCGGAAATTCCAATCGCGGTATGTTTTGAGGCTGAAAACCCACTGATTTTCAGGAGAAAAATTGCTTCCAAATCTCGGAATTTTCCGAATTTTCCTGAAAATGACCCTTGTTTACGAGTATGGGTTCATATTTTGCGAAAATTTAAGTCACTAAAATTTTGTCCATTTTTCCGTATATACCCCACCACAAGCCGGGATTGGCCCGGAAATGCCACAAAACGGGGTTTCCGGGCCTCCCCAGCTAACCTTTTCAAGGAACGTTTTTCCGTACCCGAAATCCATTTTTCCCCCATTTTTTCCCATAATTAGCGCGACCACTGGATGACCCTAAGCCTCTTGGGGTCACCTCAGAGAAGAAAAAAAAACCCTTCTCAAAATATCTTGTCCAAAATACAAAGTGTCATTTGTCGTTCCCTCTCTCTCTCTCTCACTGCTCAACCTCGAAAAAGTATAAAAAAAAAAGAAACACACACAAGACAAAGAGAAGCTAACCCTCCCTCTACAGGCCTAGTTGTTGTTCGAGTCTAGTTGGGTCAGTTTCTTCTGCAGTGGTTGTTGCAGGCAGGTCACCAGAGGGCATTGCGAGTGCGTCGTCAAGGTAGGAAGCATCGTTGCTGTGGGGGGGTGGTGGTGGGGTGGTGTGAGCTTGACATGACTGGGCAGTAGAGGGGAAAACAAAAGTCAAAAAAAAAAGAAAGTTGACTTGAACCAATGGCATGCGGCTACTAAAAAATTACCGTGTAGTCAGTTGTCCTATGTATTCCAACATATGCAATCCATGGTGTGGCTGAAGCGGAGTGATGCGCACTTCTTGCTTTTTCCACCCCACATCAAAAAAAATTCGAGGGTGATTCGCACTTTTCTGCGAACTTTTTTTGCGCCCCCATTCATCCAACACCCCAATTCAATAAATTGAAAGCATAGGTATAAGGAACAACATTGCTGTAATAAGACGTGGAGGTTACATACTTGCACAACAGGTCGTCTTCCAAGCCTGCCAGCTCCGCCTCCAGCTCGTCGTCGTCAATGTCATCCTGCACCGCGTAGTTCCGCCCAAGGATTTCCTGAATCTCCTGGTTGTCGTCGTAAAGGTCTTGCAGTTCGTCTTGCAGACGTTCTACGTCGCCTACATCAAGCTTTTTGTGCTCTGTTTTGAGCTGCTGCGCCGTGCTCTTGAGACATGACACGTGCTCATGTGTGTCGCGCACCGTTTCCATCGCAAACGCCATTTCGTCCATGTTAAACTTCTGGGTCTCAATCTGGTCCCTCTGCCCTTCGTACATCTTCTTCTGCTTCAGGATCTGCATCGCCCTCTGCTTTAGACGGTTCTGTGCAGGTCCAGGGCGGGCCCTCTTAATCTGGTCACTTAGCTTTGCCAAATCCTGATCCATCTTTTGGATTTTTGTGTCGACAGACCCGACACGCTTGTCCATACGGTCCTGAGTGTCCTCGATGGTCGGTGCAGGGACATTGGTTTTTGCAGAGGATTTACCGAATAGACGCTGCATTGTGGTGTTACAAAAAAACAAAAACAAAAAGCAAAAAGAGAGTAAGAAAAAAAGAAGAGGCAAAAACCCGGGGGTGGAGAGAAGGAGAGGGGAGTTTTTTTCTCTTGTGTAGAGAGTGCTGTATGGTGTGGTTTTTTTTGAAGTGAATTTTCACATGGGTTATTTTCTCAAAACCCACGACGAAGTGGGGCGAAAAGAAGCGCGTCGTGCCCAGAGGAGTGAAGCGGAAGAGAGAGAAGGAGGAAGACTCCTGCAAGAGGAAGACGACGATAACAACAACAACAACAACAACGAAGCAATCCAGAGGAGGGAAGAGGGACGCTAAGAGACACACCCCTACAGGGCTCTTGCTTCCTCACCATCAAAACAAAAGAGGGAGGGGGTGCAGGAAGAACGGGTTCAGGGTGCCTTTTTTTTGTGTATTTTCACCAAAAAGAAAAAGAAAAAAAAAAGGGTTCATGAAGAAGGCCCTAAAGCCTTGCTGTGGTTAGCTACCTTTTGAACACAAATCGTTTTATCGCACAGCATCAGCTGTGTCATCTTGCACAAAAAAAAGGGTGTGGTCGGGGATAATGTAAAACCCCCAGCCAGAGTTTATCCTATTTTTTTTTTGGCACGTTCAACGTGGTTGTTCGAGCATGAGCATCGTGTGATGGGTGTACATGGGGGGAAAGAAAGTAGAGTTGCAATACAAAGCCCCTCTCGTGAACAGTGTACCTTTGGTATGACTGTACCGGGTGGACACCCAAACCATGCAGTCCTACAATCCATTTCTTGGTTTGTATCAAAAGAAAAGTTTATAAGATGACCCTAAGACTCTCTGTGCTTCGTCACTCACCTTTGTGTTTCAATTCAAACAGAAAAGGGGAAAATGTCTTCCTAGAACAACAACAACAACAACAACGGCCCATCAAAGCAGCGTTATTTTAATGATGTAGTCACCAAGAGAAGGCATTGTTTTTTTTTTTAAACCGTAGACATATTCACAACACTGAAAATCACCATCCTCTCAAATGCTGCAGAACCCATCAAATCAGCTCTATTGTCTTTGCAACCGTCATCCCATCGAGCCACACCCTCTAGTAGGATGGTTCTAAGGCATATGGAAAAAGCTCCCCCCACCTCTTCTGTTCTCCTTGCGTTCATGCCCGTCATTTTTTCGAGGGGAAACGACAATGTAGACTCTAAAAATGTGGAATACGACAATAGAAAACAAAGCCAATATCATGATTTTCGAGCAATCTTCCAGCCAGTTATCCTAATTTTTTTTCTGTCACTCCGGCTTCATCCCTCAGAAGTGAGACCAAAGGTATCGTTAGGCCATGCTTTCACACCGAGGGTATTTGGTACAATGAAGAGCACTGCATCGAGCAAGCTTTTACCCTTTATGCACTACGTGAGATTTCTGTTCTCACTGAGCTTGCCTTAGGACACACCTTGCGCCTACTGTGGGAAAGATCGTACCGCTGCTCCCCTCCACGCCAAACTCCCCCCCAAACCTCCCGAAAACCCCCTCCCGCGTCTCGATTGGCAGAGACGTACCCCTTTACACCCCAATTGGCGCAAAACCCTTCCCTTCCGTTGAGCGAGCCGGGTTATTTTTGTGTCTAGCTGGATGTATTTTTTGTTGCAAAAAAAAATCACACATTCCTTTTTGCACACTACTCCTTCATGTAGTGCTTACTGAGGTGCGAGTGTTTGTCCATGCAGGTCTTGTATTTGCGCAGCTCCTCTTCACACGCGGCGAGTCCACGCCGTCCTGCGTCCTTGTCGTCCTCATTCTGCATGACCGCATTCGTCTCGAAGCACTGAAAGAAGGGAACTGCAACCTCGTGGCAAGGCTTTACAGTCAAGGGGAAGTATTCAGGCAGGCGCAGCTCTGACATTGTGTTGTATCTCCCTGAAGCAGAAGAGGAAGGAGGGAAAAAAGAAAAAAAACAAGACCTGAGTTGGGGTGTGGGTTAGATTTTTTGTCCGAAAACAGCACAAATAAAAAGTTGCCTTGAAATACAAAACCCTCTTGTTAACAGTGTACCTTAGTATGACCAGCTGTACAGGGGGGGTGAACACCTTAACCATGCAGTCCTACAATCCATTTCGTGAATTTCCATCTGATAATGTGCTACTCCCGCTTCCACCTCATCAGATGAATGTCAGGATCATTGCGAACACAGGGACATCCATCCTGATCTAGTTCGCATGTGTGGGAGAGGCTATTATAGAGCTAAAAAAAAGGGGGGGAGGGAGCAGTCTGCAGACTAAGGATTGGGGGTCTGGTAATTAATTAATTAAATGCTAGTCTGCACGGGGTTTCGTAACGAACAATGCAGGCGAAAACGCCGTTATTTGCATTTTTGGGCCGATCCCAGTCAGTGGTGGGGTCAATCTGAAGAAATGGACACAATTTTAATGACTTATATTTTGGACAATATGAGCCCGGTCACTAATAGCTGGGGCCCATTTTCGGCCAAAAATTTCCTCAAAACCCGGGTTTGTAATATTGACTTCACCTTCGGTTACCCTACCGGGGGGGTGAAGGAAGGTTGTGGAAAAGGGTCCTTATTTGCATTTTTGGGATCCGCCCGTGCAGTGGTGGGGTCAATCTCGAGAATTGGACAATTTTTTGACCACTTAAATTTTGAGAAATATGAGCCCGGTTGCTTATACGTGGGGCCCATTTTCAAAAAAAACCGGGTGGGTATTGTAATTAATTAAATGATTTCTTAGTCTGCAGTCTGGGAGGGAGGACTCTCGGAAGGGAGAAAGGAATGCCGTGTGTTTTTCGTTTAGTGTAGCTTTTTGCAATCCGGGCAAAAACAAGCGTATGCGTGGATCAGGGGACCGTGGATCAACACCTGCCCTCCCCACTGACGAAGGGGGGAAAGGGGGATGTGGAGTTGAAAAAAAAATAGAAAAAAATAGTATAGTTGATGTGGCCGACCCCAAAATAGAGGAAATAGCAGAAAGTAGCACAAAATAGCACAAAAATAGTACCCCCTTTCAGCCACACCCATAGTGGAGCACACTCTAGGGGAATCATAAGCCTCTCTGTGTTTTGGCCACCTTTTTGAGAAACGAAAAAAAAAAGAGAACAGGGAAAGTGCAAAGCGCCCTCGGTGAAACAAAGGGGTGAATAAAAGAAGAGAAAAAAAAAAATGAAAGATGAACGTACCTCTCGTGCGCACACATCTATAAAAGAAAAATGCTTTTTATTCAGATGATCCTAAGCCTCGTTGTGCTTAGTCACCATACTATATAAAAACACAGGGCTTTTTTAAAAAAATAGTAAAATGCCCTGGTGCAAACGTTTTGGATGTTAGTATTGTATCGACAACCGCCTAAGAGCCAGCTTGGGGCTAATAGGGTCTGTACATCAATGTTATTTTATGGCGGTGGGGGGGTTATTTCTTTCCACACCCCCACCTCCAATCACCCCCCATCATTTTATATAGGCTACACGGAAGCACATCACAAATCTTGCCAAAAAAGACATTTTTGAACGAGAAAAAAAAATTGTCTGATTTGTTTTGACGACCAATATTTTTTTTTTTTCTCTTCACGGGATCCATAAAAATTGAAGGGGGAAAAAAAATCTAACCAAGTCAGTCAGACCTTCCTCCCTTCAAAACGTTTTTTTTTTAAATTACAATGCAGCATAGAAGGTATACCCGTTAAACACATTCGCTTTTTGATAATTTGTTGGAGTAGTGTAATTACCTCGACTGTGTCGCCACAGTTGTGCAAATCTCCACTTTTCCACTTTTTCCGGCAACGTCAGAGGAAACGAAAAAAAAACCCCCCCTTTTTCCCACCTCCCTCCCCCCTCCTCCCCTCCCACAGCTGAGAATAAGCTGGGTCCCGGTCCAGGTCCCAGTCCAGCTGAGAATATCCGGGTTCCCGGTCCCCGGTCCCTACTCCCCGAGTCTTATTCTCAGCTGTCCCTCCCCCCCACCCCCTCTTCTCGCCCTTCTCCTTTTCTACAGAAGCTTAAGGTACTCCCGCAGGATTTTCTCTACACTGTTGTACGAAGCAGTGGAGAGGTCCGCCAGGGGTAGACGCGTGGGCCCCAGGTCAAATCCGGTGTCCATCTTGACGGCTGCGCGAAGTACTGATGCGGGTGAGCCGTAGCCACCATGCTGGGAGGTGTGTGTGCATGTGTGCGTAATTTTTTTTTGAAAAATGCGAAATAGCTCCTCCAAGGCAAAACCAAAATGTCACCCATATGTGGGGTTTTGATAAAAATAGGGTATTTCTCGCGTAGAATAACGTCCCTAAAAAATGTGTGTTTTGAAGAATTAGATTCATATACTTTCAGTTCACAGAATTGAAGAAGAAAAAGAAGAAGAAAAAAAATAGCAGATTTTTTCCCCAAGAACTAACCATCTATCCTCTCTGAAGGAAAAAAAACAAAAGTAGAGTTGAAATCAGGCCTGGGCCTAAAGTGGGTGCCCGGGGCCCGATTTTGATTTTATTTTATTTTTTCTAAGGATTTTACACGGGGGAAAAATTATTTTTTCTAAGGATTTTATACGGGGAAAATTTATTTTTCTAAGGGTTTTTCTTAGGGGAAAAAGTCTGGGGGGTCGGGCCGGGCCCCGTGTGGCTGAGAATAACTCGCACTCTGCCCGGGAGTGCGGTACCAAGCCATAATGAACAAAAAAAGTCTCCACCCCGCTTCCTTCGGTCTCGTCCCTTTCACCTCCCGCACAACAGAATAAATAATAATACAGTATGGTGCGTGTGACTGCAAACGTCGAGGGAACCTTGCTTCTTGCAGTGCTACAAGTGCTCGCCACCACGGTGGTAGCAAAGTGCATTGCGTTGGCGCACTTGGGCAGGCCCTGACGGCACTGAGGAACGAAAAAGAAAAATAATTCAGCGCCTCCCAGGTCTGCACCTTTAAAAAAAATTTGCCTGCGGCGCCATTTTCCCTTTTTTGCTCTGCAAAAAAGGATTCGCTGAGTGGCTTTGTGGTATAAAAGCGGCATTTTTTATACTGTACCCTAATTTTTTTTCGCCTGCGGCGCCGTTTTATATTCATCCCGAACATTCGGGGTGCACGTAGCGCGTAGCGCGCCCGGGTTTAGGACCCCTTCTTGAATTTCGAGGGGGCGGTTCACGTTACAGTGGGTCCAGAATCATAGTTCAATTTAACCCCGCTAAGCAACTCGCTGGTGGTAATGACCAAAACGTGTATCAGCCAAGAACTTGCCCATTTTTTTCAAAATGACCCCGTGACAGTGAGGGTAAAAGCTCGGAAAACCCGAAAAAGGCCAAAAAAAACCCACCGAAAAGGGAAAACCGAGAACATATTTCGGCAGGGGGCAGCGTGTTCTCAGAAAAATCCAAAAATTGCCTGTAAAAATCCTTAGAAAAAACCTGGGTGCCCGATCCAAAAAAATGGAAAAAACCCCAGGGTGCCCGCCCACCCCTGGTTGAAATACAAAAATAAAAGAGCATTGCTGGGCAAATAAATGAAATACAAAGCCCTCTCTCATGAACAGTGTACCTTGGCACATGACCCGGCTGTACAATGGGGTGGACAAATGAATAGGGTTAAGCACAAAAAGAAAAACGCCCGTCTTACAACAGCATCTTGCGGGATGTGGCGCATGACCACCAGCTGGACAAGGGACAACGGAATAGAGCCGTAGTAGACCTTGTCCACATTGCCCTGGCAACACACAAAGCCCTCCCGAAAAGAGAGGGAAATATGCTATGGTTGCCAATGACAACGTGGACAAAATGCAATTTCTCCTGAATACCCTGGAGAAACACATTGAACACTTTGCGTAGAAGCGAATAAATTGAGCTGGCTGAGCCGACTCGGACGACAATCGATCCCACAGCAGCAACTGACAATCAACCACGTGAGGCGTGGCCCCAGGATAAAGCAAATATACGAGGTTTTTTTTTAAAAGAAAGATGCGATACATATCGGAGGGCGGGCAAGCGGTTCAGAGTTAGCAACGGCAACGTTCAAGAGCACAGCTCAAGCTCCATATCCCTCTCCTGCAGTACGTGGCCAAAAGGAGGACCACTCGCAACGGTTGTTGTGGGTGACTAACCTTAAAGGCGAATCTCCCCCCGTGCGCTACAAGAACACAGCTCATCTTGACGATGATTTGCATTTGGGGAGCGAGGCAAAAAATAATACTCATTTCGCGCACAGAATCAGGGATCGGTTTTGAAGACGGAGGGCCGCCGATGAATAAACTAAAAACAAGGAAATGAATTAGTTCAGATACATTCTTTTACGAAAAGAAGGAAATAGAGGGTGATACAAAGATGTACCCTTTGCTGTATTTGTGTTTGTGGTTATGATAAAGTGGGAATGAAAAAAAAAGGGGGGTTAAAGCCGGACTACATACTTGCAAAAGGTACGTCAGCTTGTTGATCTCCTGCTGTGTCTTCAGCGCCCCATTCAGGTCTCCTGCGTTGTACTGTTCCAGGATTTTGTGGTAGTATTTCATCGCGAACGGGTTGTTGTATGGCACCGACACCGACGCCTTGGCTCCCATGGCAAGCGCTGCAAGCATCTGCTCCGACAGCCCCGCCATGATGTCGTACTTCCCCCCAGCGACCTGCGTCAAATCAGAAAACTCCGCCAGGTTCATCGCTGTGTACTTAATACCGTGCAGGGTCGGCGTCTTAGGGCCACACACCTCCAGGAATTTTTTGACGCTGATGGTCGCAGGAAGATTCGTGATGACCGGTATGTGGTAGTAATAGAACGGGGTGTTCGGGGCTGCAGAGGCAAGCTCGGACATCCACTCCGACATAACATTGACGTTGGCGGGTTTGAAGAAGGTGGGGGTAACGCTTGCGATGGCATCAACCTTAAGGGTCTCTGCAGCCTCTGCAAGCTGCTGGCTTTCCTTCAGCGAGGTGGCACCTACGTGGAGCATCAGCTTCAACTTCGAGTCCGTCGCATCAAACACACGGCGGTATTCCGTAGCGATGGCAACCCTTTCTTCGATGGTTTGGCTCGCACCTTCGCTTCCGGTCCCACCCAGGAAGACGGCAGTGCCGTTCATCTTTTCAATGATCTGAATGTGTTCTGCGATCTTGCTGATGTCCACGTCGCCGTTCTTGGAGTAGACGGTGAAAGGGGGGATAACAAGACCCTTCATCTTTCCAAGGGCAAGGCAGGTTCTGGAGGCACGCATTGTTCTGTGGGTTTTTGTGTGTATTCTGAGTTGTTTGATTATGTGTCAACAGACATAGTCATTAAAATTTACTATGAAATACAAAGCCCCTCTCGTGAAACAGTCTTTGGTATGACCGGCTGTACCGGAGGGGGGGGGGAGGTGGACACCCAAACCATGCAGTCCTACCTCAAGATAATATGCTACTTCCCGCTTCCATGAAATGAACACTGGGGAAAAAATATAACCAGCATCCTTTTTTTTTCCCTTTGCTTTTCAATAAACGGGGTGTGTGAAGGAAAGAATAGGTGATGAGGGAGGGAGGGGATGTAGGGAGGAGCTTTGGTGGGAAAAGAACTGGTTGTTCCCCATTTTTTCTCTCTCTCTTTTTCTCTCGTTTTCTCTCTCTCTCCACCGCGAGAAAACAACAGGACTCCCTAAAGAGATCTTCCATTTTGTGAGAAAAGGGGTTTTTTTGTAGTACTGGTGCTCCTGACGACCCCATATTGCGTACTTCTTGCGTACTTAGTGCTTAGTTGTCGCGTACTTTGCTTTTTTGAAAACTTGGCTGTATTAGTGTAGCTACTCTAGAGTGTGCACCACCCGTTTTTTTGGATTTCTGAGTTACCAAATACCAGTTTTTTTCTTTGTGTAGATGAAGATCAAAAAAAATGACTTGAAATACAAAGCCCTCTTTGTGACAGTGTACCTTTTTGGTGTGTGACCAGAACACCGGGTGGAGGGGGGAAAGAAAGAGAAAAAGAAAATGAATAGATGCAAATACCTCTCGTGCACATCAAGACTATAAGAGGGTTGCAAGGAAGGTATGGGTGTTTAAAAAATACCCACTTTTTTGCGGCACAACAATCCTCAAGCAGAAACTTGAGGGGTTTTGTTTTGCTGACTAAAAAAAAAAGGAGGAAAAAAGAACTCAGCGTATTTCAGTTGAGATTTTCTTTGGTCAAATTAGTTTTTTCTTCTTCTCCCTTTGTTTGTTTCCTCTGTTATTGTTTTGGATTATTTCTTTTGTTTTGTTTTTTTGTTTTTTTTATGCCTCAACTTCCTCAGCTTCGGGCTTTTCCTCTACTTTTGGCTTTACTTTCGCCTTTTCGATTGCGATGCGCACCTGTCGCAGAAGCGGAGATTTTGTTTGTGCGTAAAGTGTTTTTTAGATTCATGGTGGTGTAATAAATATTCTGTCCAATAAAAACCCCACTTCCCATAACAACTCATCTACGGCATGGCTATTGACCCGGATAGAAGCGGGATAATAAGCACTTTTTAATGGAATTTAAATTTAGTCGGGAAACCAAAATCTGAAATATTCAGGATAATGGGCCCACCCCCCCTTTTAACACTTCACTTCGACATACCAACTCATCTACAGTATTGCGCGTCCTCTGCATTTTGTCGATGTTGGATGCAACCGACTGCGTCAGCCATGGAAGGAACGATGTCTCGATCTCACGCTCTGCCGCGTCGTAGAACCAGCCCTCGTCCTCCAGCTTCCCGAAGACACGGTGCTCGAGGTTGCTCAGGAACTGCTTCGCGAACACGCGGGCCGCCAGCTTCTCCTTCGTGACACGCTCGCGACGGAGACGTGCCTGCTCCTGTCTCTTCCTGCGCTCCTTCTCCTCGTACTTACGCTTCTCTGCAGCCTCCAGACGCTGGGTCTCGACAGCCTCCTCCTTCCGACGCTGCTCAAACTCAAGCTGCTGCTGGCGCAGGTTGTCAATCTCCTCCTCTTGTAAGACCTGTATAGGGGATAGGGTGGTGTGGTAAAAAGAAAATAATAGTTTTTAAGATGAACCTAAGCCCCCTATTTTTCAATACCTCCAGCATCGCCTGCTCCATTGTCTTGCCCACCATAACTTCCAGGATGGGTTGCACCTCGTAGTCAAAGTCAAAGAGGTCGCCTTCTTCAATTTGGCATTCCGCATCACGCCCGCTCTTGGAGGGGATGAACTTCGGTGTCGGCGGCCTGTCCAGCATCGGGTCCGTCTGTGTCTCTGCCGTGGCCTCCTCGACAGCGTCCGTCAGCTCCTCAAGGTACAGCTCCGTCTGCACGTCCATGTGGCGGCGCCCCTCAATAGGCTCCGGCGTGAGCGACCGTTTCTGCTCCTCCTGCTTGCGGCGCTTGTGGTCTGCCGCTATCCGCTTCTTCTGCCGCTCGCCCTCCTTCTCCGCCATCTGCAGCTCCATCTGCGCAGATAAGGGAAGAACCTGAGCCGCATAAGTGTTTCCTGAAAAGGGGGGGTAAATTTTGAAGGGAAAATCATAGGGAAAAAAGTTTATAAGATTACGCTTAGTCATCTTGAAAAAGAGAGAGAAAAAAATATTGTGTAATTAGACGGGAAAAATACGGGAAATTCGAGGGAGGAATTCTCGGCTGTTTTTTTTAAGCACAATGACCAACACCAAAATCCAGACGCCCAAAATAGCACTTTATCGCACCCCCCTTTCAGCCACACCATTATTTTACTTTTTCGTTGTTTTCTTTCTTTTTTGACAGCAACACAGGGGGCACTACATACCTTTCACAACACGTTTATCATGATGAATGTTCATCGGCCGTGGCGACGACTGCGCTGCAGGGTCCCTGTACAGCCCACGCCCTATCCCCTGCGGCTTCTGCTGGAACGTGTACGCCCCCTTCGCACCCCCTCCCCCTGGTGCCGGGGAGGTGTTCATCCCTCCTGCCCCTGGCTGGGCACTGTACCCACCTGCCTGGGCCATGATGCTGGTTTAATGGAGAACAGAGGGTAGGGGAATAGAGAGAAAGAGGGAGAAAAAAAACAGGAAAAAAAATTCCCCGATAAATGTGTACTGAATGTGTAAAAATGTGTAGACAGAGAGGGGGGGGTTGTAAAAGGGTGTTGGTGCCCCCTCTGGTGATGGTTTGAATGGGTAATAGGTTATTATGAAGAGGTTTTGGAAAGGAGGGGGAAAAAAGGGGGAGTTGTCAATTTTTTTTTTTTAGTTTATTCTTTTCGTTTCTTAAGTCGTTAGGATAGACCTTGGTCGAGGCCAATCGCAGGTGTATAAAAATAAAAATCGTTGTTGTTGTTTTTTACTTTTTCTCAATTTAAATTTTTTTCTGTTTTTTTTAAAAAATTAGTATGCTTCCCGAGCAACAAGCTAAAGAGTAGTCTCTCGAGCTTTTTTTTTTTATTGTAGATGAATTTTCTTTCTCTGTCCTCCCTTCCTTTAATCTTCCTTTATTTCCTCTTTTTTTTTTTGCTTCAGGTTCAGAAAACAAAAAAAAACAAAATTACCAAAAAAAAGGAAAGATTAGGAAGGGACTACATTACGAAAAAAAAAGGAAAATTGAAAAATAAAATAAAATAAAAGCGCCGCAAAGAACAAAAAATTACGGAAAACACTTTTTTCGCGGGTTTTTTGGGAATAACGGGAGGGGAGGGGGGGGTGGAAAAAGGGGGGAAATTTTTGAGAAGGGAGAGTTTTGTGTAAAACGCCCATATTGGTAAATGCAATGATGAACTAAATAAACAAAACAAAATGTAAAAAAAAGTGTTTAGATGAAGTGTGTCTTCTCTCGTGCACACACACACACACAATCTATAAAAAAACCCCTATCCTGGTATGGAAACCGTGTAGTGATACTGACGAAGCAACAACAATAGAAAAAGAAGAAGAAGAAAAAAAAACAGTTATCATTAATCTATTCTCTTAGCTGCCCAGATAGACAGTAAAACAAACTATAAGACTACTCCACTAACCAAACAAATTATCAAAAAAAAAGAAGCAAAAACACCAACCTCGAACATATCCCACCTTTATTGGAGGTATCAAGGAGTGTATTTGTACTTTTTTTGTTGTTGCTGCACATCAAAAAAATAAAATAAAATCGGGAAAGACAAATCGTGTTTTTTTTTGTGATGACGTACGAGACAGATTTTTTTTTTTTTTTTTTGTATTTTCTATTTCCAACAAAAAAGAATCGTAGCGACGTCTTCACAGGGTAAAAGAAAAGAAAGAATACTTGAAAGATGAATGTGCTTTCCATCCTCTCATGCACACACATACACACACTCATCCTTAAAGCAAGCGAAGTTTGACAGTGCACACCCCTCAGGAGGACGCAGGCACTAAAAAAAAAAAAAAAATGAGGTCAATCGGATGGTAGGGCACCTCACCAATAGAGACGTACACAGGCCATTCAAAGAACCTCGATATACATGGGAAGAGAATGGGGGAACAGGGTTTTATGGGGTTTGCTGTGAACTGGGGGGTTTTTATTGTATCACGTAAGTAAAAGACACTTTGACCTTTGTGATAAAAAAAAAAACCAGGGAGGAGTGGGGGAAGGTTGATAAAACGACGAAAAACCTAAGTCGCTCTGTGCTTAGCTGTCTTTTAACAACAACAGAAAAATATGGCTTTTTTTTTGCAATACAAAGTCCTCTCGTGACAGTGTACCTTTTTTTGGCGCGTTTTTTTGACCAAAAAAAAAAATTGATAACAGGGAACATGGGGATTTGAAAGTTTGTTTTGTTTTGTTTTGTTTTTGCTTTTGCTACTTTATTTTGTACTTTTTTGCTTATTTGTTTGTTTACTTTTGCAGCATGACCAAGGGTCGTTAAGACAAGGGAACATGGGGAGTAGGGGATCTGTTAGAAAAAGAGACAAAGGGGTACTCTGCCAACAGAAGGTATACAAAGCTTATGGGATGACCCGCAGCCTCTCGGGTTTTGCGAAGTCATTACAGCACACTATACCGTTTTTTTTTTTTTTTTTTTTTTTTCCCTTCTCTTTTTCTAGATTGTCATCTAGAGGAAGCAAAACCAAAAGGAATAGTTATTGAATATAAAAGACACCTCAACTGACCCGAAATCACTCATTTTTTTTTTTTTCAATTTTTTTTTTTGAAATATTTTGATCAATCCCCACAAAAAGAAGTTGGGGCAAGAAGATGAACCATTTGGCTAAACTAAAAAGATTTAAAAAAAAAACACAGGCTTGAAAAGAAAATAACAATGATTGGCATGAAAAGAGAAGTTGTAAGATACAAACCGCCACTGGGAGATATTAGCGGGCCGCAAGAGCACTGAAACAATAAAAAAGGGTGCAATTTGTTTTTAAAGAATTGAAGATATAACTATGTCTGTTGAATTTTGGGACATACGACGCTGTGTGACGTGTTTTATTTATAATGAAAATGAAGCTTTTTTTTTTTTTTTTCCTTTTTTCCTTTTCCCCAAGGACAGTACACATAGCCGAAAAAGAAGACTGATGGTCTGTGACGCACAAAATCTCTGACAAGATACAGAGACAAAAAAAAAATGCTTTGGGAAGGCTCGTTTTTCCTTTTAATGTTACAAAGTAACAATAAACCATTTTTCCCGGTGACCCCCCCCTCCCCACCCCCTATGTTACACGGAAAAACCGTTTTTCCGAATTTTCATTTATTGTAACAACAAGGCGCAGTGGACGTGCACATCCGAAAACACCCGCATTTGCATTTCCGGAATCCGTCCGCACTGTGGTGGGGTCAATCTGCCGAAATGGACAAGTTCTTGTTGTTGGAAAAAGCCACTTTTTCCCGCCATTGTTACAAAAAAAAAAAAGTTTTTTCCCCGGATTTCGGTCGGACCCCCTCCCCCCCCTTTATTGTTACTTTGTAACATTAAATGGAAAAACGAGCCTTCCCTTTTTAAAAAAAATGACACAAATCCCGTGATTTGCTGAAGAGTATCAATACTCAATATTTTGAACGGAAAATATTTCGAAGACAAAAAAAGTTAGCTGGAAAGAAAAAAAAGTGGCATTTTTGTTTTGTTAAGTAACAACCACAATGACTATTGGGGAATGGGGAATGGGGAAAGGGGAAAAGAGGGTTTCAATTGACAGCTTGTCCCAAAAGAGGGAGGGGATAAATGGGGAAGAAGAAGAAATGGGCCTTACGAGCGCAGATATCTTCGTGAATAAGTTGAGTTGAGATGATTTTTGTTTTTTAAATATTCTGGAGATGAAAATCGATGCGTTTTTTTTTTGTTGTGTCGACACATCACCCAATTTTTTCCCACCTTTTTTTGGGTGGGAGGAGGATCAGTTGACTCAAATACTGGCCGAAGCCTTTTTTTGATTTGTTTTTTTTTTTGTTATTTCTTTTGTTAAATTTGTAGGGCATGTTTACCCACAAACGAGATTTGTTTTTTTTTTATTATTCTTTTTAGAGAAAGACTTGCGAAGAAATATTAAAGCTATTCGGCCGACAAAAAGCGGTGAAAGAACGGTGTTGTTTTTTTTTTAGGCAAAAAAACACTGTCAAAAAAAAACCCCCCTCCCCCCCTCGCCTTTCTCTTTCTTCTGGCATGGAAAACAAAAGATCTTAGTAAGGGGAAATTTTTTTTGAGCGGGGTTTTGATATCTTCTTAGTTTTTTTTTTCCACTAAGATCTTAGTGGAAAAAAACACCAAAAAACTAAGATCTTAGTTTTTTTTCTAAGATCTTAGTTTTTTTTTCTAAGATCGTAGCCACTTTATTTTTAAGATCTTAGTTTTGTTTTTAAGATCTTAGTTTTTTTTTGGTGGAAACTAAGATCTTAACAAAAAAAAACTAAGATATTCAACACAAAACACTAAGATCTTACTTAATTTTAAGAAAACACTAAGATCTTAAAAAAACGGTGTTTTTCGCTCATATCTTAATTAAGATCTTTTGTAATCCATGTTCTGGGTCGCTAAAAGGTAACCGGAAGGCTTGGTTGAGACCCGATGTAGAAAGAAAAAAAAGCAGATACGAGAGATTATGGGGAGCGAGAGTGGGGATAATGAAAATATTTTTTGTGCTGTATATTTTTTACGCATTTTTTTTGTTTGTTTGAAAAATGGGATTGGGAGGGGGGGAACGAGCTGTCAATGAAAAGAGATATCGTTTGGAGGATTTTTTTTTGATTTTTTTTTTTTTTGGTTGTATCGACAATCGCGTTATACCTACTGGTATAACGATCTGTATACTCAATGTCGGCCGAAGCCTATGTATTACAGAAGGTATAGACGCAGATTTTTTTTTTTTTTCTATTCTTGACAAACAGATTTGTACAAAGAGAAGAATTTTTTTTTTTTTTTTTTTTTTTTTTTTGATTTGATTTTTTGTTTGTTTGCTATTCGCAAAAACTATTGTGGAGTTATAAAAAAGGGGATGGGAATCGTACGTGTACCCTACTCCTTTGTACACACTACTAGGGAAAAATGGAAAAAAAAAAAAAAAATGACAGACAAATGTGCATCTCCCTCTCTCTCTTGCACATTATCCAAAGAGGGTTATGAGGGTTCTCAATACCGATATTCTCAACGGAGAAGGACGCTACGAACCCACCCCTTTTGGAGAAAAACAAAACAAAAAAAAAAAGCAAAAAAAAGAGGAAGCCTTGTTTTGATGAATCGTCTCTCGTCTACACAACACCTAAACAAAGAAAGTAAGGTTGATATGTGAACACAAACGCCTCAACGGACGAAAGACACGATATACAACAACGGGGGAATGGGGACTATTTTCTTTCCTTTATTGCAAAACCTAAATTTACAATTGGGAAAAATAATAAGACTGGGAACAGGGGTTGTTACTGGATCGGGTTTAAAAAAAACGTATTTTTCATCATATGCAATCAATAAATTGATAGTATATGAGGGAAAAGTCAAAAAAAGGGGGAAGAAACTTGGTCGGTTCTTTTGAAACCGAAGACAGAATTCCTCGAAGAAGAGCAATGGAGTTTTGTTTTTTTTTTGTTTTTTTGTAAATCAAATAAATAATTCACCTCTTTGTACTGAATGAAAAGAAATAGAAAAAAGTTGAAAGATTTGCAACCAACCTCACCAGCAGGCAGGTGCATGCACAGTACCACAAAGTTGCCCGAGAAGGCTGATTTTTTTTTTTTTCTTGAGAACGCCATTCACCTATTTTCAAAAGGACAGGCTACAGACAATGACTCAGAAGACAAGAAAAAAGAATGGCTTTTTTTTGTCACACAAAAAAGATCGCATCAATAAATAAACAACACCTGGCAAAAACAAAAAAAAAAATACAAAAAATAATCGACAGAATGGAAACCGTATGGATTCATACAAAAAAAAAAAAATAAATTTTCGTATGGAAACGCACAAAAAAAGAAATGCAGACGTAAACCTCTGACTGGAACATACAAAAGAAAACTTGAAAGATGAATGTGTTTCTCATACACACACACATACACATCTCACAAGCAAATGTGTATCGGGTATTTTCGCAAACAAAAGAAAGAAAATAGATGTCTTGTTACCTCCTTCCGTATGCCCCACAATAAAGTGAAAAAACGGGAGGAAGAAAACAAACGGGAAAAAAAAAAAGGGGGGTATATTGACAATAGTGGGGGGGGGGGGGGGGGGGGGGCAATAGAAAGGACGGATATGCAGTCACCATATGGGGTAAAGCATATGCCACCTCACACATAAAGGTTGTTCGCAAGTAAAAAAGAAAAGTCGATAATGTGAACCCGCAGAGAGGGGGGGGTTGGTATTTCGTCGTACGACACGATTTTTCCCTCCATTTTTTTAACACACATTCTGTTCAAATGAAAGAAATAATGGTGTTCATGAAACCCCTGTCAAGGATATGTCCTTGACATGTCAAGGACATTGTCAAGGATATGTCAATATAGGCCCCCTCCGGAACACCAAAGAAGTTGTTTCATATACTATCTATTCTACTGAATAGATGGTACAATAGGGTGCACTAAAATGTACCCAAACAAAGAAAGAAGAGAAAAAAAAACCTTTGTTCAGATGAAATGTGCCTTCTCGTGCACACCCATCCTATCTGGTGGTGCCTTGTATTGTGGCTTGGGGTATACCCGAGAAAGGATCTGAGAAGGACCTTTACCAAGTTTTTTTTTTCTATCCTATCCCAAAAAGACAATCCTTATTGGGAAAAGCTTCTTTCTTTAGCATCGACAAAAAAAGAAATCAAAAAAAAGAGAGAGAAATAAAAACCATTTTAAAGGCTATAGAACGCAAATTGCATGATGTATCCCCAAAAAAAAATCTAAAAAAGGGGGCAAAACAAAGTAAACAAAAAAGAAACGAAAGATTTTGAAGAAAAATTTGAAGTTTATCAGTGAGTCCATTTTTTGTGCATTACAATATTATGAAGAAAGAGAGAGAGAGAGAGAGAGAGAGAGAGAAACGTACAACACCGCTCATCACTTTTGTATTTTTATTATTTTTTTTTTTGGTTTTTTTTTTGATAAAATTGTTGGAACTATTGTGTGGATGCCAGTCTTTTTTACTGCATTTTTTTTTCCCTGTGTTATCCGGTTTTGATAAAATCGTTGAAAATATGTGCAGTTGCCACGCAAGATACACTTTTTTTTTTTTTGAAAACTTGGTTTTTGTATTAGTGTTTACACCCGAAGATGCGCACCACTATAACTGGGGTAACAGAGAGGGGATGGAGAAGGGGGAAAAGATGGGGCAAAAGGTTGCGTGGTGTTTTGCCTCAAATTGTGTGCGTCTTTTTGTTTTGTTTTGTTTTTTTGAAAACTTGGTTGTATTAGTGTAGCCACCCTAGAGTGTGCACCACTATACTCTTCTGAACACCTTTTTTTTACTTGCAGTGAGCTGAGTGAGGCTGGGAAACGGGGAGCAGGGTGTTTTGTTTTTATTTTTTTTTATTTTTTTTTGGGAAGGGGAAAAGCATGCTAAAGGTGAAAGACGTCAACCCTTCTTCGTTTCGGTCTATCCCCTTGCATTGGACACTAGAAATAGAAACATGTAAAAAAAATGTAAAAAAATGTAAAAACAAATCTAAAATATAAAGGACCCAATACAAAAGATGTGGTTCAATTTAAAAAGAAAAACGCAAGGTTTGACAAAATCTGCTATGCCTCATCTGTGCGTTTTTCTTCTTCTTACCAACCTTCTTCTAAGAAAAACAACAACAAAACAAAAAAAAAAAAACATAAAAATATTGTTGCAAAGAGAGATGAAATTCATATCATCTGATCCTTTACATAATGAAAAGATAATTTCTGTTTCATAAAACCGAAGAGATTTTTTGTGCTGGAAAACACTCAACAAAAAGAAAAATAGTAACGATACATTTTCTCCTTTTCCAAAAAAAATATCAACTACAATCAACATACTAAAATGACCAAAAAACAACAACAACAACAACAACGAACAAAAAAAACAAAAACAAAAAAACCGTAACTGACAACCAAACATAACTCTGTTTTGGGTTGGGGAAATATGAGTGAAATATGCCTCTCTCTCTCTTTCCCTCTGCATATTTCACCATTAAAAGAAGGGAGGGAAACAAAAAACAGGGATTGGGGTGGATAGGGGGTGGATGGGGTGGGATTTTTCCGAGGTTCGCAAGCTTTACATTACATAATCTGGGTGTCCCTAATTTTTTATTTTTTGCTCTACAGCTCCTCCCCTCCTCTGATAGCTCAGCAAAATTGTAAAAAATAAAATGAAAATAAAAAAAGAGAAGTCGACAATGCAAAAAACGTCTCTGGGAGGCGTAGGGCACTGCCACTCTCCGCCGGGTTATTTTGTGCATTCTGTTGTTACACACGCTTTTATTGATAATCTATTTGGAGTTGTAGCTGGACACTCTTTTATTTTTTTTTGATAAATTGTTGTAGTGTAGCTGCCTCGGTTTTGTGTTGCCACAGTTGGTGCAATCCACTGTCCGTTTTTTCTTCACCTCGCTTTTTTATTGCGTTTCTCCTCAAATGTCGATTTGATCCAACTCTAGACCGTCGGGTGTCCCCATTTGCGATCTGGATCTGTCTCTTGAGGCATCGTCAGAGTTTCTCGAGACTGACCTATAGGTGTCGGAATACCTTGAGAATGAATCCCTTCCTTGCGTGGCGTCCATATGACTGCCCATGTAGGTCGTGTTCAGAGGCATCTGTGAGTCTTCATCTAAATCAAACCCGGAGTATTTCCCTTCAGGCTGGCGGCTTTCGTTCAGTGTAGTGATCTCACTCCGTTGTCTGTAGTGCTGCCCGCAGACGCCAATCAGCGAGCACAACAGCAACACCCACAAAAACACAATCAGCCCTGCAGGCAGACAGAGCTCTCCGATACGAAGGCCTTCGCAGCAGTATTCATGCAGCGCGCCATCCGCACCAGGTGCGCCACGTGTCGCAGCGCCAGACTGTGCAGTCGCAGCACCTTGCACGATCATGCTCGCTTCGTAACCTCCATCCTCATCGTGCGAGCCTACCAACGACCACTCCGTCTTCCCAGCACGCATCCAGCAGACCTTGAACGCACGGTCCTGGACACCGTCGAAGCCAATAGTCACGTTCACAAGAAGTTCCATTTCTGCGATGGGTTCGACCACAGCGTCGAAACGCTCAGCTCTCTTGCAAGCAGAGTCGGCAAGGGAGATGGATTCGGTGAAGTCTGTTGGGAAAGTGAAAGAGTTGGTTTTGAAAAAAATCTGTTGATTCATCCGGGGATCTTAGGAAAGTGAAAATAAAGTTGGGGGAAAAAATAGAAATGTTATGAAATAGGTCTTTACCAAAAAGACTAAAAAGGGTATTCACAAAACCTGGGGGGGGGGGGGGGAGGGAGGGAGGGAAGGGAGGGGGGGAAACATACTGCACTCCGCCGGAACCTCGACTTCCCCACAGCTTTCTTCAGCCGGGATGACAGTGACACGTTGTGTGAGCGATGCGTTGAAGCATCCGTGGATGATGTATGTAAACTGCTCATCCTTGAGGGGCCTGAGGGGGTACGTTGTGACGAAGGTGGGGTCGGTGTTGAGACAGGCACGTTGCGCGCAGAAGGGGCCGGACCAGCCAGCCATGCAGAGACAGCGGCCTGCTTCGCAGGTTCCGTGGTGGTGGCACATCTCTTCACTGCAGACCTCGCATGCACCGTCTGCGTCGGTGAGTGAACACACATCGCAGTTCGCGCCGGAGAAGCCGTCTTCGCAGACGCAGGACCCAGCGTCGCAGGTACCGTGCACGCAAAGGTCTTTGTCGCATCGTGGCAGGCAGGTCTCGCTCCATTCGCAGATGTCGTTTTGTTCTTGGCATTCTGCTTCGGAAAGGAAGGCTGGGCACAGAAGCGTCTCTTCGCACCCGTTGTCGCCCCAATGGCATTCGTCGCCGTTGAGGTTCGTCTCGCAGGCGTCGAGCGAGGGGTAGAAGTGGCAGCGGTTGGTCTCCGTGCAGGCGCCGTCCTTCCAGGAGCATTTGTCACGCAGGTCGCAAGAGGTCTGGTCGGTTTCGTCGCATGGGTGCATTGCACCGCATTTGGTGGTGTTGGACCATTCGCACAGTGCTAGGGAGTTGCACTTCGGGGAGGAGGTCTGCAGGTCGCAGCCGTTCGACTGTTCGCAAAGGTTGGTGTCGACGTTCCAGCGGCAGATGCTGCGTGCAGCGCAGTCGGTCTGCCCGAAGGCATCGCAGTTGAAGTCGCACCTCGGCGCAGGGGAGGTGAAGATGAACCAGTCGCACGATGAGTTGGCAGTGCAGTTCGCACTGCCGGACACCGCAGGGCAACCCACGTCAGCACAGATTTCATCGCCAGAAACCCACTCACACGAGGTGTCGTTGTAGCACTGCGCCGTGGAGACGTGAAGCGCGCAGCCGGTCTTGTCCACACAGGTCACGTCGTCCCACATGCAGGCAGGGTCGCTTCCACAGGCTGCCGCTACATTGGTGTCCCAGGTGTGCTGGATGCAGCCGCTGTGCGTCGAGCATATGTCCAACGCTGTGTTCCAGTAGCACACGGCATCCTCATCGCACGCAGCTGGGGTGGCAAAGCCAGAGCAGGAGCGCTCAAGGCATGACCCGATGTCGGTGGACCACATGCAAGCAGGCGACTCACTGCAGGTAGACTCGGTGACTGTGTGTGGTGGGGTGTTGAGATATGGGGCCAAAAAGAAGAAGAGCTTTTTTGTTGTGAAGAGAAACCCTCCATTCAAAACATAACTTCTCAAGAAGAAAAAAAATAGATCACGTAAAAAGCAATCAAACTGTGTGTTTCCCCCCAAAGAGAACGTAGCCATACCCTTCGCAATACATCCTGTCCTGTCCGCGCATGTCGAGGAAGCGGTGTTCCAGATGCACACTGGGTCATCAGCACACTTGTCTGATGCCAGGTGCACTGTGCAGCGGCGGGTGTCCGTGCATCTGTGGGGTGTGGTGTGGTATGTGATGTGGCAATGCAAACACAAAAAAAAAAAAAAAAACACATTACACTCACAGAAAACCCGCTCCCTTCATTCATAGTCAGCTTATTTTGTTTCCGCTGTTTCTTACAGCCTTAGAAGCTTCATAAAAACCCCTCCTCTTTACATACTTCAACTGCTCGGAATCCCAGGTACACATGCTCTGTACGACGCAGAGGTGTTTTTCTTTGTGTCCGTGGCAGCCCACGGCAGGCTTGCAGAGGTTCCCTGCAGCGTGCTCAGCCTCAGCGAAGGTGTCCCACCAGCAGGCTGGGTCGCTTTCGCATTCAGCTGTGGTGGTGTGCTCACAGAGGGCACCACTACAGCGTTGTGTGGTGTGGTCGAAGGAGCATGTCGCAGCCGTTTCTGCCGTGCAGAGGTCTGCCGTGCAGTGCGCTGTGCACACACTAGGCGTGCACACAGCGTCGCTGGTCCAGACGCAGTCGGAGTCAAGCGCGCAACCCTCCGCATCACCCCAAGCACTGCACTGTTTGTGCACGGACAGGCCGTGGTTCACAATGTAGTATCTGTAGAAAAGGGGAGGTGGTTGGAAAGTGAAATGTTGAGATAATAGATTGAGAGAGAGAGAGAGAGAGATTTGTAGAGGTATTGGTGCTCCTGACGACCCCATATTGCGTACTTAGTGCGTAGTTGTTTCATTGGTCCATTCATGCGCGTCTTTCATTAGAAGACGAGGCATTTGGCTACCTTAAGAGAGTCATAGTTACTCCCGCCGTTTACCCGCCTGTATTTTTTATTTCTGGGGTACCAATTATAGGAAGAAGTTTGTGGATGGAAAGTGGAGTGCTTCCTCAGGGTTATTGGCTGAAAGATATTCAAAAAAAATGAAGAAGAAAAAAAGGGGGGTGAGGAAATGGCATACCCCACATGGGAGTCCTCACTGCACATCCCATCAAGCACCTCGCTCCTGAAGCCGTCGAGGTCTGTTGCGACCAGGTGGCCTTCTTGTGGCTCGGAGAGGAGCGGCGTCAGGCTTGCCACGACACGCTCGTCCGAGCGGAGGGGGACTGTGTGCCTGCGGAGGGCAACACCGAAGACCTGTGTGGTTTGGTATGATATTGATGTTGTGTTTGAAATACTGTATTACAACAAAACAGGAGTATTTTTCGCATTTTTCCCCGCCCCGTTTTATATTCAGCCAAGTTGGCTGAAAAAGAAAAAAAAAAAAGAAAAACATACCTGAACACGAAGGGTATCGAGCTCCGTCCTTGCCAGGGTCAGCTCTGTCGCATCGTCGATGATCCCTGCGGTCACCACCAGCAGCACCTTCTTTCTGTTCTGCGGGGACGCCTTGAAGTTCGTTGCCGCGCGCCCCATAGCCATGGCCAAGTAGTGGTCGCCTGAGCCGATCTGGTGCTGTTCGTGATAGAAGACCTCCTGCTGGAGGTTGTGTGCGTCGCCGGAGAGTGCCGGGTTCGGCCCCCATCTTGCTTCCTTGTGTGCAGCGAACTGCACCAGGCTCAGCCGCATGCCTGAGGCAGCATCCTTCTGTGTTACGTCATGCGCCAAAGGCATCGTCTTCATCCAGTCGTTGATAGTGTCCAACACTCCGTAGTACCCCACAGTGTGCCTCCCAAACTCTTTGTTCATGAACGCCGACCCATCGAAGATGATTGTCAAATCGAGGGCCGGGCAGTTCTGGAAAATAGAGGAGAAGCAGTTCTGTGTCGTCGGGTCCCAGGTACATCCGGTGAGTTCTGCGCAGCTGCATTGCTCGGTGCGCATGCCACAGACTTTGTGGCCGTCGACGCAGACTTCGGTTGCGTGGTCAACAAGCCAGACGCAGCCTGATGCGACTGCCTCTGCAGATTCACACATCTCCTCCGATTCTGTGAACTTCTTGCATTTTGGTTCCCAGCAGACTGCTGGGGAGTGCTCGGTGTTCCATTCGCAGGCAGCGTCGTTCATGCACTCCTCCTCCGTCACATGAGGCACGCAGCTGTTGATCACATTGCACGCCCCCGACTCCCAGATGCATTCATAATGGTCAAGACACTCAGCTTCCACCTCATATTCGCAGGGCTTGAGGTTGCATCCAGAGGAGGACACATCCCAGACACAGTGTGGGTTGGTTGCACAGTCGGGTTGGGTGTTGAAGTTGCATTCATCAATGATGCATGCTCCTGAGGTGTGAGAACGGTCGTCCGTCCATTTGCATCCAAAGGCATCAGCCCTGCAAGAATCTTCAGAAGAATCTGTGCACGGTGCCGGCGCGCAGACATCAAGCGTAGGGTACCAGAAGCAGTCGGGACCCTTGCAGGTATCCTCGGTGGTTGCCGTGCAGACCTGCTTTTTCTCGCAGATGTTCGCAGACGCATCCCATACGCAGTCGGCAGAGAACGACCCGGTGCATTCCTTCTCATCACACAGCACCAAGCAAGCTGATGCACGACACTTCAACAGCGTTTCATCCCAATCACAGTTCAATCTGTTGCACAGTGTACCATCCTCATAGAAACTGCAGGACAATTCAGTGTCCACATCACGCATCACCTCCACACCAAAGACAGAGTCTGGCGAGCAGATACCCTCCAGCACATCAGAGTAGAGATTGTCCATTTGGACGCTCACGACGTGGTTGTTGAGGGGCTCGGAAACAAGCTCTTTCATGCTGTCAATTGCATCCTGGTCGTATTGTGTCTTTGTGGAGAATCTACGGAGTGTAACGGCGTATGTCTTTACGTTCTGTGTTTCCAGGAGGTTACGTGGTTTCGCAGCATTGCCTGTATCGGTGATCTTCCCATCAGACAGAATGAGAAGCAGCTTCTGTCTTGCGACCGGCGAGCTTTGGAACATCGTGCTTGCCCACGACATCGCCTCTGTGATGTAGTTGTCCGCATGCATATAGTTCGCCTGCTGCCAATCCAGGTCCGCACCCAGCTCCTCTGCAGATCCCGACAAACGCCCCGCGGTTCCTACACCGAGCGGTGCCTTCCTTGGTTGGCCTTCTGTCGCAAATTGGATGAAACCTAATCGCAACCCTCCTAAGGTGCTTTGGAGGTTCGATCCCTGCAGGGTGGCTGGGTCTCCTGTGAGTGGGAGGGTGGTGGTCCATTCACGGAGCGCTTCGGTGATGCCGAGGTAGCCGTGAGGGTGCTTGCCGAATACGGCAGAGGTGGAGAGGGATCCATCGATGAGAACGACGACGTCCATGTTGGGGCAGCCTGCGTATTCGCTTGGAATGCACTTCGCGTCGGCCCTGGTGTCCCAGAAGCAGGCACTCTGCTGCGAGCATTTGCAGTGCTGCAGGGTCTCGCAGACCACCTCGGTACAGCTGTCTGCGTTCCATAAACAAGAGTTAGCGGTGCAGTCGGCCTCCATCTTATAAGTCCTGCAGGACTTTAGGACGCAGGATCCATCCCAATCACATTCGTCGTGGTGGCTGCACGATGCTTCGTCCGTAAAGACAACGCATTCGCGTGGGTTGCAGACATCGTTGTGCACGACGCAGCGTTCGTCTGCGGTGCAGTCGGCGAGAGAGAGGGTAGGGGCGCATGGCTTTTCGACGCAGGCACTCCAGTCGTGTTCGCCTCCTTCCAAAGAGGGCACCCATTCGCAGGTGGGTGAGAGGAGGCATTCGTGCTCGGTAGGGCCGAATCTGCAGGCGCGAGGCACGCAGGTCTCGGTGTCGGCCTGCCAGACGCAGCCTTCGTGGCCACGGAGGCAGCCCTCCATGCTGGAGTATTGGCATTCCTTCTCGAGACAGACGTATCCACCGGTGGCGTCGTCGGACCAGACGCATCCAGGGTCGTTTGAACAGTCTCCCCAGGTGGGGTGTGTGCAGAACTCCTGTTTGCTGCACATCTTGTCGGAGGCGCTCCAGGTGCAGAGGCTGACCATGTCGTCCAGGCAGACCTCTTCGCTGCAGTGTGCGAGACAGCTTGAATCTGCGCATACTTCGAGACGGTCGTTCCAGTTGCATGCACCGTCTTTGTTGCAGAATTGCTTGGTCGAGTAGAGGCTGCAAGGCTGGATAGGTGTTGCGGTGTTTTCCGTAGGTTTGGACACCAAAGACGCACCGAAGACGGAGTGTGGGTTGCACAAAGAGTCGAGGATGTTGGTCTTGAAGAGGTCGATTGGGGTGTTCGCAAGGTGTTCCGATGCGGGCTCGGTGACGAGAGGCAGAAGGCTGGTTTCAGCTGCCAGATCGTCATTTGCGTGGGCATCGAAACGTCTGATCACAACACCAAATATAACCGCATCAATACCGTTCAAAACCCGTAGACTCGCAAGAGTTGACGCATCTGCCTCGACAGCAGAGTTCAGCACCATCAGCACCACTCGCTTCCGCCCTTCAGAGTTTTGCGTGTTCAGCAGACCCTCTGCGCTAGAGAGCGCATTGCCCATCTTCACTACATCGGTCTCAGGGCGGTGTGTCTTGAACCACTCCACATCGGCAGATAGGTCTGTCTTGGAGCCAGACAGACGTCCTCCGGTTCCAGTTCCCGGGGTAACCTTGTTTGCGGTGAGGGAGAACTGCACCAAGGCAACCCGAACGCCGCGTTCTGTGGTGGTGCTCAGAGGGAGCTCCTGGAGCCAGTCGGCGAGGAGGGTGAGAACGCCGTTGTAGCCGTTTTGGTAGCGTCCGTAGGGTGTGGCGAGGGAGTTGGGTGCTGCGAAGGTGACCACGATGTCCATGACTGGGCAGCCTCCGAAGCGTGCTGACACACAGCCGAAGACGCCTGTTGCAGTGGGGGTGGTGTCCCAGAAGCAGCCGCGTTCGGCGTTGCATGCGCAGGAGTCGCCGTTGGCCACTGCAGCGCAGTCCTTGTCGCCGCAGGTCTTCAGGGTTGCGTCCCAGCTGCAGCGTTCGTCGGGTTCATTGCTGCAGGCGGACTCATTGAAACGGCTGCAGTACTTCAGCAGGCAGATCGGTGGGGATTCCGTGACGTCCCACGCGCATTTGGCTTCAGATTCGCATCCCACCTCGCTGCCGTGGTTCGCGCATTCCTTCAGTGTGCAGGCGTCGTTCTTCCAGTCGCAGTGTGGGTCTGCGGTGCATGCGTCTGCTGTGTCCTCTGTGCAGTGCGGCTCCCCGCATTCAGCAAAGGCATTGTCCCAGAGACAACCCGCCCCGTCACAGCCAGATTCGTCGGAGAAGGTGCAGGGACGTTTGTGGCAGGTCCCGTTTGCGTGCCAGTCGCAGACTGCAGGGTCGAATGCACAGCTGGCCTCGCTCATATGGTTGCACACCCGCTCATTGCACTCCGTTCCATCCCAAATGCATTGTTCCAGGTCGCACAACGCAACATCATCAATACAAACATCACGTCTATAGCATGCCTCAGCACCTTGGTCCCATACACAACCTAAAGGATCTGCGTTGCAGCTGTCGTGGTCGCATTTATGCTGCAGACACGGTGTCGATACGCATGACAACGAGGTTTCACTCCAGAAGCAATCTGCATGCCCTTTGCAATCCAACGGCGCCAGGTAGAAGCTGCAGGACACCGAGGTGAGGTTCACCTTCGACAGCCCCATCAGGGTGCGCCCCCAATCGGACGACGTATCGCAGACTTCTTCAAGCAGATCGCCAAACCCATCCATCGTTACCGCTTTCATATGCTCTGCACCGGGCGCCGTGAGCATGGTCACAAAGCTTTCTTCGGTCAACGCATCTTGCGCCACTTTGTTCTGCGCTCTTCTCAGGACCACTCCGAAGACGGTCACCTCTGCTGCTTCTAAGAAGGACAACGCTGGGCTTGCCAACGCTACATCCTCAAAGCTGTTGTCTCCAATGATGATAAGCACCTTCTTGCGTGATGGTGGCGACCGTTTGAAGACGTCCGCTGCAAGCGCAAGAAGCGGCTTCACATACTGCGGGGCCGCTGTCAGAAGCTGTCTTGCGACGAAGTAGTCAATATCCCCAAGGAGTTCTTCAAGCGATCCAGACAGCTGTCCGCCTGCAGTAGTTTTCAATGCTGCAGCCGCCGTGGAGCTAGTCATATCCGCCGAAAACGACGCACCGCCAAACTGAATAAGCGCCACCCTCATCCCATGAGGCGAAGCAGCACCCTTCTCCACAGTGTAAGAATCGCCACTAAACGGTGCATTCACAATCCAATCACGAAGCTGTGAAAGCACTGCCTCATAACCATGAGGATGCCTTCCAAAGGAGGCAGCCATACTCTCCGCCCCGGTAAACCCAAGCAGTACGTCACCACCGATGCAGGCGCCAAACTCCTTCCCAACACACTGTGTATCATCGGTGGACCAGAAGCAGTGTGGGTCTGCTCCGCAGGCACAGATGTCGTTGCCGTGTACGGTGCAGGTTTTCTTGACGCAGACGTCCTCTCCGGTTGTGTCCTGGGTGATACTGCATGATTCGTCTAAAGTGCACGCAGCGATGTCTCCCGCATATCTGTTGCAGTACGTCGGCTTGCAGAATGCAGGGGAAGACAGCACATCCCATTCACAGCTAGGGTCGTGCAGGCATGAGGTCTGCTCCACATGGAACGTACACCCTCTTTCCTTGCAGCTATCTGTGATGGGGTCGTGCTCACAGCGACCATCAGAACGGCACATAAACGCATCGTCGTATACACATTGCTTGGGGGTGCACATTGCGGACTCTGCAGACCATTCGCAAGAAGCGTCATTTGTACAGACATTTGCCTCTGCGTAGTTGCATGGTTGTGGTGTGCATTTGGTGTTAGAAGAAGCATCCCAAAGGCATCCAGAAGGGTCCACTGTACACGCATTTTCTGTTTCATGATAGCATTTCTTAGGATCGCAGATTTGCTTCATATCGTTGTATTCACAACGGTAATCACGGATGCATTCCGCCTTACCACCTTCACCGCAGATCTTCTGCTTTCCACAGGAGAGTGCAATCGCATCCCATTCACATAGGTCTGTTGTTGGCATGGCATCGCAGCCGTCTTTCGAGCATTCTGATGCACATGGTGATGGGAGGCAGATCTGTCCGTCGTCCTCCCAGAGACAGGCGCTCTGTTTGTTGCAGTCTCCGTAGTAGGTGTAGAATCCGCATGGAACGTTGTCAGAGAGACCGACTAAGTGTTTGCCCCATGGCTCGTCGGGGGCGCAGAGCTTGAGAAGAACCTTGTCAGAAAGCTCCTCCAAGCGTACGTCGACCAATTCATGAGAGAAGGAGGAAAGAGACAGCTCGGTGGCAATGTCGTTGTCGGTCTTTGTGTCCAGCGCGCGGATGGTAACTGCCATGATGTAAACGCCGGCGTTGTTGAGAAGTTCGAATTTTTCTTGGAGGTCCGATTCTTCGTCCATGATAGGGCTGTCTGCAACGATGATGACCATCTTCTTGCGTCCGTCGTTGATGGTGTTTGTCGTAAGCATCCCTGCAGCGCGGTGGAGCGATCCTGCTAAGTAGGCGTCGCTGCTCACAAAGTGCTGTTCATGCCACCTCAACTCTCCATTCAGCTCGGGAACGAACCCTGTCAATCTACCATTCGCAACTGACTGTATCGTGACCGGTGGAACCGAAGAGGACAGCTCCTGAGAGAGAACACCAGATTCGATCTTCCGATGGTCACCTCCAAACTGAACAAAGCCAACTCGAGTAACACGGTCGGCCCCGGAAACCGGTTTTTGTGCAGCGTTCTTCCCGGAGAGGGGGAGAAGGAGGACCCAGTCTTTGAGCATCTCGGTAACGGCGTAGAATCCGTGTGGGTGGTTGCCGAATTGACGGTTCATCGTCTTCGCTCCGGAGAAGATGACAACAATGTCAAGTGTCGGGCAAGCACCGAAATTCATTTCAACGCAGAACCCTTCATAAAAGAAGCATTTTGGGTCCGCAAGACAGTCGCATCGCTCGGATCCTGCAGCGGCCAGGTCATGGTGATAGCAACGTTTTTGCACACATCCGAAGGACCAGCCACATTCGGATTCTTCACGACATTCGGTTTGGTTGAACTGCGTGCAGTACTCCTGCACGCACAGACCTGGAGAGGTTGCAGCGTCCCACTCACAGTTCAATTCTCCTGCGCACGCATCCTCGGTTGCATGGTCCGTACACGGCTTTGCAAGACATTCCTTAGATGCAGCCTCCCATTCACATTGCCTGGAGTGTTCTTCGCAGCATTCTTCGTCAAAGCATGAGGGGCACACCTTGCGCTTGCACAGCAAGCTTTCGGGGTCCCAAATGCATTTGCCCTGTGTCTTGCAGGTCGCTTCTTCAGCATCGCATTCATCAATGGTGCAGGTTTCGAGGAGGGAGTTGAAGATGCAGTGGTCAGGGTCGCTGAGACATCCGTCTCGTGTGTTGTGCTGGCATGGTGTGGGTCGGCAGAAGGCGTCATTGTAAGTCGTGGAGTCCCATACGCAGGATGGGTCTGAAAGACATTCGGGTTCTCCAGGGTGTCCACAGTCGACCTTTTTGAAGCAAAGCTCTGCAGATGCATCCCAAAGGCATGCATTCGTCGCATCACCTTCGCACGCCGCCTGCGCACAGTGCGAGAAACACGGTGTATTTCCGCAGGTCAAATGCGTATCGTACCACTGACATCCTTTGTCGAGGTTGCAGTACAATTTGGTGTCATGCCGTTCACATGGTATGTGCTGTCCAGCTGGCTGTGCTGCACTGCGCTGAGCAATTTGTTTCCCCCACAGACCGTTTGGATGGCAAAGTGTACTAAGAAGCTGATCGTAGACACTATCGATACGAAGGTTTGCGAAGAAGTCGTCCTGCGGTTCGGAGACAATGGGTTTCAGTGTTCTCTCTGCGTTCTCATCAACATCGGTATGAGTGTCAAAACGACGGAGGACCACACCAAAGACCAACACCCCAGCCTGGTCTAACTGCGATCTCGGTACATTCAGCAGATCCTTATCCAAAATGGCACCATCTCCCATAATAATGAGCACCCTAGTATGGCTCAGTGGGGAGTCGCTGAACATCCCGACGGCGGTGTACAGGGCTTCCTCCAGGTAGGTTTGCCCACCCATATAGTTGTTTTCATGCCAGTCCAGATCGTCGGTGAGTTGCTTGGGCGCTCCAGAGATGCGTCCTCCGGTGCCGACGGTGGGTGCAGCGCGGAGTGCAGACCCAGCGACATGGCCAGAAGCGGAGAGGTCCGCGGTTCTACCACTGAATTGTACGATGCCGACTCTCAGTTTGTTGTTCTGGGTTGTTTTGGGTCCGATGCTGGAGAGCTCGCCGCTGAGGGGTATTTCGGATACCCAAGAACGGAGAAGCTCGATGACGGCGGAGAAGCCGTGAGGATGGCGGCCGAAGGTGGCGTCCATCGACTCCGACCCGTCGACAATGAAGATAATATCCATCGAGGGGCACTGTCCGTAGCGTTGCTCCTCGCAGCTGCTGCCGTCCCAATGGCATTCGGTGTCGAGTTGGCAGTCGCATGCGCTCTTCAGCTTGTTGCACGTCTTTTCCACGCACAGCTTTGTCTCCGTGTCGTAAATGCAGCCAGGTTCTGGAAGGCAGAGACCTTCCGAAAACTTTGCACAGTAGCGTTGCTGGCAGCTTCCTGGTAGTGAGGCGACGTCCCATTTGCAGGAGAGGTCCTTGAAGCATTCGGCCTCCTGCATGTGTTCGACGCAGGGGAGGACAGTGCAGGTCTCGCTTTCGGGGGTCCATCCGCAGTAGACGTCCTGCTTGCATGGGGCCTCGTCTGTGTGGAGGCACTTCTGGAGTTCGCATGTTGATGAAGTGGACCATGTGCAGTTTGTGGTGGAAGTGCAGTTTGTGGAGGTTGTGTGCATGACGCAGGGTTTGAGGATGCATGTGTCGCTTTGGGGTTGGAATTCGCAGATGTGTTCAGGGTCGGCGTGGCAGGAGTCTTCGTCGTCGTGTTTGCAGATGCGCTGTTTGCATGGTGGGTCTGCCGTGGCAGACCAGACGCATTCCTGGTCGAGGTTGGCTGTGCACGATGCTTCGTTGTCTCCACTGCACAGAACGACACCATAGCAGGTGCTTGTTGCGTCATTCCACTGAACGCATGCGTTGTCAAGGTCCGCAAGGCATTCGGTTTCGCCACAGTGCTGTGAGCAAGGTGAATCCACGCAGATGTGGTTGCTCCAGGAACACCCTGCGTCCTGCACACAGTGCTCCTTGGTGGGGTACTGTCCGCAGGGCTTCTCCGTCCCGGAGCTGGTCAAGGCAAGCTCGGCCCCCCAGGTGCTGGCAGGGTCGCAGATCTTGTTGAGGGGTCCCTTGGAGGAGACCATCTCGTCCATGTCGACGTTTGCGAAGTGGCTGTCGGTTGGTGTAGACACGACCTTGCGGAGGGCCTGTTCTGCGTCGATGTCCAATGCTGTGCGTGACGATGTTCTGCGAAGGACAACGCCAAACAGATGTGCCTGCATGCTCACCAACGCAGCGCGTGACGCATCAAGGCTTGCAGTGTCCTCAATGCGGCCATCCGTCAGCAGAATGACAGCCCGCTTCCTGCCGTCCATAGGCGAGCTCTGAAGGATGCCGACCGCCATCTGCAGTGCTTCGCTTGCAAAGGTGCCTTCACCCATGTAGTGCTCCTGGTGCCAGTCCATGTCCGCTTTGAGCTCGTTCATGTCTCCGGTCAGTCGGCCAGATGTTCCTACACCAGCAGGGGTCATGGTTGCGGTGTGAGCTGCTTGCTTGGAGCCACTGAACTGTACCAAGGCGATGCGGGTCTTGCGGGTGGCCTTTGCAGCGAGCTTGCCGATGGTGGCAGTTTCGCCGCTGAGAGGCATGTCGGCCATCCAGTCAAGCAGGTAGGAGGTGAGTGCGTAGAACCCGTGGGAGTGTCTGCCGAAGTGCTGCGACATCGAGAGGGATCCGTCGATGAGGAGCACGATGTCGAGGGTCGGGCAGGCGCCGTACTTTCTGTTCGCACAGCTTGCGGAGGTGTCTGTGGTGACCCAGAAGCAGTCCTTGTCGTCCCTGCAGGCGCAGGCGGTGAGGTCCTCGCAGTGCTTCTTCTGGCAGCTGCCTGCCGTCGTGTTGTAGGCGCACAGCGAGTCGTCGGCACAGCTCAGCTCCGCGCAGTTGCCGCCGGGGCAGTACGTCTTCCTGCAGTACTCTTCGTAGCAGATGCCAGGTGCAATGGAGGTGTCCCATTTGCAGCTGGGGTTCTTGTCGCAGGCGAGTTCTCCCTCAATCTCCGTGCAAGGAAGCTGCACGCAGCTGTCTGTGGTGGTGGACCACTCGCAGTAAGGGTCCGTAATGCATGACTCCGAGTCGGTGTGGAGGCAGTGGCTCAGAACGCATTTGGCAACAGTGGTGTTCCAAGTGCAGTTCTCGGCGCCGCCCTTCGTCGCAAGCTCGCAGTCGTCGACATTGTCGTATTGGCACCGCTTCAGCGAGCACGTCTCCGCCAGGTTGTCCCACTCACACACAGCAGGGTCGAACACACAGCTCTGCTCGTTGTCGTGCAGACAGCGCTTCGAGATGCACGTCAGGTCCTCCGCAACCTCGCACAGAGGGTCCTGCTCGCACTGCGGGTCTGCTGTGGGGTACTTGCAGACCTCGGTCTTCCCGCAGGACTGGATTGTGGCGTTGAAGGCACAGTTGTTCTCTGTGTCAGCCTCGCACTCAGCAGAGTAGCAATGTGTGAGGCAAGGGGAGTCGCCGCAGGACAGCGTCGAGTCAAACCACACACAGTCTCTGTTCTTGTTGCACATATCCTTGTTCTTCGTCAGCGTGCACGGCTCGTCAATAGATTCCTTCGCCACGAACGCACCCCACACATCAGTCGGGTCGCAGATGTGGTCCAGCACCTCACGGAGCGAGTCGATCTGCACGTTCACAATGTGGTCAGCAGGGGTGATCCTCTCCAGGTCAGCTGTCGCATCCTGGTCCACAGCACCGCTTGCGTCGTACGGTCTGATCACAGCACCAAACACAACTGCTCTGAGTTGGTCCAGATCGGCACGTGCTGTCTGGTACGCATCCTTGTCGTCAAGACGTCCGTCTGTGATGATGATGAGCACCTTCTTGCTCTCCACAGGTGCAGAGCGGAACACGTCCACAACCTTGTTCAGTCCCGCAAGCAAGAAACGCGCCTTCGGGTCCAGCTGAGTTGCACCCATGAAGTTCGCCTCGTGGTTCTGCACATCTGCGTCAACCTCAGACATCAACCCTGTGAGGCGGCCTCCCGAGCCCACCCCAGGCACCACGCTGTAGTACTGGGTTCTGTCCGACGACGCAATTGTCGATGTGCCTGCAAACTGCACCAATGCCACACGCGCCTTGTCCGTCCTTGGTGTGGGCACACGTGAAGCACCTTCCTTCGAGAGAGGAAGAGTTGCAATCCAGTCGTTCAGGATAGTTGTGAGGGCGAAGAAGCCGTTCGGGTGGCGGTGGAACTGACGTGCCATTGCCTCCCCTCCCGCAAAGAGCACAGCAACGTCCATTGTCGGGCACTGTCCGTAGCGTTGCTCTGTGCAGTGCGGGCCACCCGAGGCGAAGCTCCAGAAGCAGTCGGGGTCGGCACGGCAGGGACACTGCTGCAGGGCGGCACAGCGCTTGGGCTCGCAGATGGGGGTCCTTTGGCCGTGCGGGATGACACCGGTCCAGGCACACTTGCTCTCCGAATCACAGTTTGTGTTGTTAAAGGTGCTGCAGTGTGTCTCGCGGCACATCCCTGGCGACTGCGACACATCCCAGGTACAGCCGTAGTTGTTCGCACAGCACAGCTCATCTGCAAACTCTGTGCACTTATGGCGGGTACACACACCTGCCGTCCAGCCGCATATAGGGTCCTTCTTGCAGAGGTCCTCTGTGTCGGCCACACATGACTCCACAACACAGGTTCCTGCACCACACGCACTGTCCCATTCGCAGGTGGCATCTGCACTGCAGGCAGCCTCGTCAGTGTGCACACAGCGCTCCTCAATGCACTCCTGTGCGTCCGCAAGCCACTCACAGCCCGAGGGGTCTGCGAGACAGTTGTTCTCATCCGAGCTCCTGCACAGCTTCACCACGCAGTCGCCCGCTTCGTATTTGCAGTCGTCATCACTCTCGCAAACATCCTGTGTGTCATGCGCACAGACAAACTCCTTGAAACAGGACTTCTTGTCCACATCGAACACACATTTGTTCTCGGTGTCGTCCGCACACTCGGTTGCATCGCAGTGATGCATGCAAGGGGTGTCCACACAGACACTGATCATGTCGCTGTACACACAGCCTGGGTCGTTCCCGCAGGCCACCTTGGTGTCGTAGTTTTTGCATGGTTTGTGCACCCCTGCGATGGGCTTGTTGTTCGCCATGATGATCTTACCAAAGCGTGTGGTGGGGTCGCATAGACCACTGAACACACCGTTCAGCTCGTCAAGAACGTTGTTTGTGAAGTGTTCTGCGGTGTTGATTGTTCCCAAAGATTTGAGGGAAGTTTCCGCAGCCTGGTCGGTAGGGGTGGCGGAGGCGAAACGGCGGAGAACGATGGTGAAGGTCTCGACGTGCATGGAGAGCAGTGCGGTGCGTGGCTCGACGAGGTTGTCGCTGTCGCCAATGCTGTCTGCAGAAAGCAGTAGCAGCACCTTCTTGCGGTCCGCAGGCGACGGTTTGAACATATCCACCGCCATGCTCAGCGCAGCTGCCAGGTATGTGTCGCCTCTCATGAAATTGCGCTCATGCCACAGCAGATCCTCAATAAGCTCACCACTGTCGCCACTGACACGACCGCCGCTTCCGACACCAGACGGTGTACGGCGTCCTCCATCAACAAAACCGTTCTGCAGCTTAAACTGCTCCCTCCCGCTGAACTGCACAATCCCCACCCTCGACCCCGACCCAGAGAATGCACCGCCAGCGATGGCGCTGTTCAGAGGGAACTTCGAGACAAAGGTGACCAGGACCTGCATCAGCCCGGTGAAGCCGTTGGGGTGGCGGCCAAAGGCAGCGCCCATGCTCTTCGCGCCGGTGAAGGCGATGACGACGTCCATGGAGGGGCAGTCGCCGAACTCAGCTGCTTCGCATTTGCCGTCGTCTGTCCAGAAGCAGTCGGCGTCCGTGTGGCAGTCGCAGACGTCGAAGGTGGTGCAGTTCTTGTCAATGCATTTGTCAGCAGCGTCCGAGAACATGCACGCACTGTCGCTGTTGCATGCGCTAGGGTCCTGCTTGTAGCGTCTGCAGTACTCTTCGTAGCAGATGCCAGGTGCAATGGAGGTGTCCCATTTGCAGTCAGCGTCAGCATCGCACTCAGCCTCGCCCTGGATGTCTGTGCAAGGAAGCTGCACACAGCTGTCTGTGGTGGTGGACCACTCGCAGTAAGGGTCAGTAATGCATGACTCCGAGTCGGTGTGGAGGCAGTGGCTCAGAACGCATTTGGCAACAGTGGTGTTCCAAGTGCAGTTCTCGGCACCGCCCTTCGTCGCAAGCTCGCAGTCGTCGACATTGTCGTATTGGCACCGCTTCAGCGAGCACGTCTCCGCCAGGTTGTCCCACTCACACACAGCAGGGTCGAACACACAGCTCTGCTCGTTGTCGTGCAGACAGCGCTTCGAGATGCACGTCAGGTCCTCCGCAACCTCGCACAGAGGGTCCTGCTCGCACTGCGGGTCTGCTGTGGGGTACTTGCAGACCTCGGTCTTCCCGCAGGACTGGATTGTGGCGTTGAAGACGCACATGTTCTCCACATCACTGTCACACTCGGTAGCGTCACAGTTAGCGAGGCAAGGGGAGTCGCCGCAGGACAGCGACGAGTCAAACCACACACAGTCTCTGTTCTTGTTGCACATATCCTTGTTCTTCGTCAGCGTGCACGGCTCGTCAATAGATTCCTTCGCCACAAACGCACCCCACACATCAGTCGGGTCGCAGATGTGGTCCAGCACCTCACGGAGCGAGTCGATCTGCACGTTCACAATGTGGTCAGCAGGGGTGATCTTCTCCAGGTCAGCTGTTGCCTCCTGGTCCACAGCACCACTTGCGTCGTACGGTCTGATCACAGCACCGAACACAACTGCTCTGAGTTGGTCCAGATCGGCACGTGCTGTCTGGTACGCATCCTTGTCGTCCAGACGTCCGTCTGTGATGATGATGAGCACCTTCTTGCTCTCCACAGGTGCAGAGCGGAACACATCCACAACCTTGTTCAGTCCCGCAAGCAGGAAACGCGCCTTCGGGTCCAGCTGAGTTGCACCCATGAAGTTTGCCTCGTGGTTCTGCACATCTGCGTCAACCTCAGACATCAACCCTGTGAGGCGGCCTCCCGATCCCACCCCAGGCACCACACTGTAGTACTGGGTTCTGTCCGACGACGCAATTGTCGATGTGCCTGCAAACTGCACCAATGCCACACGCGCCTTGTCCGTCCTTGGTGTGGGCACACGTGCAGCACCTTCCTTCGAGAGAGGAAGAGTTGCAATCCAGTCGTTCAGGATAGTTGTGAGGGCGAAGAA
This sequence comes from Rhynchopus sp. YZ270_cl-10, assembly GCA_964035575.1. Lineage (NCBI taxonomy): Eukaryota > Euglenozoa > Diplonemea > Diplonemida > Diplonemidae > Rhynchopus > Rhynchopus sp. YZ270_cl-10. Next base: position 392,236 of record OZ037834.1, on the reverse strand, counting down.
GCCGTTCGGGTGGCGGTGGAACTGACGCGCCATTGCCTCCCCTCCCGCGAAGAGCACAGCAACGTCCATTGTCGGGCACTGTCCGTAGCGCTGCTCTGTGCAGTGCGGGCCACCCGAGGCGAAGCTCCAGAAGCAGTCGGGGTCGGCACGGCAGGGACACTGCTGCAGGGCGGCACAGCGCTTGGGCTCGCAGATGGGGGAGACTTGGCCAGGTAGGGTTGCACCTGTCCAGGCACACTTGCTCTCCGAATCACAACTCGAGAAGTCAAATGTACTGCAGTACGTCTCGCGGCACATCCCTGGCGACTGCGACACATCCCAATGGCAGTCCGCATTGTCCACACAGCACAGCTCGTTCGTGAACTCTGTGCACTTCAAATGGCCACACGCACCTGCCGTCCAGCCGCACACCGGATCCTCCTTGCAAACGTCCTCTGTGTCGGCACTGCAGCGGTTCACAACACAGACTTCATCACCAGAGCACGACGCATCCCACAGGCATGTCGCATCCAGCGTGCAGTTGTGCTGGTCAGTGTGCTTGCAGGGCGGCGAGACACAGGTCTGGTTCACCGTATGCCACTCACAGATGGCAGGGTCCGCCACACAGTTGTCCTCATCACTGTGGTCACACTCCACCACCACACGCACATCCTTCCAGCACTCATCGTCCGCATTCCAGAAGCATTTGTTCTGAGTATCATTGCTGCAGGTCAGCTCATCGCAGTGCTGCAGGCAGACCGAGTCACCACAGCTTGAGAGCACTTCACTCCACTGACAGCCTTGGTCTTCGTCACATGAGATCTTCTCCGTCATATGCCTGCACGGAACGTGGGTGTCGGGGAGGTGCTGCAGGGCAATGATCTTGCCCCATTTGCTGTGCGGGTCGCAGAGGCCGAAGAGGATGTCCGAGACTTCGTCAATCTGCAGGTTGTGCACGTGGTCGCTTGCGGGGGAGGTGGCGATCTGCTTGAGGGCGACCTCCGATGCCATGTCGACAGCAGAGATCTGGGGAGCCCTGCGGAGCACGATGCCAAACCTTTGCACCTTCTCACGGTCCATCCTGTTGATGGCGTCCGCCGTGTCAGCCAGGTCCTTGATCACACCGTCCGTGAACACCAAACACAGCTTGTACCTCCCGTCATGCGGCGACTGCCCCGCAAAGATATCTGCCGCCTTCGACAATGCCTGCGCGATGTACGTACCTCCCATGAGGAAGTTGTCCTCATGCCACGTGATGTCCTCATCAATCTCACGCTGCACACCGGTGAGTCTGCCCTCACTTCCGACGGTAGGAGGGGTCACTTGGACTGAATGCACAACATTGCCGTAGTACTGTCCGGTAATAGGGTCGTGGTGTTCCTTCCTGCCGCTGAATTGAATGAAAGCGACGCGAGATTTCTCGGTGAGCTGTGAGTTCAGTCCGACGGTCGCAGCCTCGCCGCTGTGTGGAATGGTCTTGACCCAGTCGCGCAGCATTACAAGAAGTGCGTAGTATCCATTGCTGTGGCGGCCGAAGGTGAGGGACATCGATCCCGATCCGTCAACGACAATGACAATGTCGAGGGTCGGGCATTCTCCGTACCGTGACTCAACACACCCTGCGGTGTCGTCCTTCCAGAAGCAGTCGGGGTCCTTCTTGCATTCGCACTTCGGGAACACATCGCATTCCTTTGGCACGCATTTGTCTGCGTTGTTCCGCTGCTCCCACATGCAGTTGCTGTCTGTCACGCATTCCGGTAAATCCAACGGCGAGCACTCATCCACAATACACATCGCAGGGGAGATCTCTGCATTCCATAAACATCCCTCCTGCTTAGAGCACGTCAGCTCATCCGGGTAGATCGCGCACTCCTTCAGCACGCAGGCCTCTTCCACAGGCAGGGTCGCATTCCATTCACAGTAGGGGTTCGCGTTGCAATGATCCTGCTCCGTCTCGAGGCAGTGCTTGACCATGCAGGACCCAGCGGTGACGTACTTCCAGCCATGCACGTTGTGTACCCCGCACGAATCTGCTGCGTCATATTCACATACAAACCCAGCCACAGAGGAGTCGGCAATCGAGTAGTCCTTCCACGTTCCTGAGAGCGAGATCCCCGCAAAGTGCTTCCCCACAGCGTCGCTGGGCTGGAATGGGTACCAATTGTTGTACATCAGCGTGGAGGCGAAGGTGGCAGGGGCAAAGTCAATACCAGACCCGCTGCCAAAGGAGAGGCCTCTGTCGTGCGCATCGGTGCCCGCGATTTTGTCGCCTTCAACGGTAAAGGTGCACATGGCGGTTTTTGCGTTGTAGTGATCGCATCCGTTTGCCCCAAGGGTGCTTTCCTTTCCGGTCACCCAGCGCCACGACGCGGCACCCCCAGCAGTATCTGCCATGTCCATCCCACCCAGCCAGCTTGCCCCAGAGATCTTCGAGGTCACCACCCGGTTTTCCTCTAAGGAGCGGACGGTAGCGAGGTAGCCTCGCATGCCCAGCAGCATGTTGCTGTCTGCCGCGCACTTCACCTGCGCCTGCGGCCAGGTGCAGTCGGACTCTCCACAAACGGACCTCGCGTGGTACGCGTAGTACCGCTCGGTGGTCTCGCTGAAGAATGCGTGCCCCAAATTCCAGGCAAGGCGTCTGGTTGCGCCGTTGTCGGAGGAGGTCATGAAGGTCACCTTTCTGAGGATCTGGAGGAATTCGCTGGCAGTCTTCGAGGCACGGAGGTGGAGCACCCCGGTGGTGGAGACCCATTCGGTGTCGACTCCTTCTGCAGCGCATGTCTCGCATTCAAGCACATCTGTGGCGGCCACGTAGCCTTCTGTTATCGCAACTGTTGCGCCGAGAAGTGTCGTGTCACATCCACATCCTGCACCGAACATCGCCGCCTCACAGTCCTCTGGGTAGCCATGTGCCGCTGCATCGCTGAAAGGCTCCATCGGTACGTTCTTCGCATAAGCAGTGGTCGTTCCGTTGATAGGGGTGATGGTGTTCCATACACAGTCGTCGCCGCTCGCAGTGCACGAAGCCTCGGAAGGGGCGATGCAGGGCTGTGGGGTGCAGGTTCCTGCAATGTTGTCCCAAATGCAAGGGTCGGTGTCCGCGAGACAACCCATTTCTGTGTTGTGGTCGCACTTCAGATCAATGCAGGTAACGTTGTCATGGTCGAGCTCGCAGTGGAGGTCTGCAACGCAGTCGGTGACAGTAAGTTTGTCGCAGACCTGCGGGATCTTCCAGCACCGTTCTGTCGTGGCATCCCAGGCGCAGTTGTTCTCCACATCCGCCTCGCAGGCCTTCTCCGCGCAGCTATGCTGCAAACAGAGAGTATCCTGGCAAGACAGCGAGGTGTCATACCACACACATCCGGGGTCCTTTTTACAGTCAACCTTTGAGGGGTGCTGGTCACATGGCATATGCGCGCCCCCTAGAGACACATCAGTATCCTCCTTTTCGTCAACAATGTATTGACCAAATGGCATGTGGATTTTGCAGAGTCCTCCTAATGCATCGGAGCCTTCTAATTCGTCAATCACGATGTTCGCAATGTGGGTGTCCACGGGGCGGGATACAAGGAGCTCCAGAGAGGTGACTGCAGATTGATCGATGCTAGTTGACTTCGCTTGTCTGCGTAGCGCGATTCCAAAGACCTCGGCATTTGACAGATCCAACTTCGCCTTTTGTGGTAGGATTGAGTCAGCATCATATATCGGCCCATCCACCACCACAACAAGCACCCTCTTTCTCGTCAGAGTAGGGGCAGCGATGAACATATTGTTGGCGAGGGTCAGCCCTTTGCTCACCATGAGACCCCCTTTGTAAAATGCTGCTTCTTGCCAAGCAAGGTCCGCCATAACCTCAGACAGCACTCCAGAAAGCCTGCCCCCGGTTGTTCCTACCGATGACGCTGGTGGAAGCAGGGCGGTCGCGGATCCTGCGGATCCTCCAATTTTGTTGACACCAGAGAATTGAATGAGGGCGACTCTTACTAATCCGGTGGCGGTGGTGGTTGGAGTGCCTGCAGGGGTTTGGGTGAGGGGGAGGGTGGAGACCCAGTCTTTGAGGAGCTCGATCGTTCCGAAGTATCCGTGGGTGTGGCGGCCGAAGCTCTGCTGCATGGTGGAGGAGCCGCCAAGGAGGAGGATGACGTCCATGGCGGGGCATTCTCCGTAGGTCTTCCAGGTGCAGCCGGCGGTGATGCCTGCGGCAGCGTTGTCGCCACGCCAGAAGCAGTCGCCGTCAGCTTCGCAGTCGCAGCGTTCCAAATCCTCGCAGCGTTTTTCAATGCAGGTTTGTGTTGTTGCGTCTGTTTGGCATTGTGGGTCGGTCGTGCATTCGCTCGCGTCTTTGTGGAATTGTGAGCAGTAGCGTTGGCTGCACAGTGCAGGAGACACGCTGGTGTCCCAGAAGCAGTCGGTGTTGTCGTGGCAGCAGCGTTCGTCGCCGAGGTTTGTGCAGGGGCGGCGTTCGCAGAGTGCGGTGCTGAGGGGGTTCCAGGCGCAGTGGGGGTCGGCCTGGCAGGTGGCCTTGGTTGTAGTGTGGTCGGCGTCGCCGCAAGCATCCAGCGTGCATGCTTCAGGCGACAGCAGCGCCCCCGCGCAGGAGTCCCATTTGCAGTTGTCGCTGTCCGCAGTGCACCCCGCCTCGTCGCCAGGGTGCCAGCACTTCTTCACATCGCAGGTCAACTTCAGAGAGTCCCACTCACATTTGATTGTCGTATCCGCATGGCACTCATCCTCGCTGACGTGGTTGCAGAACCGCTCACTGCAGGTATCGTTGTTCCAGGCGCATTCATGGTCCGTCAAACACGTGGTCTCATCATTATACGGACACAACTCACGCTTCCAGCAATCCAACTCCGTTTGGTTGAATGTACAGAGCGGGTCTGCAGTACACTCAACCTCTCCACAGTGCAGCACACACGGGGAGTCGATGCACTTCAGGAAGACCCCACTGTAGGCACAGCCCTTATCGTTGGTGCATGCGGTGATGCTGTTGTACTGCGAGCACGGCAGATGCACGCCTGCCTGCTCCTCTTGGTGGACCGCAAGCAGCGCACCCCACGGCGTTTCTGCATCACACAGCCCATTGAGCAGGGCTGGCAACGCTTCAAGATCTACACTCGCAATATGCTCTGTGATAGGCAGAGACACAACACTCCTCAGGGACAGCTCTGTGTCATGGTCCGCAGGGGTCACTGCAGCAAAACGCCGAAGCACTGCAGCAAACACTTCAACCTGCGCCGTTGCCAGCGCAAGCCTCTCTGCAGTCGCGGTCGTCACATCCGACAGAATTCCATCAGAAATGACAATCACAACCCGCTTTCTTCCGTCCGGCGACTGTTTAAACATACCAGCCGCCTTCGCAAAGGCAGCACCAATGATCTTATCACCCGATGTCTCTACTGCAGCGAGCAAATGGCTTGTATGGTATTTGCTTGAAGTCGACAACTCATTATGGTCCCCTGAGAGTCGACCGTTCTCTCCAACCCCAAGGGGGGCGACAAGAACGTTGCCTGGTGCGCCTCCAAATTGGATTAATCCTACACGAATACCGCCGCTTACTGCGGAGGATTGCTTCCCTAACGCAAAGCTCTCCCCGGTAAGCCACATGGTGGAGAACCAATCCTGGAGGGCGCCTGCAAGAGCTTGCGAGCCGCTGGGGTGGCGTCCAAAGACATTCGACATCGATTTCGTGCCTGGGAACAGAATGGCAATGTCCATGACAGGGCATGAGGCGTAACGTTGTTCGAGACAGGCTTGCTCCGATCCGGCATTGTGAACGTCGTTCCAGAAGCAAGCAGGGTCAGCCTTGCAGTCGCATTTGTCGGTCACCGGGCCGCACACCTTGTCAACGCAGGCGGTGCCGTCCCATTTGCAGGTAGGGTCGGTACAGCGTTCCTCGTCGACCATTCTGTGGCATTTCGTGACAGAGCAGAGCCCCGGGGCCACCGAGACGTCCCACGCACAGTTCTCGTCCTCACGGCACTCCGCTTCGCTGGGGTACCCTGCGCACTCCACTACCACACAAGGGTCCACGTTGCCGCCCACCCATTCGCAGAAGGGGTCTGCACTGCACGGTGCGTCCTCTGTGTGCAGACAGCGCTGTTCCTGGCAGACGCCGGACACCAGAAGACGGGTGCCGCGGACCTGCTCAGGCTGGGTGACGCACATTTCTCCGATTCCGCCCCATTCGCAAACGAACCCTGCCGTCGTCGTGGCCTCTTGAGCGGACCACTTCCCAGAGGGCCATTGCATCACCGCAAAGTGCTTCCCCGCGGTGTTCTGAGGTTCTGCCGGAAGATTCCAGTTGGTATACTCCAATGGCAGTCCATGCGCATCGGTCGCAACGTCTGCCCCTACAGCAATGTTTCCATTTACAGTAAAGTCGCAATGTGTGTTGTCTCCAGCGTATTGGCAAGCCCTTCCGCCGGATTGCGCGTCGGGCCCGGTCACCCAACGCCATTCGTTGGCAAGACCGGATCCGGCGATGTTCGTCGCGCCGACGTAGCTGTTCCCCTGGATCTTTTCGGTGACAGCGTGCCACTCTGCGTCGCCGGTCACCGTCGCGAGGTATCCCTTCAAGAAGAAGAGGTCCGAAGCATCGTCCTCACACACCTTCTGCGCCTCCTCCCACGACACAGCAGATGGGTAGTGCGCATAGTAATGCCCAGTCTCCGTAGAGTAGAACCCATGCCCAAGATTCCAGGTAACATGCTTTTGCTCGCCTCCGGTCGACGTAGTTGCAAAGACGATGCTGCTCAGGGTCTGCATGTATTGGTCCACGCTGGCTTCCCCTTTGAGGGTTAAGAGGCCCAGCATGGTGTCCCAGGTTGCTGTGATGCTTCCGGTGCATGATGTGCAGGTTAATGTGTCTTTGCCCTGGACATAGCCGGATTCGATGTCAACGATGGCTCCGGTTGAGCCGGACTTACCAAGGACAGAGTCGCAGCCGCATCGGTTGTCTGGTGTCCACGAGGTCACCACAGTGTCGCAGGAAAACCCTTCGAAGACCTTGAGGTGCGAGACGGTGTCGTAGCTGATGGCCGCGTTGCCGCCCCGCTCGCCCCCTCCGGTGACCCATTCACAGTCTCCTGTGCAGGAGGATTCGTTGCCGTGGCTGCATGGGTGTGGGGTGCACATCGGTGTAGGTAGGTCGCTCCATTTGCAGCCCTGAGGGTCCATGAGGCAGCCTTCTTCAGTAGGGTGCACGCAGGGGTCGATGACGCAAGAGGCAGGTGAGGCAACGGAGTAGGAGGTCGATGGCGGCGTGCAGATGCATTTCCAGTCGTTGAGGGCGTCCGGCGCTTTGTTCGGGTCGTGGCATTCCTGCAGGCAGTCGAGGGTGCCCGGTGTGCAGGAGGCCGTGCAGGCGTCGTTCTCGTGGCATTCGTTGACCTCGCAGCGTGCCTGCTGCATGGTGGCGGTGCCCGAGGCAGGTGCGTCGCAAACACATTTCCAGTCGTTGATGCTCTTGTCGGAGGTGTCCGGGTCCACGCAGTGTTGTCCGGGGTGTGGGCATGTGCTCTGCGCGGTCTCGCATTCATCGATGACGCACGCCGCAATACGTACCATGTTCTCGCCCTTGGAAGGTGCAGTGCAGACGCACATCCAGTCGTTCAGAACAGAGAGGTCGCGGTCCTCGCAGGTCTGTCCGGCTCCGGTGCAAATGACGCTGTTGACCTCGCATTCGTCGTGCTCGCAGTGGTGTGCCACGGCCATGAGCTGGCTGCCCTTGAAGGGGAAGGCGCATTCGCACGACCAGTCGTCCTTCTCGCTGCAGAGCGTGCTCACCTCGATGCACTCCTGAGCGGCGTCTGCGCAGACAGTGGAGTGCTCTGCGCATTCGTCGCAGACGCATGCTGCTGCCTTGGCAGTCGCCTCGCCGATGCCGCTAGCGTTGCCGTCGCAGATGCACTTCCAGTCGTCTAGGGACGCAGCGCTGATGGAAGGGTCGTAGCAGGTCTGGCCGTTCGGGCATGTGTCGTTGGCGCATGTGGGGCAGTCGCGGACCTGGCACTCATCAAGGAGGCAGATGGCCGCACCGACCAGCTTCTGTCCAGAGGATGGGAGCTGGCAGAGGCAGTACCAATCGTCGAAGGTGCTTGTGTCGGGCTCGATGCAGGCCTGGCCAACGCCGGTGCAGGTAGGGCCGTGGTCGTGGCACTCATCAAACTCGCAGATGTCCACGAGGCGTGCAATCGCAGTGCCCTCAGACGGCGCCGGACACTCGCACTGCCAGTCGTCCCGAGCTGTGCACGCCTTGTTGCGGTCGTAGCACGTCTGGTTCTGCGTCGCGCACACAAGACCCTCCATCTGGCACTCATCGCACACACACTCCGCCACCTTGGCGGTGGCAGACCCCTGGCTCTCAGTACACGTGCACACCCAGTTGTTGATCGACCTCTCATAGGGGAACGGGTCAGAGCAGGTCTGGCCCGCATGCTCACAGGTGCTGTTGGCACAGGAGGCACAGTTCTGCACATCGCATTCGTTGAGGGTGCAGTTGGCAGCATGCGCCACAGCGATGCCGGTGGTGGGGAGGTGGCAGAGGCAGGTCCAGTCGCCGTAGACAGTGATGTCGGGGTCGTCGCAGGTCTGGTTCGACGCAGTGCACTCGATGGAGTGCAGGAAGCATTCGTCGAAGGCGCACACCGCGACACCCGCCACGTGGGTAGCACCGGAGGGTGCAGTGCACTCACACTGCCAGTCGTCAACAGAGAGACATGACACGTCAGTGTCCCGGCAGGTCTGGTTCGCACCGTGGCAGGTGCTGTTGTGCACTGCGCATTCGTCACACAGACACGACGCAGCAGTGCCCGTGGCAGCACCAGTCCCGGGGGCCACGCAAAGGCACACCCAGTCGTTCAACACCTTCGAGCTGGTGTCCGGGTCCGTGCAGGTCTGTCCTGCAGCAGAGCAGGTGCCAAACTCGCATGTCTCGCACGTCTCAATGCACTCATCCAAGACACATTCTGCTTCCATAGCAATGGACACACCGTGCGACGGAGGTGGGCAGGTGCAGGTCCAGTCGCCCTGTGTGGTGATGAATTTGTCCTCGCAGGTCTGACCTGCAGCAGTGCAGGTGATCGATTGCTCAGTGCACTCATCGTACTCGCAGATGGCAACACCAGCAACCTGCTCACTCGCAGATGGAGCCTTGCAGCTGCACACCCAGTCCGCATTCGGTGGGCAAGTCTGGTCGCTGTCGAAGCAAGTCTGGTTTGCGCCTGTGCAGGTGATGCCGTCAGTAAGGCATTCGTTGCACACGCAGGTCGCAGGTGCTGCTGTTGAAGTGCCAACACCAGGCAACACACAGTTGCAGGTCCAGTCACCAAGAGATCCGTCGTCGATGTTGGGGTCAATGCACGTCTGGCCAACAACAGTGCAGATGTCTGCCTCGCACGTCTCGCAGGTCTCTTCACACTCATCAAGAGTGCAGTTCGCTGCTGCTGCAGTCGCAACACCAGACTTCGGAGACTGGCAAGTACAGAACCAGTCATCGTAAACGGTGTCATCAGGGTCTGTGCAAGTCTGCGATGCTGAAGTACAGATACCTCCCTTCTCGTCACATTCGTCGTATCTGCAGATCGCAACCCCACCAAGTTTCTCTGAAATAGAAGGTGGCGAGCATTTGCAAATCCAGTCGTCTGTAACACCACAAAGGTCGTTTGGCTCGAAACAAGTCTGGTTCGCTGCACCGCAGGTTGCGTTGTGCACATCACACTCGTTGCAGATGCAGGAGGCAGGCTTGCCTGTCGCAGTGCCAGTACCCACTGTGCACTGGCAGGTCCAGTCGTTGCGTGCGTGTTCGCTGTGGTCGGGGTCGACACAGACCTGTCCTCGTGCTGTGCACGTGGTGTTTGCGCATGTGGCACAGTGCTCCGCACACTCGTCGATGACGCACTCCGCACTCTCTGCCACGGCGGACCCTGCTGTGGGGTCCACGCAGGAGCACACCCAGTCGTTTGTGGTGCTGATATTCACGTCTGTGCACTTCTGGCCAGCACCAGTGCAGATGATCCCCTGTGCGTCGCACTCGTCCACTTCGCAGAGAGCGACGTGTGCCAGGTACGACCCAGCGTACGGCGCCTTGCACGAGCACGTCCAGTCATGCTTAGGAGGGCACGACTCGTCCTCGTCGAAGCACGTCTGGTTCGCACCAGCACACACAGTACCGTCGGTCAGACATTCGTTGCACACACACGTCGCAGCAGCGCCTGTAGAGACACCTACACCAGGCGGTTTGCACGCACATTCCCAGTCACCCAGTGATCCGTCATCAGTGTTCGGGTCCGTACACACCTGTCCAGCAACGCTGCAAGCGTCAGCTTCGCACGTATCACAAGTCTCTTCACACTCGTCAAGAGTGCAGTTCGCTGCTGCTGCAGTCGCAACACCAGACTTCGGAGACTGGCAAGTACAGAACCAATCATCGTAAACGGTGTCATCAGGGTCTGTGCAAGTCTGTGATGCTGAAGTACAGATACCTCCCTTCTCGTCACATTCGTGGTACCTGCAAGTGGCAACTCCCAAAATCTGCTGGGAACTGGACGGCGGTGAGCATTTGCACATCCAGTCATCAGACACGCCACACAGAGTGTCTGGGTCGTAACAGGTCTGACCTGCTGCAGCACACGTTGCGTTGTGCACATCACACTCGTCGCAAATACAAGAAGCAGCTGTTCCTGTGGCGCTGCCAGTTCCAACTGTGCACTTGCACAGCCAGTCGTTCAACACAAGCGAGTTCGTGTCGGGGTCAACGCAAGTCTGGCCAGCATTAAAACAGGTTGCTTTCGCGCAGGTCGGGCATGTCTCAATGCACTCATCCAAAACACAGTCAGCCTCTGCAGCAATAGCCTTACCGTGTGAAGGTGGAGGGCAGGTGCAGGTCCAGTCGCCCTGTGTGGTGATGAATTTGTCCTCGCAGGTCTGACCAGCAGCAGTGCAGGTGATCGATTGTTCAGTGCACTCATCGTACTCGCAGATGGCAACACCAGCAACCTTCTCACTCGCAGATGGGGCCTTGCAGCTGCACACCCAGTCACTCTTCGGAGGGCAAGTCTGGTCGCTGTCGAAGCAGGTCTGGTTTGCGCCTGTGCAGGTGATGCCATTCGCAAGGCATTCGTTGCACACACACGTCGCAGGTGCTGCTGTTGAAGTGCCAACCCCAGGCGCCTTGCACGCACACTCCCAGTCACCAAGAGATCCGTCATCGGTGTTCGGGTCCGTACACACCTGTCCAGCAACGCTGCAAGCGTCAGCTTCGCACGTATCGCAGGTCTCTTCACACTCGTCAAGAGTGCAGTTCGCTGCTGCTGCAGTCGCAACACCAGACTTCGGAGACTGGCAAGTACAGAACCAATCATCGTAAACGGTGTCATCAGGGTCTGTGCAAGTCTGTGATGCTGAAGTACAGATACCTCCCTTCTCGTCACATTCGTGGTATCTGCAAGTCGCAATTCCTACCACCTGCTGGGAACTGGACGGCGGTGAGCATTTGCACATCCAGTCATCAGACACGCCACACAGAGTGTCTGGGTCGTAACAGGTCTGACCTGCTGCAGCACATGTTGCGTTGTGCACATCACACTCGTCGCAAATACAAGAAGCTGCTGTTCCTGTGGCGCTGCCAGTACCAACTGTGCACTTGCACAGCCAGTCGTTCAGCACAAGTGAGGTTGTATCGGGGTCAACGCAAGTCTGTCCTGCTTTGTCGCACACACCCATCTCACATGTGGGACAGAGCTCTAAGCATTCGTCGAGGATGCACACCGCCATGCTTGCAACAGCCTTTCCGTGAGATGGAGGAGGGCACGTACACTCCCAGTCATCCAGGGAAACTAGCGACGTATCCTTACAAGTCTGGCCAGCACCAGTGCATATGATCGACTGCTCGCTGCATTCGTCAAACTCGCAGACGGCAACACCAGCAACCTTTTCCTCAGACGAAGGTGCCTTGCAGCTGCATACCCAGTCGTTCTTCGGTGGGCAAGTCTGGTCGCTGTCGAAGCAGGTCTGGTTTGCGTTACTGCACTTAATGCCCGTCGTCAGACACTCATTGCACACACACGTCGCAGCAGCCGCTGTCGAAGTGCCAACCCCAGGCGCCATGCACGCACATTCCCAGTCACCAAGAGATCCGTCATCGGTGTTCGGGTCCGTACACACCTGTCCAGCAACGCTGCAAGCGTCAGCTTCGCACGTATCACAAGTCTCTTCACACTCGTCAAGAGTGCAGTTCGCTGCTGCTGCAGTCGCAACACCAGACTTCGGAGACTGGCAAGTACAGAACCAATCATCGTAAACGGTGTCATCAGGGTCTGTGCAAGTCTGTGATGCTGAAGTACAGATACCTCCCTTCTCGTCACATTCGTGGTATCTGCAAGTGGCAACTCCCAAAATCTGCTGGGAACTGGACGGCGGTGAGCATTTGCACATCCAGTCATCAGACACGCCACACAGAGTGTCTGGGTCGTAACAAGTCTGGCTGGCAAAAGCACAGGTCTTGTTGTGCACGTCGCACTCGTCGCAAATACAAGAAGCTGCTGTTCCTGTGGCGCTGCCAGTTCCAACTGTGCACTTGCACAGCCAGTCGTTCAGCACAAGCGAGTTCGTGTCGGGGTCAACGCAAGTCTGACCCACACTGGAACAGGTTGCATTTGCACAGGTCGGGCACGTCTCAATGCACTCATCCAAAACACAGTCAGCCTCTGCAGCAATAGCCTTACCGTGTGAAGGTGGAGGGCAGGTGCAGGTCCAGTCGCCCTGTGTGGTGATGAATTTGTCCTCGCAGGTCTGACCAGCAGCAGTGCAGGTGATCGATTGTTCAGTGCACTCATCGTACTCGCAGATGGCAACACCAGCAACCTTCTCACTCGCAGATGGGGCCTTGCAGCTGCATACCCAGTCCTTGGCAGGTGGGCAAGTCTGGTCGCTGTCGAAGCAGGTCTGGTTCGCAAATCCACACGTGTTACCATGTCCAAGACACTCGTTGCAGACACAGGAAGATACGCTCGCAGTCGCTCTGCCTTGTCCAGGAGTCATGCAGACACACTCCCAGTCACCCAGTGATCCGTCATCAGTGTTGGGGTCAACACATTCCTGTCCAGCAACGCTGCAAGCGTCAGCTTCGCACGTATCACAAGTCTCTTCACACTCGTCAAGAGTGCAGTTCGCTGCTGCTGCAGTCGCAACACCAGACTTCGGAGACTGGCAAGTACAGAACCAGTTGTCGTAAACGGTGTCATCAGGGTCTGTGCAAGTCTGCGATGCTGAAGTACAGATACCTCCCTTCTCGTCACATTCGTCGTATCTGCAGACCGCAACTCCACCAAGCATCTGTGAAACAGAGGGAGGTGGGCATTTGCACAACCAGTCATCAGACACAGCACACAATTCGTTGGGATCAAAACAAGTCTGACCTGCATTGTCACACGTTGCGTCGTGCACATCACACTCGTTGCAGATGCATGCTGCTGCTGTTCCTGTTGCACTACCAGTACCAACTGTGCACTTGCACAGCCAGTCGTTCAGCACAAGCGAGTTCGTGTCGGGGTCAATGCAAGTCTGACCCACACTGGAACAGGTTGCATTTGCACAAGACGGGCATGTCTCAATGCACTCATCCAAGACACAGTCAGCCTTGTCAGCAACAGCATCACCGTGTGACGGTGGAGGACAGGTGCAGACCCAGTCGTCAGGTGTGGTAAGGAGCTTGTCCTCGCAGGTCTGACCTGCACCTGTGCACGTAATGGCCTTCTCAGTGCACTCATCGTACTCGCAGATGGCAACACCAGCAACTTTCTCACTCGCAGACGGAGCCTTGCATGTGCACACCCAATCACTCTTCGGAGGGCAAGTCTGGTCGCTGTCGAAGCAAGTCTGGTCGGCTCCTGTGCAGGTGATGCCATTCGCAAGGCATTCGTTGCACACACACGTCGCAGATGCTGCTGTTGAAGAACCGATACCAGGCAATACGCAGTCGCAGACCCAGTCACCAAGAGATCCGTCATCAGTGTTGGGGTCGGTGCACGTCTGGCCAACTGAAGTGCAGGTGTCGGCAGAACAAGTTGCACAGGTCTCCGTGCATTCGTCAATTGTGCAGTTCGCTGTTGCTGCAGTCGCAACACCAGACTTCGGAGACTGGCAAGTACAGAACCAGTTGTCGTAAACGGTGTCATCAGGGTCTGTGCAAGTCTGCGATGCTGAAGTACAGATGCCTCCCTTCTCGTCACATTCATCGTATCTACAGACCGCAACTCCACCAAGCATCTGTGAAATAGAGGGAGGTGGGCACTTGCATAACCAGTCATTTTTAACTGAGCAAAGATCGTTCGGTTCGAAACAAGTCTGTCCTGCTGCAGCACATGTTGCGTTGTGCACATCACACTCGTTGCAGATGCATGCTGCAGCTGTTCCTGTTGCGCTGCCAGTACCAACTGTGCACTTGCACAGCCAGTCGTTCAGCACAAGCGAGTTCGTGTCGGGGTCAACGCAAGTCTGACCCACACTGGAACAGGTTGCATTTGCACAGGTCGGGCACGTCTCAATGCACTCATCCAAAACACAGTCAGCCTCTGCAGCAATAGCCTTACCGTGTGAAGGTGGAGGGCAGGTGCAGGTCCAGTCGCCCTGTGTGGTGATGAATTTGTCCTCGCAGGTCTGACCAGCAGCAGTGCAGGTGATCGATTGTTCAGTGCACTCATCGTACTCGCAGATGGCAACACCAGCAACCTTCTCACTCGCAGATGGGGCCTTGCAGCTGCACACCCAGTCACTCTTTGGAGGGCAAGTCTGGTCGCTGTCGAAGCAGGTCTGGTTTGCGCCTGTGCAGGTGATGCCATTCGCAAGGCATTCGTTGCACACACACGTCGCAGATGCTGCTGTTGAAGTGCCAACGCCAGGCAACACGCAAGTGCAAGTCCAGTCACCAAGAGATCCGTCGTCAGTGTTGGGGTCGGTGCACGTCTGCCCTTCTGCGCTACAGATGTCGACCTCGCAGGTATCGCAGGTCTCTTCACACTCGTCAAGAGTGCAGTCGGCTGCTGCTGCAGTCGCAACACCAGACTTCGGAGACTGGCAAGTACAGAACCAGTCGCCGTATATACCATCATTTGGGTCTGTGCAAGTCTGTGATGCTGAAGTACAGATACCTCCCTTCTCGTCACATTCGTCGTATCTGCAGAGAGCCACACCGCCCAGTCTAGTAGAGTTAGAAGGTGGCGGGCACATGCACATCCAGTCACTCTTCGAAGTGCAGAGGTCGTTTGGATCGAAACATGTCTGCTGGGCAAATGCACAGGTGTTGTTGTGCACGTCACACTCATTACACACGCAGGATGCAGCTGTTCCTGTTGCGCTGCCAGTACCAACTGTGCACTTGCACAGCCAGTCGTTCAGCACAAGCGAGTTTGTGTCGGGGTCAACGCAAGTCTGACCCACACTGGAACAGGTTGCATTTGCGCACGTTGGGCATGTCTCAATGCACTCATCCAAGAAACAGCTGGACTTGTCAGCAACAGCAACACCGTGCGAAGGTGGTGGACAGGTGCAAACCCAGTCGTCAGGTGTGGTCAGGAGCTTGTCCTCGCAGGTCTGGCCTGCACCTGTGCACGTAATGGCCTTCTCAGTGCACTCATCGTACTCGCAGATGGCAACACCAGCAACCTTCTCACTCGCAGACGGAGCCTTGCATGTGCACACCCAATCACTCTTCGGAGGGCAAGTCTGGTCGCTGTCGAAGCAGGTCTGGTCGGCGCCGGTACAAATATTGCCATTTGCTACGCATTCATTACAAACGCACACAGCTGCTGAGGCGGTGGAAACACCAATACCCGGCAGTAAGCAGTTACATGTCCAGTCACCAAGTGCCTCGTCATCAGTGTCGGGATCCGTGCAAGACTGTCCAACAGCAGAGCACGTGTCGCCCGCACACGTTGGGCAAGTCTCCTCACACTCATCAATTGTGCAGTTAGCAGCAGCAAGCGTCATGAATCCTGACTTGGGTGCCTGACACGTACAGAACCAGTCGCCATAAATGGTGTCATCAGGGTCTGTGCAAGTCTGCGATGCTGAAGTACAGATACCTCCCTTCTCGTCACACTCTTGGTACCTGCACACGGCAACCCCACCAAGCATCTGTGAAACTGAGGGAGGTGGGCACTTGCACAACCAGTCATCAGGTACAGCACAGAGGTCGTTCGGTTCGAAACAAGTCTGTCCTGCTGCAGCACATGTTGCGTTGTGCACATCACACTCGTTGCAGATGCATGCTGCTGCTGTTCCTGTGGCGCTGCCAGTACCAACTGTGCACTTGCACAGCCAGTCGTTCAGCACAAGCGAGTTCGTGTCGGGGTCAATGCAAGTCTGACCCACACTTGAACAGGTTGCATTTGCACAAGACGGGCATGTCTCAATGCACTCATCCAAGACACAGTCAGCCTTGTCAGCAACAGCATCACCGTGTGACGGTGGAGGACAGGTGCAAACCCAGTCGTCAGGTGTGGTCAGGATCTTGTCCTCGCAGGTCTGGCCTGCACCTGTGCACGTAATGGCCTTCTCAGTGCACTCATTGTACTCGCAGATGGCAACACCAGCAACCTTCTCACTCGCAGATGGAGCCTTGCATGTGCACACCCAGTCACTCTTCGGAGGGCAAGTCTGGTCGCTGTCGAAGCAGGTCTGGTCGGCTCCTGTGCAGGTGATGCCATTCGCAAGGCATTCGTTGCACACACACGTCGCAGATGCTGCTGTTGAAGAACCGATACCAGGCAACACACAGTCACAAGTCCAGTCACCAAGAGATCCGTCATCAGTGTTGGGGTCGGTGCACGTCTGGCCAACTGAAGTGCAGGTATCGGCAGAACAAGTTGCACAGGTCTCCGTGCACTCATCAATTGTGCAGTTCGCTGTTGCTGCAGTCGCAACACCAGACTTCGGAGACTGGCAAGTACAGAACCAGTTATCGTAAACGGTGTCATCAGGGTCTGTGCAAGTCTGCGATGCTGACGTACAGATACCTCCCTTCTCGTCACATTCGTCATATCTGCAGATCGCAACCCCACCAAGTTTCTCTGAAATAGAAGGTGGCGAGCACTTGCACAACCAGTCATCAGGTACAGCACAAAGATCGTTCGGTTCGAAACAAGTCTGTCCTGCTGCAGCACATGTTGCGTTGTGCACATCACACTCGTTGCAGATGCATGCTGCTGCTGTTCCTGTGGCGCTGCCAGTTCCAACTGTGCACTTGCACAGCCAGTCGTTCAGCACAAGCGAGTTCGTGTCCGGGTCAATGCAAGTCTGACCCACACTGGAACAGGTTGCATTTGCACAAGACGGGCATGTCTCAATGCACTCATCCAAGACACAGTCAGCCTTGTCAGCAACAGCATCACCGTGTGACGGTGGAGGACAGGTGCAAACCCAGTCGTCAGGTGTGGTCAGGAGCTTGTCCTCGCAGGTCTGACCTGCACCTGTGCACGTAATGGCCTTCTCAGTGCACTCATCGTACTCGCAGATGGCAACACCAGCAACCTTCTCACTCGCAGATGGAGCCTTGCATGTGCACACCCAATCACTCTTCGGAGGGCAAGTCTGGTCGCTGTCGAAGCAGGTCTGGTCGGCTCCTGTGCAGGTGATGCCATTCGCAAGGCATTCGTTGCACACACACGTCGCAGATGCTGCTGTTGAAGAACCGATACCAGGCAACACACAGTCGCAGACCCAGTCACCAAGAGATCCGTCGTCAGTGTTGGGGTCGGTGCACGTCTGGCCAACTGAAGTGCAGGTATCAGCAGAACAAGTTGCACAGGTCTCCGTGCATTCGTCAATTGTGCAGTTCGCTGCTGCTGCAGTCGCAACACCGGACTTCGGAGACTGGCAAGTACAGAACCAGTTGTAGTAAACGGTGTCATCAGGGTCTGTGCAAGTCTGCGATGCTGAAGTACAGATACCTCCCTTCTCGTCACATTCGTCGTATCTGCAGATCGCAACTCCGCCAAGTTTCTCTGAAATAGAAGGTGGCGAGCACTTGCACAACCAGTCATCAGGTACAGCACAGAGATCGTTCGGTTCGAAACAAGTCTGTCCTGCTGCAGCACATGTTGCGTTGTGCACATCACACTCGTTGCAGATGCATGCTGCAGCTGTTCCTGTGGCGCTGCCAGTACCAACTGTGCACTTGCACAGCCAGTCGTTCAGCACAAGCGAGTTCGTGTCGGGGTCAATGCAAGTCTGACCCACACTGGAACAGGTTGCATTTGCACAGGTCGGGCACGTCTCAATGCACTCATCCAAGACACAGTCAGCCTTGTCAGCAACAGCATCACCGTGCGACGGTGGAGGACAGGTGCAAACCCAGTCGTCAGGTGTGGTCAGGAGCTTGTCCTCGCAGGTCTGACCTGCACCTGTGCACGTAATGGCCTTCTCAGTGCACTCATCGTACTCGCAGATGGCAACACCAGCAACCTTCTCACTCGCAGATGGAGCCTTGCATGTGCACACCCAATCACTCTTCGGAGGGCAAGTCTGGTCGCTGTCGAAGCAAGTCTGGTCGGCTCCTGTGCAGGTGATGCCATTCGCAAGGCATTCGTTGCACACACACGTCGCAGATGCTGCTGTTGAAGAACCGATACCAGGCAACACACAGTCGCAGACCCAGTCACCAAGAGATCCGTCGTCAGTGTTGGGGTCGGTGCACGTCTGGCCAACTGAAGTGCAGGTGTCAGCAGAACAAGTTGCACAGGTCTCTTCACACTCGTCAATTGTGCAGTTCGCTGTTGCTGCAGTCGCAACACCAGACTTCGGAGACTGGCAAGTACAGAACCAGTTGTCGTAAACGGTGTCATCAGGGTCTGTGCAAGTCTGCGATGCTGAAGTACAGATGCCTCCCTTCTCGTCACATTCGTCGTATCTGCAGATCGCAACCCCACCAAGTTTCTCTGAAATAGAAGGTGGCGAGCACTTGCACAACCAGTCGTTAGGTACAGCACAAAGATCGTTCGGTTCGAAACAAGTCTGTCCTGCTGCAGCACATGTTGCGTTGTGCACATCACACTCGTTGCAGATGCATGCTGCAGCTGTTCCTGTGGCGCTGCCAGTACCAACTGTGCACTTGCACAGCCAGTCGTTCAGCACAAGCGAGTTCGTGTCCGGGTCAATGCAAGTCTGACCCACACTGGAACAGGTTGCATTTGCACAGGTCGGGCATGTCTCAATGCACTCATCCAAGACACAGTCAGCCTTGTCAGCAACAGCATCACCGTGTGACGGTGGAGGACAGGTGCAGACCCAGTCGTCAGGTGTGGTCAGGAGCTTGTCCTCGCAGGTCTGACCTGCACCTGTGCACGTAATGGCCTTCTCAGTGCACTCATCGTACTCGCAGATGGCAACACCAGCAACCTTCTCACTCGCAGATGGAGCCTTGCATGTGCACACCCAATCACTCTTCGGAGGGCAAGTCTGGTCGCTGTCGAAGCAGGTCTGGTCGGCTCCTGTGCAGGTGATGCCATTCGCAAGGCATTCGTTGCACACACACGTCGCAGATGCTGCTGTTGAAGAACCGATACCAGGCAATACGCAAGTGCAGGTCCAGTCACCCAGTGATCCGTCGTCAGTGTTGGGGTCGGTGCACGTCTGGCCAACTGAAGTGCAGGTGTCGGCAGAACAAGTTGCACAGGTCTCCGTGCATTCGTCAATTGTGCAGTTCGCTGTTGCTGCAGTCGCAACACCAGACTTCGGAGACTGGCAAGTACAGAACCAGTTATCGTAAACGGTGTCATCAGGGTCTGTGCAAGTCTGCGATGCTGAAGTACAGATACCTCCCTTCTCGTCACATTCGTCGTATCTGCAGATCGCAACCCCACCAAGTTTCTCTGAAATAGAAGGTGGCGAGCACTTGCACAACCAGTCGTTAGGTACAGCACAAAGATCGTTCGGTTCGAAACAAGTCTGTCCTGCTGCAGCACATGTTACGTTGTGCACATCACACTCGTTGCAGATGCATGCTGCAGCTGTTCCTGTGGCGCTGCCAGTACCAACTGTGCACTTGCACAGCCAGTCGTTCAGCACAAGCGAGTTCGTGTCCGGGTCAATGCAAGTCTGACCCACACTGGAACAGGTTGCATTTGCACAGGTCGGGCATGTCTCAATGCACTCATCCAAGACACAGTCAGCCTTGTCAGCAACAGCATCACCGTGTGACGGTGGAGGACAGGTGCAGACCCAGTCGTCAGGTGTAGTAAGTAGCTTGTCCTCGCAGGTCTGGCCTGCACCTGTGCAGGTGATCGATTGTTCAGTGCACTCATCGTACTCGCAGATGGCAACACCAGCAACCTTCTCACTCGCAGATGGAGCCTTGCATGTACACACCCAATCACTCTTCGGAGGGCAAGTCTGGTCGCTGTCGAAGCAAGTCTGGTCGGCTCCTGTGCAGGTGATGCCATTCGCAAGGCATTCGTTGCACACACACGTCGCAGATGCTGCTGTTGAAGTGCCAACACCAGGCAACACACAGTCACAAGTCCAGTCACCAAGAGATCCGTCGTCAGTGTTGGGGTCGGTGCACGTCTGGCCAACTGAAGTGCACGTGTCAGCAGAACAAGTTGCACAGGTCTCCGTGCACTCATCAATTGTGCAGTCGGCTGCTGCTGCAGTCGCAACACCAGACTTCGGAGACTGGCAAGTACAGAGCCAGTTGTCGTAAACGGTGTCATCAGGGTCTGTGCAAGTCTGCGATGCTGAAGTACAGATACCTCCCTTCTCGTCACATTCGTCGTATCTGCAGATCGCAACTCCGCCAAGTTTCTCTGAAATAGAAGGTGGCGAGCACTTGCACAACCAGTCGTTAGGTACAGCACAGAGATCGTTCGGTTCGAAACAAGTCTGTCCTGCTGCAGCACATGTTGCGTTGTGCACATCACACTCGTTGCAGATGCATGCTGCAGCTGTTCCTGTTGCGCTGCCAGTACCAACTGTGCACTTGCACAGCCAGTCGTTCAGCACAAGCGAGTTCGTGTCGGGGTCAATGCAAGTCTGACCCACACTGGAACAGGTTGCATTTGCACAGGTCGGGCATGTCTCAATGCACTCATCCAAAACACAGTCAGCCTTGTCAGCAACAGCATCACCGTGTGACGGTGGAGGACAGGTGCACACCCAGTCGTCAGGTGTAGTAAGGAGCTTGTCCTCGCAGGTCTGGCCTGCACCTGTGCACGTAATGGCCTTCTCAGTGCACTCATCGTACTCGCAGATGGCAACACCAGCAACCTTCTCACTCGCAGATGGAGCCTTGCATGTGCACACCCAGTCACTCTTCGGAGGGCAAGTCTGGTCGCTGTCGAAGCAGGTCTGGTCGGCTCCTGTGCAGGTGATGCCATTCGCAAGGCATTCGTTGCACACACACGTCGCAGATGCTGCTGTTGAAGAACCGATACCAGGCAATACGCAAGTGCAGGTCCAGTCACCCAGTGATCCGTCGTCAGTGTTGGGGTCGGTGCACGTCTGGCCAACTGAAGTGCAGGTGTCGGCAGAACAAGTTGCACAGGTCTCCGTGCATTCGTCAATTGTGCAGTCGGCTGCTGCTGCAGTCGCAACACCGGACTTCGGAGACTGGCAAGTACAGAACCAGTTGTCGTAAACGGTGTCATCAGGGTCTGTGCAAGTCTGCGATGCTGACGTACAGATACCTCCCTTCTCGTCACATTCGTCGTATCTGCAGATCGCAACCCCACCAAGTTTCTCTGAAATAGAAGGTGGCGAGCACTTGCACAACCAGTCATCAGGTACAGCACAAAGATCGTTCGGTTCGAAACAAGTCTGTCCTGCTGCAGCACATGTTGCGTTGTGCACATCACACTCGTTGCAGATGCATGCTGCTGCTGTTCCTGTGGCGCTGCCAGTACCAACTGTGCACTTGCACAGCCAGTCGTTCAGCACAAGCGAGCTCGTGTCGGGGTCAATGCAAGTCTGACCCACACTGGAACAGGTTGCATTTGCACAGGTCGGGCATGTCTCAATGCACTCATCCAAGACACAGTCAGCCTTGTCAGCAACAGCATCACCGTGCGACGGTGGAGGACAGGTGCAAACCCAGTCGTCAGGTGTGGTCAGGAGCTTGTCCTCGCAGGTCTGACCTGCACCTGTGCACGTAATGGCCTTCTCAGTGCACTCATCGTACTCGCAGATGGCAACACCAGCAACCTTCTCACTCGCAGATGGAGCCTTGCATGTGCACACCCAATCACTCTTCGGAGGGCAAGTCTGGTCGCTGTCGAAGCAGGTCTGGTCGGCTCCTGTGCAGGTGATGCCATTCGCAAGGCATTCGTTGCACACACACGTCGCAGATGCTGCTGTTGAAGAACCGATACCAGGCAATACGCAAGTGCAAGTCCAGTCACCCAGTGATCCGTCGTCAGTGTTGGGGTCGGTGCACGTCTGGCCAACTGAAGTGCAGGTGTCAGCAGAACAAGTTGCACAGGTCTCCGTGCATTCGTCAATTGTGCAGTTCGCTGTTGCTGCAGTCGCAACACCAGACTTCGGAGACTGGCAAGTACAGAACCAGTTGTCGTAAACGGTGTCATCAGGGTCTGTGCAAGTCTGCGATGCTGAAGTACAGATGCCTCCCTTCTCGTCACATTCGTCGTATCTGCAGATCGCAACTCCGCCAAGTTTCTCTGAAATAGAAGGTGGCGAGCACTTGCACAACCAGTCGTTAGGTACAGCACAGAGATCGTTCGGTTCGAAACAAGTCTGTCCTGCTGCAGCACATGTTGCGTTGTGCACATCACACTCGTTGCAGATGCATGCTGCAGCTGTTCCTGTTGCGCTGCCAGTACCAACTGTGCACTTGCACAGCCAGTCGTTCAGCACAAGCGAGTTCGTGTCGGGGTCAATGCAAGTCTGACCCACACTTGAACAGGTTGCATTTGCACAAGACGGGCATGTCTCAATGCACTCATCCAAGACACAGTCAGCCTTGTCAGCAACAGCATCACCGTGTGACGGTGGAGGACAGGTGCAGACCCAGTCGTCAGGTGTAGTAAGTAGCTTGTCCTCGCAGGTCTGGCCTGCACCTGTGCACGTAATGGCCTTCTCAGTGCACTCATCGTACTCGCAGATGGCAACACCAGCAACTTTCTCACTCGCAGACGGAGCCTTGCATGTGCACACCCAATCACTCTTCGGAGGGCAAGTCTGGTCGCTGTCGAAGCAGGTCTGGTCGGCTCCTGTGCAGGTGATGCCATTCGCAAGGCATTCGTTGCACACACACGTCGCAGATGCTGCTGTTGAAGTGCCAACGCCAGGCAATACGCAAGTGCAAGTCCAGTCACCCAGTGATCCG
Source organism: Rhynchopus sp. YZ270_cl-10 (assembly GCA_964035575.1). Classification (NCBI taxonomy): domain Eukaryota; phylum Euglenozoa; class Diplonemea; order Diplonemida; family Diplonemidae; genus Rhynchopus; species Rhynchopus sp. YZ270_cl-10. The sequence goes on along the minus strand of OZ037834.1, from coordinate 368,922 downwards.
TCGTCAGTGTTGGGGTCGGTGCACGTCTGGCCAACTGAAGTGCAGGTGTCGGCAGAACAAGTTGCACAGGTCTCTGCGCACTCATCAATTGTGCAGTCGGCTGCTGCTGCAGTCGCAACACCAGACTTCGGAGACTGGCAAGTACAGAACCAGTCATCTGCTGTAGTCAGGCTTGGGTCTGTGCAAGTCTGGGATTTGGCCGTGCAGGTGGAGGAGTGTGCATCGCATTCGTTGTACTCGCAAATGGCGACAGCGGCAGTGTTTGTCGATACTGACGGTGGCGCACACTCACAGATCCAATCAGACTGCGACGGACACGTCATGTCGTGGTCCAGGCAAGTCTGCCCTGCATTTGTGCAGGTGTTACTGTTGGCAAGACACTCATTGCAGACGCAGGTAGCAGCCTTCGCCGTCGCAACACCCACGCCCGTTGTACATGTACACGTCCAATCTGCAGTGGCGCCAGGGTCCTTGTTCGAATCAAGGCAGGTTTGGCTTACAGAAGTGCACGTGTCTGCGGAGCAGGTACCACAGGTTGCTGTGCATTCGTCTAACTCGCACAGCGCTGGCTTAAGAAGAGAGGCGGGTGCGGCGCCACCGACCTGTGTCAATGGCGACACGCAGAGGCAGTACCAGTCGTGCAGGATGAGGGCACTAACGTCAGGGTCGACACACGTCTGCCCTTCTGAAGCACAGACGTTACCGTTGCCGTCACCGATGTCTGCACACGATGCGCACACCTCGATGCACTGGTCGAGCACACAGTCTGCAGGTGCCGCTGTGGCGTTGCTGCCCTTTGCAGGGTCCACGCAGACGCACTGCCAGTCGCCTGTGCTGCTTGGGTTGGGGAAGGGGTCGTAGCAGTTCTGTCCCTTGTCTGTGCAGATGGCGGCAATCGCAGGATCGTCCTCGCATTCGCCGGTGTAGTGGCAGTGTGCTGCGGTCATCGTCGCGTTCACGAGGGGCTCGACTGCTGGTGGTACACAAAGGCAGACCCAGTCGTTGAGGCTCGAGGGAGTCTTGTCAGGATCCACACAGACCTGACCGTGTTCGTGGCACGTCTCCTCGTGTTCGCGACACTCATCGATCTCGCAGTTAGCGGTGCCGGCAACCTTGAAGTTGTGTGTCGGAGGCTCACAGGTGCACACCCAGTTGCTCGTATTCTGTGCAGAGTGGTCCGGATCGAAGCACGTCTGCCCAGGACTGCAGGCACCATTCGCACAGTGTGCACAGGTCGCAGCACATTCGTCAATGGTACACGTAGCTACAGAGACAACTGCAGAGCCCACCAAAGGCGCAATGCACGAACAGTTCCAATCATTCAGCGAACGCCAATCGGTGTCCACATCCAGACATTCCTGTCCTGCACCAGTACACGTTGTGTCAGCACACGACGCACAGGTGGCAGTGCACTCATCAATCACACAACTAGACACAGCAGCAGTGTTACGCCCCGTGGCAGGAGACGGACACACGCACTCCCAGTCATCCAAGCTCAACAGATTCGTGTCCTCGCACAACTGATCCGCCTTAACGCACGTGTCACGGTACAGATCACACTCGTCAAAGCTGCAGTCTGCAAGTCCACCAACAAGGGTTGCGTTCGAAGGAGGAGGGCACGCACAGATCCAGTCGCTCTTCGTTGTGTAAAGCGGAATGGGATCAATGCAAGTCTGTCCTCCGTTCGAGCACACATCCTTCTCACAAGTGTCGCAGGACGGCACAGTGCACTCGTTCAGCGCACACTCAGCAAAGTTTGCAATCGCACTTCCAGTTGAAGGAGGAGGGCAGGTGCACACCCAGTCGTTCACAGCGTTCCAGTCGGTGTCAGGGTCTGAGCACGTCTGGTCGTTGTCGGTACAGGTTGTGTTTGCGCATGTCGGGCAGTTCTGCACAAGGCACTCATCGAGAACGCAGTCGGACACTTGCGCAGTCGCACTGCCAGTTGCAGGTGAGGGACACACACACATCCAGTCGTGCTCAACGAGCAAGTCGGGATCTGTGCATAATTGCCCTCCGCTTGTGCATGTAGTTCCGTACAGAGTACATTCGTCCACACGGCAGTCTGCAAGCGCACCAACAAGTGTTGCGTTCGAAGGAGGAGGGCACGCACAGAACCAGTCGTTCTTGTCAGTGTAGAAAGGCTTCGGGTCCTGACAAGTCTGACCTCCAGCCGAACACACGTCAGCTTCGCACGAAGGACATGTCGCTGTGCACTCATCAAGAGCACACACAGCAACATTCGAAGTGGCGTTGCCAACAGAAGGTGGTGGACACACGCAAACCCAGTCGTTCAGCGAGTGCCAGTCTGCATCAGGCTCAACGCAAGTCTGTGTGGCATCTGTGCAGGTGGAATTCGCACACGTTGGGCAGTTCTGAACAACACATTCGTCAAGCACACACGAAGCTGCAAGAGCAGTGGCAACACCAGTTGCAGGTGAAGGGCAGTTGCAAGTCCAGTCATGCTCAACAAGCTGGTCGGGATCGTCACAAGTCTGACCCACATTCGTGCATGTGCCGCCGTAGAAACTGCACTCGTCCACTCTGCAGTCGGCAAGTCCACCAACAAGGGTTGCATTGGAAGGAGGAGGGCACGCACAGATCCAGTCGCTCTTCGTTGTGTAAAGCGGAATGGGATCAATGCAAGTCTGTCCTCCGTTCGAGCACACATCCTTCTCACAAGTGTCGCAGGACGGCACAGTGCACTCGTTCAGCGCACACTCAGCAAAGTTTGCAATCGCACTTCCAGTTGATGGAGGAGGGCAGGTGCACACCCAGTCGTTCACAGCGTTCCAGTCGGTGTCAGGGTCTGAGCACGTCTGGTCGTTGTCGGTGCAGGTTGTGTTTGCGCATGTCGGGCAGTTCTGCACAAGGCACTCGTCGAGAACGCAGTCGGATACTTGCGCAGTCGCACTGCCGGTTGCAGGTGGGGGACACACACACATCCAGTCGTGCTCAACGAGCAAGTCGGGATCTGTGCATAATTGCCCTCCGCTTGTGCATGTAGTTCCGTACAGGGTACATTCGTCCACACGGCAGTCTGCAAGCGCACCAACAAGGGTTGCGTTCGAAGGAGGAGGGCACGCACAGAACCAGTCGTTCTTGTCAGTGTAGAAAGGCTTCGGGTCCTGACAAGTCTGACCTCCAGCCGAACACACGTCAGATTCGCACGACGGGCATGTCGCTGTGCACTCATCAAGAGCACACACAGCAACATTCGAAGTGGCGTTACCAACAGACGGTGGTGGACACACGCAAACCCAGTCGTTCAGCGAGTGCCAGTCTGCATCAGGCTCAACACAAGTCTGTGTGGCATCTGTGCAGGTGGAGTTCGCACATGTTGGGCAGTTCTGAACAACACATTCGTCAAGCACACACGAAGCTGCAAGAGCAGTGGCAACACCAGTTGCAGGTGAAGGGCAGTTGCAAGTCCAGTCATGCTCAACAAGCTGGTCGGGATCGTCACAAGTCTGACCCACATTCGTGCATGTGCCGCCGTAGAAACTGCACTCGTCCACTCTGCAGTCGGCAAGTCCACCAACAAGGGTTGCGTTCGAAGGAGGAGGGCACGCACAGATCCAGTCGCTCTTCGTTGTGTAAAGCGGAATGGGATCAATGCAAGTCTGTCCTCCATTCGAGCACACATCCTTCTCACAAGTGTCGCAGGACGGCATAGTGCACTCGTTCAGCGCACACTCAGCAAAGTTTGCAATCGCACTTCCAGTTGATGGAGGAGGGCAGGTGCACACCCAGTCGTTCACAGCGTTCCAGTCGGTGTCAGGGTCTGAGCACGTCTGGTCGTTGTCGGTGCAGGTTGTGTTTGCGCATGTCGGGCAGTTCTGCACAAGGCACTCATCGAGAACGCAGTCGGATACTTGCGCAGTCGCACTGCCGGTTGCAGGTGAGGGACACACACACATCCAGTCGTGCTCAACGAGCAAGTCGGGATCTGTGCATAATTGCCCTCCGCTTGTGCATGTAGTTCCGTACAGGGTACATTCGTCCACACGGCAGTCTGCAAGCGCACCAACAAGGGTTGCGTTCGAAGGAGGAGGACACGCACAGAACCAGTCGTTCTTGTCAGTGTAGAAAGGCTTCGGGTCCTGACAAGTCTGACCTCCAGCCGAACACACGTCAGATTCGCACGACGGGCATGTCGCTGTGCACTCATCAAGAGCACACACAGCAACATTCGAAGTGGCGTTGCCAACAGACGGTGGTGGACACACGCAAACCCAGTCGTTCAGCGAGTGCCAGTCTGCATCAGGTTCAACGCAAGTCTGTGTGGCATCTGTGCAGGTGGAGTTCGCACATGTTGGGCAGTTCTGCACAACACATTCGTCAAGCACACACGAAGCTGCAAGAGCAGTGGCAACACCAGTTGCAGGTGAAGGGCAGTTGCAAGTCCAGTCATGCTCAACAAGCTGGTCGGGATCGTCACAAGTCTGACCCACATTCGTGCATGTGCCGCCGTAGAAACTGCACTCGTCCACTCTGCAGTCTGCAAGTCCACCAACAAGGGTTGCATTGGAAGGAGGAGGGCACGCACAGATCCAGTCGCTCTTCGTTGTGTAAAGCGGAATGGGATCAATGCAAGTCTGTCCTCCGTTCGAGCACACATCCTTCTCACAAGTGTCGCAGGACGGCACAGTGCACTCGTTCAGCGCACACTCAGCAAAGTTTGCAATCGCACTTCCAGTTGAAGGAGGAGGGCAGGTGCACACCCAGTCGTTCACAGCGTTCCAGTCGGTGTCAGGGTCTGAGCACGTCTGGTCGTTGTCGGTGCAGGTTGTGTTTGCGCATGTCGGGCAGTTCTGCACAAGGCACTCATCCAGAACGCAGTCGGATACTTGCGCAGTCGCACTGCCAGTTGCAGGTGAGGGACACACACACATCCAGTCGTGCTCAACGAGCAAGTCGGGGTCTGTGCATAATTGCCCTCCGTTTGTGCAGGTAATACCATGCTTTTCACATTCGTCCACACGGCAGTCTGCAAGCGCACCAACAAGTGTTGCGTTCGAAGGAGGAGGGCACGCACAGAACCAGTCGTTCTTGTCAGTGTAGAAAGGCTTCGGGTCCTGACAAGTCTGACCTCCAGCCGAACACACGTCAGCCTCACACGATGGACATGTCGCTGTGCACTCATCAAGAGCACACACAGCAACATTCGAAGTGGCGTTACCAACAGAAGGAGGTGGACACACGCAAACCCAGTCGTTCAGCGAGTGCCAGTCTGCATCAGGTTCAACGCAAGTCTGTGTGGCATCTGTGCAGGTGGAGTTCGCACATGTTGGGCAGTTCTGAACAACACATTCGTCAAGCACACACGAAGCTGCAAGAGCAGTGGCAACACCAGTTGCAGGTGAAGGGCAGTTGCAAGTCCAGTCATGCTCAACAAGCTGGTCAGGATCGTCACAAGTCTGACCCACATTCGTGCATGTGCCGCCGTAGAAACTGCACTCGTCCACTCTGCAGTCGGCAAGTCCACCAACAAGGGTTGCATTGGAAGGAGGAGGGCACGCACAGATCCAGTCGCTCTTCGTTGTGTAAAGCGGAATGGGATCAATGCAAGTCTGTCCTCCGTTCGAGCACACATCCTTCTCACAAGTGTCGCAGGACGGCACAGTGCACTCGTTCAGCGCGCACTCAGCAAAGTTTGCAATCGCACTTCCAGTTGAAGGAGGAGGGCAGGTGCACACCCAGTCGTTCACAGCGTTCCAGTCGGTGTCAGGGTCTGAGCACGTCTGGTCGTTGTCGGTGCAGGTTGTGTTTGCGCATGTCGGGCAGTTCTGCACAAGGCACTCGTCGAGAACGCAGTCGGATACTTGCGCAGTCGCACTGCCGGTTGCAGGTGAGGGACACACACACATCCAGTCGTGCTCAACGAGCAAGTCGGGGTCTGTGCACAATTGCCCTCCGCTTGTGCATGTAGTTCCGTACAGAGTACATTCGTCCACACGGCAGTCTGCAAGCGCACCAACAAGTGTTGCGTTCGAAGGAGGAGGGCACGCACAGAACCAGTCGTTCTTGTCAGTGTAGAAAGGCTTCGGGTCTTGACAGGTCTGACCATTGTTCGAACACAAGTTTGCTTCGCACGAAGGACATGTCGCTGTGCACTCATCAAGAGCACACACAGCAACATTCGAAGTGGCGTTACCAACAGACGGTGGTGGACACACGCAAACCCAGTCGTTCAGCGAGTGCCAGTCTGCATCAGGCTCAACACAAGTCTGTGTGGCATCTGTACAGGTGGAGTTCGCACACGTTGGGCAGTTCTGCACAACACATTCGTCAAGCACACACGAAGCTGCAAGAGCAGTGGCAACACCAGTTGCAGGTGAAGGGCAGTTGCAAGTCCAGTCATGCTCAACAAGCTGGTCGGGATCGTCACAAGTCTGACCCACATTCGTGCATGTGCCGCCGTAGAAACTGCACTCGTCCACTCTGCAGTCGGCAAGTCCACCAACAAGGGTTGCATTGGAAGGAGGAGGGCACGCACAGATCCAGTCGCTCTTCGTTGTGTAAAGCGGAATGGGATCAATGCAAGTCTGTCCTCCGTTCGAGCACACATCCTTCTCACAAGTGTCGCAGGACGGCACAGTGCACTCGTTCAGCGCACACTCAGCAAAGTTTGCAATCGCACTTCCAGTTGAAGGAGGAGGGCAGGTGCACACCCAGTCGTTCACAGCGTTCCAGTCGGTGTCAGGGTCTGAGCACGTCTGGTCGTTGTCGGTGCAGGTTGTGTTTGCGCATGTCGGGCAGTTCTGCACAAGGCACTCATCGAGAACGCAGTCGGATACTTGCGCAGTCGCACTGCCAGTTGCAGGTGAGGGACACACACACATCCAGTCGTGCTCAACGAGCAAGTCGGGGTCTGTGCATAATTGCCCTCCGCTTGTGCATGTAGTTCCGTACAGAGTACATTCGTCCACTCTGCAATCTGCAAGCGCACCAACAAGTGTTGCGTTCGAAGGAGGAGGACACGCACAGAACCAGTCGTTCTTGTCAGTGTAGAAAGGCTTCGGGTCTTGACAGGTCTGACCATTGTTCGAACACAAGTTTGCTTCGCACGAAGGACATGTCGCTGTGCACTCATCAAGAGCACACACAGCAACATTCGAAGTGGCGTTACCAACAGACGGTGGTGGACACACGCAAACCCAGTCGTTCAGCGAGTGCCAGTCTGCATCAGGCTCAACGCAAGTCTGTGTGGCATCTGTGCAGGTGGAATTCGCACACGTTGGGCAGTTCTGAACAACACATTCGTCAAGCACACACGAAGCTGCAAGAGCAGTGGCAACACCAGTTGCAGGTGAAGGGCAGTTGCAAGTCCAGTCATGCTCAACAAGCTGGTCGGGATCGTCACAAGTCTGACCCACATTCGTGCATGTGCCGCCGTAGAAACTGCACTCGTCCACTCTGCAGTCGGCAAGTCCACCAACAAGGGTTGCGTTCGAAGGAGGAGGGCACGCACAGATCCAGTCGCTCTTCGTTGTGTAAAGCGGAATGGGATCAATGCAAGTCTGTCCTCCATTCGAGCACACATCCTTCTCACAAGTGTCGCAGGACGGCACAGTGCACTCGTTCAGCGCACACTCAGCAAAGTTTGCAATCGCACTTCCAGTTGAAGGAGGAGGGCAGGTGCACACCCAGTCGTTCACAGCGTTCCAGTCGGTGTCAGGGTCTGAGCACGTCTGGTCGTTGTCGGTACAGGTTGTGTTTGCGCATGTCGGGCAGTTCTGCACAAGGCACTCATCCAGAACGCAGTCGGACACTTGCGCAGTCGCACTGCCGGTTGCAGGTGAGGGACACACACACATCCAGTCGTGCTCAACGAGCAAGTCGGGATCTGTGCATAATTGCCCTCCGCTTGTGCATGTAGTTCCGTACAGAGTACATTCGTCCACACGGCAGTCTGCAAGCGCACCAACAAGTGTTGCGTTCGAAGGAGGAGGGCACGCACAGAACCAGTCGTTCTTGTCAGTGTAGAAAGGCTTCGGGTCCTGACAGGTCTGACCATTGTTCGAGCACAAGTTTGCTTCGCACGACGGACATGTCGCTGTGCACTCATCAAGAGCACACACAGCAACATTCGAAGTGGCGTTGCCAACAGACGGTGGTGGACACACGCAAACCCAGTCGTTCAGCGAGTGCCAGTCTGCATCAGGCTCAACGCAAGTCTGTGTGGCATCTGTGCAGGTGGAGTTCGCACACGTTGGGCAGTTCTGCACAACACATTCGTCAAGCACACACGAAGCTGCAAGAGCAGTGGCAACACCAGTTGCAGGTGAAGGGCAGTTGCAAGTCCAGTCATGCTCAACAAGCTGGTCGGGGTCGTCACAAGTCTGACCCACATTCGTGCATGTGCCGCCGTAGAAACTGCACTCGTCCACTCTGCAGTCTGCAAGTCCACCAACAAGGGTTGCGTTCGAAGGAGGAGGGCACGCACAGATCCAGTCGCTCTTCGTTGTGTAAAGCGGAATGGGATCAATGCAAGTCTGTCCTCCATTCGAGCACACATCCTTCTCACAAGTGTCGCAGGACGGCACAGTGCACTCGTTCAGCGCACACTCAGCAAAGTTTGCAATCGCACTTCCAGTTGATGGAGGAGGGCAGGTGCACACCCAGTCGTTCACAGCGTTCCAGTCGGTGTCAGGGTCTGAGCACGTCTGGTCGTTGTCGGTACAGGTTGTGTTTGCGCATGTCGGGCAGTTCTGCACAAGGCACTCATCCAGAACGCAGTCGGACACTTGTGCAGTCGCACTGCCGGTTGCAGGTGAGGGACACACACACATCCAGTCGTGCTCAACGAGCAAGTCGGGATCTGTGCATAATTGCCCTCCGCTTGTGCATGTAGTTCCGTACAGAGTACATTCGTCCACACGGCAGTCTGCAAGCGCGCCAACAAGTGTTGCGTTCGAAGGAGGAGGACACGCACAGAACCAGTCGTTCTTGTCAGTGTAGAAAGGCTTCGGGTCCTGACAGGTCTGACCATTGTTCGAACATACGTCAGCCTCACACGAAGGGCATGTCGCTGTGCACTCATCAAGAGCACACACAGCAACATTCGAAGTGGCGTTGCCAACAGACGGTGGTGGACACACGCAAACCCAGTCGTTCAGCGAGTGCCAGTCTGCATCAGGTTCAACGCAAGTCTGTGTCGCATCTGTGCAGGTGGAGTTCGCACATGTTGGGCAGTTCTGAACAACACATTCGTCAAGCACACACGAAGCTGCAAGAGCAGTGGCAACACCAGTTGCAGGTGAAGGGCAGTTGCAAGTCCAGTCATGCTCAACAAGCTGGTCGGGATCGTCACAAGTCTGACCCACATTCGTGCATGTGCCGCCGTAGAAACTGCACTCGTCCACTCTGCAGTCGGCAAGTCCACCAACAAGGGTTGCATTGGAAGGAGGAGGGCACGCACAGATCCAGTCGCTCTTCGTTGTGTAAAGCGGAATGGGATCAATGCAAGTCTGTCCTCCGTTCGAGCACACATCCTTCTCACAAGTGTCGCAGGACGGCACAGTGCACTCGTTCAGCGCACACTCAGCAAAGTTTGCAATCGCACTTCCAGTTGAAGGAGGAGGGCAGGTGCACACCCAGTCGTTCACAGCGTTCCAGTCGGTGTCAGGGTCTGAGCACGTCTGGTCGTTGTCGGTGCAGGTTGTGTTTGCGCATGTCGGGCAGTTCTGCACAAGGCACTCGTCGAGAACGCAGTCGGATACTTGCGCAGTCGCACTGCCGGTTGCAGGTGAGGGACACACACACATCCAGTCGTGCTCAACGAGCAAGTCGGGATCTGTGCATAATTGCCCTCCGCTTGTGCATGTAGTTCCGTACAGAGTACATTCGTCCACACGGCAGTCTGCAAGCGCACCAACAAGTGTTGCGTTCGAAGGAGGAGGACACGCACAGAACCAGTCGTTCTTGTCAGTGTAGAAAGGCTTCGGGTCCTGACAGGTCTGACCATTGTTCGAACACAAGTTTGCTTCGCACGACGGACATGTCGCTGTGCACTCATCAAGAGCACACACAGCAACATTCGAAGTGGCGTTACCAACAGACGGTGGTGGACACACGCAAACCCAGTCGTTCAGCGAGTGCCAGTCTGCATCAGGCTCAACACAAGTCTGTGTGGCATCTGTGCAGGTGGAGTTCGCACACGTTGGGCAGTTCTGAACAACACATTCGTCAAGCACACACGAAGCTGCAAGAGCAGTGGCAACACCAGTTGCAGGTGAAGGGCAGTTGCAAGTCCAGTCATGCTCAACAAGCTGGTCGGGATCGTCACAAGTCTGACCCACATTCGTGCATGTGCCGCCGTAGAAACTGCACTCATCCACTCTGCAGTCGGCAAGTCCACCAACAAGGGTTGCGTTCGAAGGAGGAGGGCACGCACAGATCCAGTCGCTCTTCGTTGTGTAAAGCGGAATGGGATCAATGCAAGTCTGACCACTTGCCCCACATATATTCTTCTCACAAGTGTCGCAGGACGGCACAGTGCACTCGTTCAGCGCACACTCAGCAAAGTTTGCAATCGCACTTCCAGTTGAAGGAGGAGGGCAGGTGCACACCCAGTCGTTCACAGCGTTCCAGTCGGTGTCAGGGTCTGAGCACGTCTGGTCGTTGTCGGTACAGGTTGTGTTTGCGCATGTCGGGCAGTTCTGCACAAGGCACTCATCGAGAACGCAGTCGGATACTTGCGCAGTCGCACTGCCGGTTGCAGGTGAGGGACACACACACATCCAGTCGTGCTCAACGAGCAAGTCGGGGTCTTTGCAAGTTTGGTCAGAAGCGGTGCATGTGCTACCGTGCATCACACATTCGTCCACACGGCAGTCTGCAAGCGCACCAACAAGTGTTGCGTTCGAAGGAGGAGGGCACGCACAGAACCAGTCGTTCTTGTCAGTGTAGAAAGGCTTCGGGTCCTGACAAGTCTGACCTCCAGCCGAACACACGTCAGCCTCACACGATGGACATGTCGCTGTGCACTCATCAAGAGCACACACAGCAACATTCGAAGTGGCGTTACCAACAGACGGTGGTGGACACACGCAAACCCAGTCGTTCAGCGAGTGCCAGTCTGCATCAGGCTCAACGCAAGTCTGTGTGGCATCTGTGCAGGTGGAATTCGCACACGTTGGGCAGTTCTGAACAACACATTCGTCAAGCACACACGAAGCTGCAAGAGCAGTGGCAACACCAGTTGCAGGTGAAGGGCAGTTGCAAGTCCAGTCATGCTCAACAAGCTGGTCGGGATCGTCACAAGTCTGACCCACATTCGTGCATGTGCCGCCGTAGAAACTGCACTCGTCCACTCTGCAGTCTGCAAGTCCACCAACAAGGGTTGCATTGGAAGGAGGAGGGCACGCACAGATCCAGTCGCTCTTCGTTGTGTAAAGCGGAATGGGATCAATGCAAGTCTGTCCTCCGTTCGAGCACACATCCTTCTCACAAGTGTCGCAGGACGGCACAGTGCACTCGTTCAGCGCACACTCAGCAAAGTTTGCAATCGCACTTCCAGTTGAAGGAGGAGGGCAGGTGCACACCCAGTCGTTCACAGCGTTCCAGTCGGTGTCAGGGTCTGAGCACGTCTGGTCGTTGTCGGTGCAGGTTGTGTTTGCGCATGTCGGGCAGTTCTGCACAAGGCACTCATCCAGAACGCAGTCGGATACTTGCGCAGTCGCACTGCCAGTTGCAGGTGAGGGACACACACACATCCAGTCGTGCTCAACGAGCAAGTCGGGGTCTGTGCATAATTGCCCTCCGCTTGTGCATGTAGTTCCGTACAGAGTACATTCGTCCACACGGCAGTCTGCAAGCGCACCAACAAGTGTTGCGTTCGAAGGAGGAGGGCACGCACAGAACCAGTCGTTCTTGTCAGTGTAGAAAGGCTTCGGGTCCTGACAAGTCTGACCTCCAGCCGAACACACGTCAGCCTCACACGATGGACATGTCGCTGTGCACTCATCAAGAGCACACACAGCAACATTCGAAGTGGCGTTACCAACAGACGGTGGTGGACACACGCAAACCCAGTCGTTCAGCGAGTGCCAGTCTGCATCAGGTTCAACACAAGTCTGTGTGGCATCTGTGCAGGTGGAGTTCGCACATGTTGGGCAGTTCTGAACAACACATTCGTCAAGCACACACGAAGCTGCAAGAGCAGTGGCAACACCAGTTGCAGGTGAAGGGCAGTTGCAAGTCCAGTCATGCTCAACAAGCTGGTCGGGATCGTCACAAGTCTGACCCACATTCGTGCATGTGCCTCCGTAGAAACTGCACTCGTCCACTCTGCAGTCGGCAAGTCCACCAACAAGGGTTGCGTTCGAAGGGGGAGGGCACGCACAGATCCAGTCGCTCTTCGTTGTGTAAAGCGGAATGGGATCAATGCAAGTCTGTCCTCCGTTCGAGCACACATCCTTCTCACAAGTGTCGCAAGTCGGCACAGTGCACTCGTTCAGCGCACACTCAGCAAAGTTTGCAATCGCACTTCCAGTTGAAGGAGGAGGGCAGGTGCACACCCAGTCGTTCACAGCGTTCCAGTCGGTGTCAGGGTCTGAGCACGTCTGGTCGTTGTCGGTACAGGTTGTGTTTGCGCATGTCGGGCAGTTCTGCACAAGGCACTCATCCAGAACGCAGTCGGACACTTGTGCAGTCGCACTGCCGGTTGCAGGTGGGGGACACACACACATCCAGTCGTGCTCAACGAGCAAGTCGGGGTCTGTGCAAGTTTGGTCAGAAGCTGTACACGTGCTACCGTGCATCACACATTCGTCCACTCTGCAGTCTGCAAGCGCACCAACAAGTGTTGCGTTCGAAGGAGGAGGACACGCACAGAACCAGTCGTTCTTGTCAGTGTAGAAAGGCTTCGGGTCCTGACAAGTCTGACCTCCAGCCGAACACACGTCAGCCTCACACGACGGACATGTCGCTGTGCACTCATCAAGAGCACACACAGCAACATTCGAAGTGGCGTTGCCAACAGACGGTGGTGGACACACGCAAACCCAGTCGTTCAGCGAGTGCCAGTCTGCATCAGGCTCAACACAAGTCTGTGTGGCATCTGTGCAGGTGGAGTTCGCACACGTTGGGCAGTTCTGCACAACACATTCGTCAAGCACACACGAAGCTGCAAGAGCAGTGGCAACACCAGTTGCAGGTGAAGGGCAGTTGCAAGTCCAGTCATGCTCAACAAGCTGGTCGGGATCGTCACAAGTCTGACCCACATTCGTGCATGTGCCGCCGTAGAAACTGCACTCGTCCACTCTGCAGTCTGCAAGTCCACCAACAAGGGTTGCATTGGAAGGAGGAGGGCACGCACAGATCCAGTCGCTCTTCGTTGTGTAAAGCGGAATGGGATCAATGCAAGTCTGTCCTCCGTTCGAGCACACATCCTTCTCACAAGTGTCGCAGGACGGCACAGTGCACTCGTTCAGCGCACACTCAGCAAAGTTTGCAATCGCACTTCCAGTTGATGGAGGAGGGCAGGTGCACACCCAGTCGTTCACAGCGTTCCAGTCGGTGTCAGGGTCTGAGCACGTCTGGTCGTTGTCGGTGCAGGTTGTGTTTGCGCATGTCGGGCAGTTCTGCACAAGGCACTCATCGAGAACGCAGTCGGATACTTGCGCAGTCGCACTGCCGGTTGCAGGTGAGGGACACACACACATCCAGTCGTGCTCAACGAGCAAGTCGGGGTCTGTGCAAGTTTGGTCAGAAGCGGTGCATGTGCTACCGTGCATCACACATTCGTCCACACGGCAGTCTGCAAGCGCACCAACAAGTGTTGCGTTCGAAGGAGGAGGGCACGCACAGAACCAGTCGTTCTTGTCAGTGTAGAAAGGCTTCGGGTCCTGACAAGTCTGACCTCCAGCCGAACACACGTCAGCCTCACACGATGGACATGTCGCTGTGCACTCATCAAGAGCACACACAGCAACATTCGAAGTAGCGTTACCAACAGACGGTGGTGGACACACGCAAACCCAGTCGTTCAGCGAGTGCCAGTCTGCATCAGGCTCAACACAAGTCTGTGTGGCATCTGTGCAGGTGGAGTTCGCACACGTTGGGCAGTTCTGAACAACACATTCGTCAAGCACACACGAAGCTGCAAGAGCAGTGGCAACACCAGTTGCAGGTGAAGGGCAGTTGCAAGTCCAGTCATGCTCAACAAGCTGGTCAGGATCGTCACAAGTCTGACCCACATTCGTGCATGTGCCGCCGTAGAAACTGCACTCGTCCACTCTGCAGTCTGCAAGTCCACCAACAAGGGTTGCGTTCGAAGGGGGAGGGCACGCACAGATCCAGTCGCTCTTCGTTGTGTAAAGCGGAATGGGATCAATGCAAGTCTGTCCTCCGTTCGAGCACACATCCTTCTCACAAGTGTCGCAAGTCGGCACAGTGCACTCGTTCAGCGCACACTCAGCAAAGTTTGCAATCGCACTTCCAGTTGAAGGAGGAGGGCAGGTGCACACCCAGTCGTTCACAGCGTTCCAGTCGGTGTCAGGGTCTGAGCACGTCTGGTCGTTGTCGGTGCAGGTTGTGTTTGCGCACGTCGGGCAGTTCTGCACAAGGCACTCGTCGAGAACGCAGTCGGATACTTGCGCAGTCGCACTGCCGGTTGCAGGTGAGGGACACACACACATCCAGTCGTGCTCAACGAGCAAGTCGGGGTCTGTGCAAGTTTGGTCAGAAGCTGTACACGTGCTACCGTGCATCACACATTCGTCCACTCTGCAGTCTGCAAGCGCACCAACAAGTGTTGCGTTCGAAGGAGGAGGGCACGCACAGAACCAGTCGTTCTTGTCAGTGTAGAAAGGCTTCGGGTCCTGACAAGTCTGACCTCCAGCCGAACACACGTCAGCCTCACACGATGGACATGTCGCTGTGCACTCATCAAGAGCACACACAGCAACATTCGAAGTGGCGTTGCCAACAGAAGGTGGTGGACACACGCAAACCCAGTCGTTCAGCGAGTGCCAGTCTGCATCAGGCTCAACACAAGTCTGTGTGGCATCTGTACAGGTGGAGTTCGCACACGTTGGGCAGTTCTGCACAACACATTCGTCAAGCACACACGAAGCTGCAAGAGCAGTGGCAACACCAGTTGCAGGTGAAGGGCAGTTGCAAGTCCAGTCATGCTCAACAAGCTGGTCGGGATCGTCACAAGTCTGACCCACATTCGTGCATGTGCCGCCGTAGAAACTGCACTCGTCCACTCTGCAGTCTGCAAGTCCACCAACAAGGGTTGCATTGGAAGGAGGAGGGCACGCACAGATCCAGTCGCTCTTCGTTGTGTAAAGCGGAATGGGATCAATGCAAGTCTGTCCTCCGTTCGAGCACACATCCTTCTCACAAGTGTCGCAGGACGGCACAGTGCACTCGTTCAGCGCACACTCAGCAAAGTTTGCAATCGCACTTCCAGTTGATGGAGGAGGGCAGGTGCACACCCAGTCGTTCACAGCGTTCCAGTCGGTGTCAGGGTCTGAGCACGTCTGGTCGTTGTCGGTGCAGGTTGTGTTTGCGCACGTCGGGCAGTTCTGCACAAGGCACTCATCGAGAACGCAGTCGGACACTTGTGCAGTCGCACTGCCGGTTGCAGGTGAGGGACACACACACATCCAGTCGTGCTCAACGAGCAAGTCGGGGTCTGTGCAAGTTTGGTCAGAAGCTGTACACGTGCTACCGTGCATCACACATTCGTCCACACGGCAGTCTGCAAGCGCACCAACAAGTGTTGCGTTCGAAGGAGGAGGACACGCACAGAACCAGTCGTTCTTGTCAGTGTAGAAAGGCTTCGGGTCCTGACAAGTCTGACCTCCAGCCGAACACACGTCAGCCTCACACGATGTACATGTCGCTGTGCACTCATCAAGAGCACACACAGCAACATTCGAAGTGGCGTTACCAACAGACGGTGGTGGACACACGCAAACCCAGTCGTTCAGCGAGTGCCAGTCTGCATCAGGTTCAACGCAAGTCTGTGTGGCATCTGTGCAGGTGGAGTTCGCACATGTTGGGCAGTTCTGAACAACACATTCGTCAAGCACACACGAAGCTGCAAGAGCAGTGGCAACACCAGTTACAGGTGAAGGGCAGTTGCAAGTCCAGTCATGCTCAACAAGCTGGTCGGGATCGTCACAAGTCTGACCCACATTCGTGCATGTGCCGCCGTAGAAACTGCACTCGTCCACTCTGCAGTCTGCAAGTCCACCAACAAGGGTTGCATTGGAAGGAGGAGGGCACGCACAGATCCAGTCGCTCTTCGTTGTGTAAAGCGGAATGGGATCAATGCAAGTCTGTCCTCCGTTCGAGCACACATCCTTCTCACAAGTGTCGCAGGACGGCACAGTGCACTCGTTCAGCGCACACTCAGCAAAGTTTGCAATCGCACTTCCAGTTGAAGGAGGAGGGCAGGTGCACACCCAGTCGTTCACAGCGTTCCAGTCGGTGTCAGGGTCTGAGCACGTCTGGTCGTTGTCGGTGCAGGTTGTGTTTGCGCACGTCGGGCAGTTCTGCACAAGGCACTCATCCAGAACGCAGTCGGACACTTGCGCAGTCGCACTGCCGGTTGCAGGTGGGGGACACACACACATCCAGTCGTGCTCAACGAGCAAGTCGGGGTCTGTGCAAGTTTGGTCAGAAGCTGTACACGTGCTACCGTGCATCACACATTCGTCCACACGGCAGTCTGCAAGCGCACCAACAAGTGTTGCGTTCGAAGGAGGAGGACACGCACAGAACCAGTCGTTCTTGTCAGTGTAGAAAGGCTTCGGGTCCTGACAAGTCTGACCTCCAGCCGAACACACGTCAGCCTCACACGATGTACATGTCGCTGTGCACTCATCAAGAGCACACACAGCAACATTCGAAGTGGCGTTACCAACAGACGGTGGTGGACACACGCAAACCCAGTCGTTCAGCGAGTGCCAGTCTGCATCAGGTTCAACGCAAGTCTGTGTGGCATCTGTGCAGGTGGAGTTCGCACACGTTGGGCAGTTCTGCACAACACATTCGTCAAGCACACACGAAGCTGCAAGAGCAGTGGCAACACCAGTTGCAGGTGAAGGGCAGTTGCAAGTCCAGTCATCCTGGTTGTGCAGATCTGGGTCCGCACAGGTTTGACCACTATTGTCGCAAACTGCTGCATTGATAACACATTCGTCAACTCTGCAGTCAGCAAGCGCACCAACAAGGGTTGCGTTCGATGGTGGTGCACAGATGCAGAACCAGTCCCCAAGGTTCTTCATGTATGGGTTGGGGTCGAGACAGGTCTGCCCACCATTAGCACACAGGTCATCTTCACATGTGGCACAGCCGACGATGTCACACTCGTCGAGATCGCACTGTGCACTGTTCGCCACGGCACTACCAGATGAAGGTGCTGGACACACACACTCCCATGAGAAGAGGGAGGTGCCAGCAGTGTCCGCATCAACACAGGTTTGACCAGCATCAGAGCAGGTACTGTTCGCGCACGTGAGACAGTCCTGCACGTCGCACTCATCGAGAGTGCAGTCTGCTGGCTGTGCAGTTGCTGTGCCTGCAAACGGGGTGACACAGAGACACATCCAGTCACCTTGCTTTAAGGTGTCCGGGTCTTCACAGGTTTGGTCCACGGCCGTGCAGGTGCCGCTGTGCGTCTCGCATTCATCAAAGTGGCACACAGCAGGGCCCTGCAGCTTGGTCGCGTTGGCAGGAGGTGCGCAGACACAGAGCCAGTCTTCAGTACTGGTGGTGACAGGGCTCGGGTCGAAGCAGGTCTGGGAAGCGTCCGTGCAGATGCTGTTCGCGCAGGTGGGGCAGTTCTGGATGACACATTCATTGAGCGCACAGACCGCGGCGTTGGCAGTAGCCTTCCCAGTGGAGGGGGCTATGCAGGTGCACGTCCAGTCAGAGAGTTGGTCTGCGTATGTGTTCGGATCGTCGCAGGTCTGTCCTGGCCCACAGGTGTCATCTGCACAGGTGGGGCACCCCTGCACGTCGCATTCGTCAAGCGTGCAGACGGAGACCTGCTGCACAGCAGTGCCTGAAGAAGGGGGCGGGCATGTGCACACCCAGTCGCCTTGCTGCAGCAGGTCTGGGTCGTTGCAGGTCTGCCCCGCGTCCACGCAGGTCGAGTACAAATCGCATTCGTCAACGCTGCAGTCGGCAAGCGATGTGACGCTTGTTGCTGTCGACGGAGGTGCGCAGATACAGATCCAGTCCCCGGTGCTTTGCGAGTCTGTGTTCGGGTCGTTGCAGGTCTGCCCCGACTTGGAGCACAGATCCAGCTCGCACCCTGCGCAGTTTGTTGCCACAGTACACTCATCGAGAACACACTGCGCAGTCCCTGCCAGAGCAACACCTGTGGCAGGCGGGATGCACGCACACACCCAATCGGACAATGAGTCTGCAGATGTGTCTGGGTCGTCACACTCTTGGAACCCTGCAGTGCACGCACTCCCTGCGCATGTCGGGCACGTGTCGGCACACTCATCTATCACACACGCCGCCACCTGCGCCGTCCCACTCCCTGTCGACGGATCCGGGCACGTACACACCCAATCCTTCTGCGAGCATGGCATGATGTTCGGGTCTGCACAGGACTGCCCCACCGTTGCGCATAGGTTGTCCCCTTTGCACTCATCGAACATACATTCACTGAGGGCCACGTCCCAGGTGCAGAGCACGTCGGCACTGCACTTATCCTTGTTGTACGCGATGTCGGTTGTGTTGTACTTGCAGGTGCACACCGGAGTGGGCTCCTTGAAGCACGAATCTGCGGTGGTGTTCCAGGAACAGTTCGCTGTGGCGGCAGCAGCCTCGCATTCAGGCTCTGTGCAGAACCCAAGGCAGGGGTGGTCCTCACAACGCACACCAGCATCAGACCACAGACAGCCTACGTCTTCTTCACAGGTAGACTTCACGACGTAGTCTGGGCATGGGAAATGCACACCTGTGGTCGGTGCAGGCGCCGCAGTGACCAGCATGGATCCCCAAGGACCGTTCGGGTCGCACAGACCGTTCAGCACCGCAGCCAGCTCGGAGATCTCGATGTTGGTCACATGGTCGTCGGAGGTGATCTGTTTGAGCGATTTTTCCGCCGCAGCGTCGGTTGCGGTCTTGGCAGCACCACGTCTGATGACGATGCCAAACACCTCTACATCAGCAGGGATCGACCCAAGCACGGAACCTGAATCCAAAATTTCGTCATCGGCAATGACAAACATGATATGTCTCCTCGCGTCAACGGGCGCAGCAGCGAACATCAGCTGTGCCTTTTGCAGCGCAGAGCCGATCCTCGAGCCTTTGCTGTACACATTCGACTCATGCCAGGTGATATCCGCCCCCAGCTCCGAGGCCACACCAGAAAGCATGCCACCAGACCCTCCCGCCAGCGCGAACGGCGCCAGCTTGCTGACAGCAGTCCCCGTTGCATCGTCAGCACCATACTGCACAAACCCCACTCTCGCCCCACCGTTGTCCGGTGTACTGCCTGCCTGGGTACCACCAGGCTCGAAGTTGAGCGGAAGCTCCGAGACCCATCTGCGCATGATCTCACCAACAGCTTCGAAGCCGTTGCGGTGTGACCCAAAGGACCGTGTCATAGAAAGCGACCCGTCAAGGAGAACGCCGATGTCCATGGTCGGGCAGAGGCCGTATTCGGAGGGCGTACACTGTCCTGTGGTGGGGTTGCTTTTGTGGTAGCAGTTGATACGCTGGTTGCATTCGCAGCGAGCGGTGAGGGTGCTGCAGACGAGGGGCAGGCATTTCTCTGTTCCGGTCGCGTTGGCACGGTATTGGCACAGCGGGTTTGCATCGCAGGTGTCCGCATCGCCAAGCAGGCTGCACTCCTCAACCTCACAAACACTGCTGTCGGGGGTCCACGCACATTCGTCCACCGCACCACAGCACCCCTCAGAGGTGTACCGCGCGCACTTCTGCTCCACACAGCCAGACCCATCCCACTCACACAACGGGTCTGTCGTACACTCATCCTGCACACCATGCAAGCAAATCCTCTCGACACACACATCCTCCCCAGAGCAGGCGGACACCTTCCATTCACATGCCGGGTCATTACCACATGGTGTTGCGGCATCGTACAGGCATGGCAAAGGGTTGCATGCAAACGGGGTGATGGTTGGGTCCCAATAGCATAAGGGGAGGGCCTCGCAGGAGTCCTGTGTGGGGAGGTTGCATTCGCGCTCTTCGCAGGGTGGTGTGGCGGAGGAGTTCCAGGTGCATCCGGTGACGTCTGCATCGCATGTGGTCTCTGTAGTGTGAGAGCAGAGGGTTTCCTTCCAGCATTCGTCGGTAGTGGAGTTCCAGACGCAGAGTCCAGCGGTGTCGGCGGTGCAGACAGATTCCTCGCAGTGGCGGATGCATGAAGAGTCAATGCAGAATTCAGTGACAGCATCGAAAACACATCCTGCATCGCGGGAGCACAGCTGCGCATCGGCCGCATAGTTGCCACACGGAATCCTCGCAGTGGACGAAGCAGGAGGCACAATGATTTGCCCGAATGTTCCATCCGGTTTGCACATAGTCTCCAAAAGGGTTGCACCCAACTCATCTAAGGTAACGCCCTGAACATAGCTGTCAGCAGGATTGGAGGCAATCTTTTTGAGTTCAGTTTCGGCGTCAATGCTGGTTTGCGTAGGGGAAGCGCTGCGGATGACGATACCAAAGACTTCTACCTGCTCATCGGAGAGGACACGCTGTGCGGAAAGGAGGGAGAGGGTGTCGTGGACAACACCTTGTGTGATGATGATCAAAACCCTGCGGCGTCCGTTCAGTGCGTGCAGTGGATCGAACATATCCCCTGCGGCTGTCAGACCCTTCTCCAGCATGACGTCGCTTGTTGCCAGCATATTCTGCGACTGCCAGGTGATGTCCCCGCTTACTTCTCCGTATTCACCGGTCAACCTTCCTTCACTTCCAACCGAGGTAGGTGTGATCAGAGCACGTGACGACCCGGCAAATGGTCCGGACGGCTTTTGCCCTGCAAATTGAATAACCCCGATGCGGATACCACTGGGGGTTGCTGCGTCGGTTCCGCCAAGTTCTCCGGACAGTGGGAGGGTGCCTGCCCAAGAGCGGAGAAGCGACATGACGCCGGTGAATCCGTTTGCGTGTCTGCCAAATTGGCGGGTCATCTGTGTTGAGGCGTCTACCAAGAAGACAATGTCCATGATGGGGCATTCTCCGTACTCTGCGTTTCTGCAGTTCTCAATGGGTGACGTGGTGGTGTCCCAGTAGCAGACGGGGTCCGCACGGCAGTCGCATTCCTCCAGGTCGTTGCAGTTCTTCGCGACGCAGGTCTGGGAGGTCGTGTTGAATTCGCATTGCGTGTCGTCAGTGCACGCTGCGCTGACGGAGGCAGTAGCATACGTCTTCTGGCAGTACTTCAAGCTGCACACAACAGGGGTCTGGGAAATATCCCAGGTGCAGTCCTCAAAGCTGGTGCAGCATTTTTCTGTCGTGAACTCCGTGCAGGCGAGACGCTCACAGGAGGACTGCGCACTCCATTGGCACACCGGGTCCGCATCACACCCCTGCGCCGTGCTGTGGACAGCTGCGACACATGGTGTCACCTTGCATAGATGATCTGCCGGGTCGGGGCAGACGTTGTCCCATTCACACCCAGCCTCGGCTTCGCAGTTTGCGGTATCATTGTGGTAGCAGGGTGTAACAATGCAGGTGTCGCCATCCCAGGTGCATCCTGCACCCATCACGTTGCAGTCTGCCTCAGTCGAGGCCAAGCATGGGGTAGGGAAGCAAGCAGGCGCGGCCGCGACGTCGTAGGTGCACACAGGGTTGTTCGTGCACGCCGTCGGTGTCGCAATGTCCTCACAGATGGTCTTCTGGCAGGTGTGCGTCGTTGCATCCCAGACACAGTTGTTTGGTGTGTCTGCAAGGCACAACACCTCACTGCAATGCGGGAAGCATGGGTGGTCCTCACACGCTACAGCTGCGCTGGACCACTGGCAGGTCGCCTTCTCATTACAGAAGGTGCTGGTACCAAGCTCGCTGCATGCTTTGATGTTCGACGATGTAACCAACCCCTGTGTCACCACCGATCCAAAAGATCCAGTAGGACTGCAGAACTGCTCGAACTGCGCACGCACCCCAGCGAGGTCTGTCGTTACCTGCGTGGAGGTGGCTGGTGCGGTGACGAGACTGGCCTGCATCTTCCCCGCCATATCGTTGTCCAGCACAGACGGCACAGCGTTCTTTGTGACCTGCACCGCAAACACCTTGACACCAATCGCAGCAAGCGCGTCTCTCACTGCGACCACCCCTACATCCGCATTGCCCTTTCCAAGAATGACCAAGACCTTAGTACGCGAGGGTCCAGACTCAACGAAGAGGTTGCTCGCGAAGTCCATGAGGCTTTGGAGGGAAGGGTTGCAGGAGGAGGTCGGGTCGTGGTTCTCTCTGTGCCAGGCAAGGTCGGCCTCCAGCTGGGCACGGCTGCCGGTGAACTTCCCGCACTCCGTTGTGCCGGCATTGATGCCCAGCGAGGTGGACCCGCAGGAGCACTCTGGACACTCGGCAACCTCGGCGTCGGTGGTGTAGGTGCTCAGGGCAAACCGCATGGAGTCCGTCGCGTCGGTGCTGCCTACACCCACAGAGGCGTCTTCTCCTGTCAGTGGGGCGACACGGATGAAGTCGCGGACAACCTCAAGCATCCCCTCGAACCCGCTAGGGTGCATTCCGAAGTAGTCGTTCGTCAGGCACGATGCGTCGAGGGCAATGGCAATGTCGAGGTTCGGGCAGTTTTCGTATTCCGCCTTTTTGCATTTTGGTGGGGTGACGGATTGGTCGAATTCGCAGCGGACGTCCTCCTTGCAGGGGCAGGCGCCGCCGTTGATGAGGGCGTTGTAGTCATCGCACTTCAGGTCGACGCAGGTTCCCGAGGTGGGGTCGACCTGGCAGTGGATGCCGAGGAGGTCTGCTGTGCAGTCGGCTGTGGCAGTGCCGTAGGTGGCGGAGCATTCGCGGATCTGGCATATGCTGCAGTCGTCTGTGCTGAAGAAGCAGTTCGGGTCGGATTCGCACAAAAACTCGCTAGCGTGTTTGTAGCAGGCGTGCATCGTGCAGGAGCTTCCGTCCCAGGTGCATGCTACGTCGGTAGAGCAAGTCTGCTCCGTGGTAGCCGTGCACCGAATCTTGTGGCACAACTCAGAGTCGTCGTCCCAAAGGCATAAGGGGTCCGCCAGGCACTCCGTATCGAAGGGGTGGATGCAGTGCTTCACCGTGCAGGTTCCAGTCTCGCAGTCCCACCCGCAGGCATCAGTGTAGTGTGCGTTGCAGGCCTGCGGTGAGGTGAGGGAGGCACAGTCGGGGACCTTGGCAATGCATTCCTCGGTGTTGGGGTCCCACATACAGGCGGAGTCGGCGTCGCAGGTGCCCGGTGCGAAGTGGAGGCACTCTGTGACGGTGCACTCCTCAGGCTCGGCAGTGGTGTTCCAGACACAGATTGGGTCAGCCTCGCAGGTCGGTTCGTCAACGTAGTCGCACTGCGTCGTCTCACACTGTGTCGCATCCCAGGTACATCCACCAGACGCAGCCTCACACAGAGGCTCCGTACACGAATCCTGGCAAGGACTGATATCGCAGTATCCAGACACCGGGTAGCTCGCCCCAGCTGTACACACTACAGACCCCGCCACCAGGGTGCATTCACTGCACTGAAACCCGGTCTGCCCTAGAGCGAGCGTTCTGCAGTTGATATTCGCGCATTCACCAGCTCCAGTACAGACCGGCGTTGCTGCGTTCCATGCGCACGCAGGGTCTGCCCGGCATGTCGTCTCAGACCCCCAACTGTTACACGGCAATGCTGCCGCCGTAGGGTTGCTAAGCTTCGAGATCTCTGCACCAAATGTACCACCTGGCATGCACATCTCAGAGAGCACGGTGCTGAGCTGTGTCAACTGAACACCTGCATAGTGGGTGTCCGATGGCGCTGAAGCGATCGGCTTGAAGACCGTTTCCGCCAACGTCTCGGCCGCAGTTGGAAGAGGTTGATCCCGCACCACTGCAGTGAAGGTGTGTACTGAGGATGCTGCCAATGCCGTCATTTTTGCAGGAATTTCCGTCTGTTGTGGGTCCACCGGGCTTAATGGGAAGTTGTTCACAATGATTAAGACCTTTTGTCTGTGGGTAGGAGTGGTCGCAAAGAGGGTCGCCGCCGCGTCTAAGGCAGCTGGCAGATAGTTGTCGCTCGACGCCATGATGTTGTTCTGATGCCAATTCAAATCGGTCACAATCTCGTCTCTTAAACCACTAAAACCCCCATCCGTACACTGCGCCCCAGTAGGCAGGAGCGGGTTCGAACAGTTCCCTGCACAGCCGGACCCATCGTTTTTGCATTGCCAGACGCCGCCGGTTGCGCCATATTGGATGAACGCTAGTCTCATGTTTCCTCCAGTTGCGGTGGAAGGGACGGTGCTGGACTCTCCTGTCAAGGTGGTTGTGGAGACGAAGGACTGGATTTCGTTGATAAGTCCTTCGAAACCGTCGTAGTATCCTGAGAACTCACCGTCCAATGCGTCAGGGGAGCCAAGAAGGATGGCAACATCAAGGTCAGGGCAGGCTTCTCTCGCAGGGTTGACACAGCTTCCTGCGACGCTGTCCCAATAACAATCCGGCAGATCGTTGCAATCGCATGCGCTAAGAAAATCGCTGCAAAGCTGTGGTACACAGATCGGGTCTCCCGTTGAGTCTACTGCTGTCTTGCAGTTTGCGTCTGCAGTGCATGTTGTTGCGTCCAGGTCGTGGAAAGGAATGCCTCCATGGGTTGCAGTGCAGTCAGTAGGGAAGCATCCTGCGGGGTCGACGTCAGCGAGAAATTCGCATCGAGGGTCTTGCCCGCAGGCAGCAACGTTTTCTTCGTACTTTGCGCAGTAGCTTTCGATGCATTCTCCGCCTACCCATCGGCAGTTCGTCACATTCGCGCATTCTGTCTCGGAATAGCTCATACAAAGGACCTCTCTGCAGTGCGGTCTTGTTGCAGAATCATCCCAGGTACAGTTATTACAGGTTGCACTGCATTCAATGTCAGATTCAAAGTCGGCACAATGGTTTTCTTTGCATCCGTGGGTGTGATCCCAGAGGCATTCATCGAGAGCCTTGCATTCCACCTCTGAGGTAACGTAGCATTCGGACTGCCTGCAGGTGGATTCGGTGCAGTTCCATTGGCATGTTGTGTCGGCGTGGCAGTCGGCCTCGGTGATGTGTGTGTTGCAGACATCGACCTTGAGGCATTCTGGGGGCGAGGCGATGGTGGAAGCGTCCCATTCGCATTCAGGTTTGAGGTCGCATTTCTCCATAATAAAGGTCGCTTCGCAGTGCTTGAGTTGGCAGGTAGGCGGCGAGGCGGTGGTGTTCCATTCGCAGAGAAGGTCCGGGTCGGTGTTGCATTCTGCCTCGGTAGTGTATTCGCAGACCCGGCGCTCGCATGCGTCGACCCCGGGAATCCAGTTGCAAGCAGGGTCAGCTTCGCAACAGTTTGCGTCACAGCAGTGAATGCAATGGGTCGGCTGGCATGTCCCCAAAATTCCGCCAACGATAGTGTTTCCGCACGTAATAATGGATCTTGCGAGAACGCATTGGTTGCAGGCATAGGCGTTTTTGTAAAGGGAAGGAACGTTGTGGCAGTTCAGGTTCGGGCAGGCGTTTTCCATGTTTTCACCCTCGCATGTTGTGAGGGCTGGGGTCTGCCATTCGCATTGTGCGTCTGCGTTGCACTCATCTTGGAAACCCCATGATGGGCAGGGAAGATGCGTGAGGTTGACCGGAGGTGAAATGACACGGCCGAAGGTCGAGGTTGGGTCGCAGAGAGCGTAGAGTACGTCGGATTTGATTTCTTCCACCTCAAGGGGCAGGTAGTGCTCGTCTGCGGGTTGGGTGACAAGCTTTTTCATGGTCACTTCCGCGTCGATATCGTAGACGGTTCTATAGCTGTAGCGCTTCATGACAATACCGAAGACGACCACGTTGTCGTCCATCAAGCGTTCATACGCGTCTTGCACCATGCCCAGGTATTCTGGTTTATACCGCCAGTCCTTTCCGGTTGGGCAAGGGTATTGATTGATAGAGCAGGCTCGTCCGGTGAAGTCGGTGAGTCCTCCGTCTGCAATGATGACAACAACGTGCATGCGATGCGGGGGTGAGTGCGCAGGGTCGAAGGTGTTGTCAGCAACATCCGCGAGGGCATCGTGGATGTAGGTCCAGTAGCGCTGGTAGTGTGTTCTGTGCCACTCAAGCTCGCCAAGAAGCTCGTCGAGGTCTCCAGTTAAATGGCCGTTAGCGCACTGTCCGACACTACAGTGTATGGGGTGGTCCACTCCAGGGCCGGGGTCGGCGCGGGAGAATTGTGTGAAAGAAACACGAAATCCTTTGCCACGAGCCACACTGTCGCCCCCGACGGTGTAGTCCTCTCCGGTCAGAGGGACGCTGGAGACCCATTCCTTCATGAGAGCGATGAGCGCGTAGAATCCGTGCGGATGCCCACCAAAGGAGCGTGACATACTCCCCGACCCGTCGATGAGAAAGCCAATGTCAAGATCTGGGCAGGTAGTGTAGATAGGGGGGTTGCACTCCCCGGTGACAGCGTTGAAGGTGCAGATGGGGTTTTCGTAGCATTGGCAGGCAGTGTCGAGGCTGGAGCAGTCCAGCACTTTGCAATGCGCAATCGGCGACGTCGCAGTCGAGGACACCCACATACAGTCAGGGTGCTCCACGCAGGCTTCCTTCGTACGCCCCTCACGTGAACACTTTGAGAGAACGCACCTCGGGGGCTGGATCTGCACATCCCAATGGCATTGCGGGTCATCACTGCATTGGTTCTCTGTGATCGCTTCGACGCAAGGAAGTGGCACGCAGTTGCCAGAGGCGTCCCATTCACAGCGTTGTTCGATGTCTGCCTCGCAAGCAGGCTGTGAGGAGTATTCACACAGCAGCTCCTTGCAGTACAGTACGATGTCTCCTGGCCCGAGGGTAGGGTCGATTGGGTTGGGTGCGTCCCATTTGCATTGCTCGTCGGCGTCACAGCTGGTGGGGTCGAGGTGCATGCAGAGCTTTGGCTCGCAGGGGAAGAGCGAGCCGGGCATCCAATGACAGGGGCTGACATTGCAGAAGTCGGGGTCACCTCCTCCGGCTACGATGACGCAGGGGAGGGGTGCTTGGACTTCGAGGGATTCGCAGGCAGGGATGTCGGTCATAGGGCGGCAGACATCCTCGGTGCACTGGCCAGGTTTGTAGAATGCGTTCCAGATGCATTTGCCGGTGGTCTTGCAGGTGGCTTCGTCTAGGCTGGCGCAGTCGGTAGGGTCGTTCTCGCAGCGTGAGCCTGTCCAGTGGCAGGTGTGGCTGAGGCAGGTGGCTTCGTCGCATTGGTAGTAGCAAGCGCTAGTGACGCAGGGCAGCTCGAAGTTGGAGTTCCAGCTGCATTCTAGGTCTGCGTGGCAGGCAGCTTCGTCTGTGTAGTGGCGGCTGCAGCCGACAGTGGTGTCGAGGGTCAGACAGCTGGCTCCATCCCAGAAGCAGTGTTCGTGTTGGTGCAGACAGTCGCAACGCTCATGAATGATCGTACAGTCCAGCGTCTGGCATTGGTTTGGCGATGCGATATCAGAATACCAATGGCAGGGGTGGCGGTCATCAGCGTTGCATGTGTCCTGCTCGAGGTAGTGTGTCTGGCAGTACCCTACTACACATTGGACAGGCTTGACAGCGGTGTCCCAATCGCATGAGAGATCGGTATCACATTCGGATTCGGTATCAAATTTGTAGCAGCTTCCGTCGCGACATTTTCCGCCTGACCATTCGCATCTGCCGACGGGTGCTGCGCTTTTACAAGAACTCTTCCTTCTGATGTAGCTGCACGACAAGAAAAGCTCTTCGGAACCTCCAAAATCTTCCTTATCCATGCAAAGCTCTCCTACCCCACCCCATTCGCATGCATAATACCGCGAGGATGATGCATAGTAGGAGAAATCCCCCCAGTACCCGTCTCTCGTCATTGTCATATAATCCTGTCCAGAGGCCCTGCAGTCGGAGTATCTGTTGCATCGTGACCCACCTTCGTTCGGCTGTGCAGAAGACCATTTGGTGTAGCTGAGGTCGGTACCTCCGGTGCATTGTGTTCCGGTGCAAGGGTCCTTTTGAACGGGGAGGGGGTACCCAAGGTCGCAGGCACTACGTAGTGCAGGAGCCCCGTTTGGGTCGTAGGTATCAGGGCATCCTTCCGGGCCGGTCACCCATTTCCATTGCCCCTCTGTGCCTGCGTCGGTAGCTCCGAGATAGACGTAGCGGGTTTTGCTGGTGTGCATGCCAGAAAGGAAGTCGTTCTCCTCCTTCGAGGTAACCGTGGCAAGGTATCCAATCAGCCCAAATTGGTCGTTCTTCGGGTCCGCGCAAATCGCCTGCGCACGGTCCCAAGGGCATTCGTTTCTTCCACAGCTTCTTCCGTTCAAATCTGTCATATATGTTATCTTATATAAATGACCGTTCTCGGGATTGCGTGGTACAGAACCATATGACCAACTGACACGGCGGACCTTGGTGGATTTGGAGGTACTTCTAAAACGGACTTTTGTTGCAAGCACTGAAATGAAGTCTTCCATTGGGATTGGAGGGTCTGCGGTTAACGTTAGGATCCCTTTGTATTTGTTGTACGAATAGGAGACACCGTCAGCTGAGCACGAATCACAGTAAAGGTAGTCGCGTCTGTACTGAAAGTTCTCGTCGATGCGGACCACGACCTGCTCCAGAGGCGTCTTGCAGGTGCAGTCCCCTGTGGTAAAGTGGATGGAGTGGCAGTCAAGCCGCCCCATGAAGTACACGTTCTTCTTATAGTCGAACGCAATGCGAGCCTCGGAGGTCGTAAAAAAAGTTTGTAAAACAGCGAGCCAGACCACCGTAGGCCACAGAAGGGTGCGGAGGTCGGCACCCATCTTGGTAATAGGTTTTTTGGAAAGAAAAAAAAAAAGAGGGGGTTTTTAAGAAAAAGACCCAGTAACAGGGGTTTTTTGGGGGAGAATGGGAAGGATAATTTTCTGTTTTGTGTGAGGAGGGGTGTGGGGATAGGGGTGAGGACAGGGGGGAGTGGTGGAGGGTCATTGGGTACACACTATGGATGCATGTTGACATGGTCCACATGCCCCAGACCATGTGAGAGAGAGAGTCCTGAGAGATAACACCCAAGCATGCTTCGTCAAGGAAGTCCATTTGGACGTGATTGTAAGAGGGCACAAAATGCCAAGAGTGGTCCCAATGGCTGCGGATGGCTGAGGGGTGTGCATGCTGTACCAGGATGGCAAGGGCCTTCTTTAGTTCCCTTTACCCGACATCGGGGCATATGAGGACCCTTGATGTTGGGATGGGTGGGTTGACATTTGCTTATTTTCAAAGTGAACACAACATTTTTTTCCTTTTTGTTGAAAAGAGGTGGTAATCGGAGGCTGGCATTAGTGCAGACACCCGAAGATGTGCACATTGTACCAATGAGCTTGTAATGAATGGCGATAGAGGGTAAACAATGCGATACAAGACAGTGGAGTGGCGAGGGGTGGTGGACGATACATATCACAACATCACAAAGACCCGTCATGGACATGTGTCTCTGTGAGGTGCATATGTTTGCTTTGGCTCTACTGCCACCTCGCCACTCCATGGTGGGTTACATAAAAGAGGCAAACAAAAATCAAAAAAATAATTTATTTTTAAATAACATGGGCAGGATTGATTCCAGGGTTCTCAGATTCATTCCCACAATCACCCTCGCAGTGCACGGATGCTCACGGATACTCGAATGAAGTAACCACAGCCTCCCGTACACATGTTCACTTCAAAAAATCACCGCCGAAATCCAGAATTACCTGGAATCTGAACCGGAAACCACCCATGTTATGATATAGAGTAAATAATAGAGAAGAAGAAAACTTGAAAGAAAAAGAATAACGACAATGCGCTGAAGCTATAGCAACACCAACAACAGAGAGAGAGAGAGAGGTGAACAAGCACAGTGACCTATACATGTCCATGCCTACGTGATGTGGCTTCGAAAGAGGGGGTGAGGGTATGTGGACTTGCAACCGTTCCTCGATATTATTATATGCCGCAGGTGGAAAATGTGCCTGGGAAGTGAAAATTAGAAATCACATAATTTCGCGCAGTCGCCCAAGGAAAGGACCAGAGTTGTTGGTTACCGATACATTCCGGCATATGCATCAGAAAAGAATAGTGAAGCTGCAAACAAATCATCAGATCGCTCATTCCTTAGAAACGTGCGAACGAGAATGTGCAGACCACAGGTGTGCACATTCCATCCAGTCCAAACACTGAACTGCTTTCTTGGTTTTTCAGAAGCAGGGGAACAAAAAGGGGAGGGGAATAGGCTCACTCGGCACACGTATTTGAGTGAGGAACACAAAAAATATGATAGAAAAAAACAAACAAACAAGAAAACAAATCAAAAGCGGGGGAAGGGCACAACTAACGTAGGTACGAGGTACCGGGGCACAGTTTGCAGCACAACATAAAAAGGGCGTGCAAAGAAGAATGCGAGGAAAAAGGCGAGAACAAGGATGTGGGCTCATTTCGATAATGTTGCTCTTTTTTTCTTTTTTTGAAAACTTGGTTGTATTAGTGTAGACACCCGAGGATGAACTCCACTATAACTTTTTTTCTTTTTTGAAACGCATTTACCCTTCCTTTTAACAGCGCATGTACAGTCTTGGAAGTTCCAAGAAAATGAAGTCGGCGGGCTAAAGGGGAAGTTAGTTGCCTTCCTAAACGTGCACACACAAAATTAAAAAATGCTCGAGAGACTCGATACTGAAAACGGGGAGAGGAAAAATTGAGGTTGTTTGTTGTTCGCTTCCACACCACTTCTGTTTCAGAATCAAGTCTTTTGGCTGTCCTTACAAGCGCCTGCCAAAACGCTCGCCTCGTGGGTGTGGACTTTATTTCTATTTTTTTTTTTTTTTTCCCCTCGACTTGATAACGGTAAATACGCAGATTTACGGTTTGAATGTGTTTGCCTGAAGTACAGAAAATGTTGTGGAGCACAAAGGGGAACAGAGAGGAGGGAAAACAAGCGGGGCAGGTGGATACGCAGAACGCGCGACTTTTCACGAGGGTCTCGGGCATTTTGTCAAATACTACGTGTTTACTAAAAGTTTTCTCCCCCCCTTTTCCTTTGTCCTTACAGGATATGTCCTGTCTGCTCACCAGGGGTGTTTTTTTATAAATAAACATTTCCCCTCACCAGGGGGAGGGGTAACCTAAAGAGTCTTCGTCTTGATGGCTGCCGTATATACGGAAAGTATTCCGTAAATTGCCACCAATCCAAACAAATACCAGTCACATCCTGTTTGTGTATCAGACAGAAAACTTCAAGCAAACACAGAAAAAAAGAAAGAAAAAAGGAGAAAAACGTGTGCTGAATATTCTGGACTTAGTAGTTCGCCACCCAAGCAATGATTAAAACTAGTTTAATCATTCATTGTCCATTTTACAGACACGAAAGGATGTACAAAAATAAAAACGCTTAAAAATACAGGTTTAAAAAATGTCAAAAAAAATGAGGGGGCATCTGGTTTTAGCGAAAAAGGGCGAGAATAAGGATCTGGACTGGCGGGACGTTTTTTCCTTCAGTTTTTCTCCCCCACCCCCTCCGCCCGTTGTATAATACTATATTATGATATGCATCATCAGGTAGGACACAGCACGTCCCTCGATCGATGTAACAAAACCAGAGCAGGGCGGGGCCTAGGTGTCTACGTACCGCGCTTTATCACGGACAGTGTGTCTTCAATTGCGTGCACGAGGTCGCTGCTAGGGCATTCCTTCCCGCTGTTCTGTCTCTTCATCAGATTAAGTTCCACATCCATGTCCTCGCACATCTCGACAGAGGACAGGTCCGGTTCATTCAGTATCTCTCGCATCACCTTGACCCTCCTCTCGAGGTGGCTGAATTCCGACAGTTCCTCCAGATAGCTGCTAATCATCATCTTGTGCCGAGGCCGTACAACGCTGTTGCGTGGTCCTGCGGTTGGCAAAGATCTGTCTTGTGGGGCTGGTCGGTACGCTACTGAAGGGAAGAACGAAGCATTCACGGCTTGCTCTGGGGGAGGCAGCTGGGAAGGCGGGTGGGAGGGATGGGCGTAGCTTGCGTGGGGCCCGTGTGAAGGGGGCGCGAGGCTGTATGGTGGGTAAAACGCGGTGTACTGCTGTTCAGTGGTCCTGTGGTTGACTAGGGTCTGTCTTGTGCTGGCTGCTGAGTGCGGTGCTGGAGAGGGGGGCGAGGCATTCCCGGCTTGCTCTGAGGGAGGCAGCTGGGGAGCCCGTTTGCTGGGGGGGTCGGAGCTTGCGTGGGGCCCGTGTGAAGGGGGAGATGCGGCTTGCTCGGGGCTACTGTGCGGTGCCTTCGGCGAAGATGAAGCTTGCGTGGCTTGCTTTTGGGGAGATGAGGAGAAACGCAGTGCACCGCTGTCCAGTGGTCCTGCGGTTGGCGAGGGTCTGTCTCGTGCAGGGGCTGCTGGGTGCGCTGCTGGAGGGGGGGACGAAGCGTTCCCGGCTTGCTCTGGGGGAGATGCGGCTTGCATGGCTTGCTTTTGAGGAGATGAGGGCAAAGCTTGTACGGGGGGGGTGCGGGAAGCTAGCTGGGAAGGCGGGGTTTTGGGTGTCTGGGCGGCTTGCTTGGGCTCCAAGGACGGGTATTCGCCATAGAAATTCTTAACTTTGTCCAGTCCCTCAGTCCCCTCACGCACGTCGTCTGCTGGCTTATCTTCTCCATCGAACCAGAGGCCGCTGAACCCCTTTGCGTCACTGAACACAAAGTAGTCTGCAGCTTTGTCATTACAGTACGTCTCACCTCCGTAAGTCCAGATCAGCCCAACCGTCTTCCCCTTCAGAGCTTCCGCAGGAAACTCTGCTTTGTGTGTCCTGATGTATCCCTTCGTCACATCTTCCCACTTTGAGGACGTATGGTGGTCCTTCACAATGTCTGCCTTTTTTTCGGACTCGGCAAGTGCAAACAACAGACTTTTGGAGAGCTCGGCCAGCCATCCCCCGTAGAATCGGCAGTACTTCATTGAGTCAACCGGTGGGGGGTAACGGACAGTCACCCGAGTGAGGAGCTTGCAGTCGAGACTGCCGAGCAAGGATGAGTTGAGGAGTTCGTACATACTCTGCACCGTTTGCAAAGACCTCTTCAGCCCGTCTTCCAGGGTTTCCTTCTCTTTCTCCTTCACCGTAACTTCTGTCCGTTTCCCATCTTTGCTGGTTCTGGTCATTTTAGCTGCTCTTTGGTGTGTCACCACCCACCCACGATCCTCCTTCTTTTTGTTCTCGAACACAACGGCTACTTCGAGGTCCGCGTGGGGTCCGTTCTTATCAACGAAGTTCAGGTCGATGTTCTGCCACAGCAGAGAATACGCACGACGCATGCTGTCCTTGAAACCGGATTTGTTGACTATTTTGGCGGCGGCGTCGATGCACTTTTCCCCACGAAGCACGTCCTTGATGATGTCGGCAGTGGTGGCGTCCCTCTTCACGTGATAATATGCACACTTTTCGAGCCCTTGACACGCACCTTTGCTTGGATCGCATTTGAGGGAGTCCACAAGGCAGTACTTCAGTAGGTCGTCTGCTTTAGCCACGGGGTCTACGATGCTGTCCTCCTCCCCAGGCTTGCTCTCCTTCACAGTGTAAGTGACTTCCAGGTACTTCAGGTCTTTGTGCGTCACAGTCACCACAATGCAGCGCTCGTAGGTACTGGAAGCGTTGTTCTTTCTCAGGTCAGGTAGCTGGAGTTTTTTCAGAAGCTCGATGTCGTTCACGTAGACAGTGTTCCAATTCTGTTGCGAATCAGCGAATGCCTTGAAGAACTGCTCTGTCGTCGACACAACGGAGTGCACGTGGACATCGTAGTTGAACCTATCCTTCGCGACAGGGCACGGCAGGTGTGCAAAGTCCTTGTTCGTTACACATGTCTTGCTGAGGGGCAGCTTGAATTCAAAGTTGGTCTTCCCCTCCTTGGTCCAGCGCACCTCGAAGCTCGTGAGCTTTGGTCCCCCAAAATTCTTAGCGCGTTTTTTGATGCCGTTCACGCCGCTGTCTTTGTTGAAGTTGTCGCTGAATTGCACACGCATGAACCCATCCTCTCCGGATACAGACTGCAACCCTTGAGCATCGATGGGGTGTATCAGGGTCGGGTACAGGCTCGCGAATATCTCTGGGAAATTGATATCCGATGTGCCTTCAGAGAGCTCCTTATGAATCCTGCAGCGCTCTGCGTAGGTGAGGTACACGTTTGTGTCGCACTGCAGCTGTTTCCCCTTCAGCTCGTTATTCTTCGTTTTGAACGTTGTCAGCCGCAGCCTTGCGAGCTTCTCCGTGGTGGCTGTTGGTATATTTCCTTTGATCATTTTGTCGCGGATCTTGCTGTCACGGTGGAACATGCGGAGCAACTCGCCCCCAGCAGAATACCGCAGTTGCCGCACGTGGTTGGGAAATTCCTCGTCCAGGATCTCCTTCATATCAGCGAAGTTCTTTCGGTCCTCAGGCGCTGCGTCCGCAGGTTTATAGTGGCACATATACCGTGGTCCGTTGGCGTCTTCCCCCTTGGCATATTTATCCCAGACGCTTTCCCTGAGTCCGCTCATTGTGGTTGCTTGTGTGGTGATGCTAAAAGATAGTACTGTACCTGTGGAGATGGATTGTGGGAGAAACGTACAAGAAAAACAAAAAAGTAACCCTGGACAGTGCTACAACAAGAAAACTCTCCGAAGGACCACACCTTGGGTCATTGGGTGCACACAAAAGATGCTGTTGACACGGTCCACATGCCCCAGACCATGCAGTGAGAGAGAGTCCTGAGAGATAACACCCAAGCATGCTTCGTCAAGGAAGTCCATTTGGACGTGATTGTAAGAGGGCACAAAATGCCAAGAGTGGTCCCAATGGCTGCGGATGGCTGAGGGGTGTGCATGCTGTACCAGACGGCAAGGGCCCTTTTTTACCCGACATCAGGGCATATGAGGACCCTTGATGTTGGGATGGGTGGGTTGACATTTGTTTATTTTCAAAGTGAACACAACAGTTTTTCCTTTTTGTTGAAAGAGGTGGTAATCGGAGGCTGGCATTAGTGCAGACACCGAAGATGTGCACATTTATTGTACCACTGAGCTTGTAATGAATGGCGATAGAGGGTAAACAATGCGATACAAGACAGTGGAGTGGCGAGGGGTGGTGGACGAATACATATCACAACGTCACAAAGACTCGTCATGGACATGTGTCTCTGTGAGCTGCCTATGTTTGCTTTGGCTCTACTGCCACCTCGCCACTCCATGGTGGGTTACATAAAAGAGGCAAACAAAAGTCAAAAAATAATAAATAACATGGGCAGGATTGATTCCAGGGTTCTCAGATTTATTCCCACAATCACCCTCACAGTGCACAGATGCTCACGGATACTCGAATGAAGTAACCACAGCCTCCCGTACACCCGTTTACTCGAGAAAAATTCCAGATCTGAAATACTGGAAATTTCCTGGGATTACCTGGAATCTGAACCCGGATACCACCCGTGTTATGACAGAAAAAAGAATAGAGAAGAAGAAAACTTGAAAGAAAAAGAATAACGTCAATGCGCTGAAGCTATAGCAACACCAACAACAGAGAGAGAGAGAGGTGAACAAGCACAGTGACCTATACATGTCCATGCCTACGTGATGTGGCTTCGAAAGAGGGGGTGAGGGTATGTGGACTTGCAACCGTTCCTCGACATTATTATATGCCGCAGGTGGAAAATGTGCCTGGGAAGTGAAAATTAGAAATCACATAATTTCGCGCAGTCGCCCAAGGAAAGGACCAGAGTTGTTGGTCATACATTCCGGCATATGCATAAAGAATAGTGAAGCTGCAAACAAATCATCGCTCATTCCTGAGAAACGTGCGAACGAGATATCTAGTGTGTGGTAGTTAAGAATGTGCAGACCACTTTTTCGGAAAGCAGGAACAAAAAGGGGAGGGGAATAGGCTCACTCGGCACACGTATTTGAGTGAGGAACACAAAAAATATGATAGAAAAAAAACAAACAAACAAGAAAACAAATCAAAAGCGGGGGAAGGACACAACTAACGTAGGTACGAGGTACCGGGGCACAGTTTGCGCATATCAGACAGTGTGCCTTTAATTAAAGCTACCAAGTCTCTGCGAGAGCATTCCTCCCATTCGTTCAACATAAGTTGCCGACCCATGGCTATGCACCTCAACTCGGACATACCCGGTTCATTCAGTAGTTTTTGCATCGTGTTGACTCTCTCCTTGGATAGGAGGACGTCCTCCAGCTCTTCCAGATGGCCGTTAATAACGCCCTTGCACACCTTCAGATCATCTGGTCCTGCAGTGGTTGGCAAGGATGTGGCATGTGCAGAGGCTGATGAGTCCGCTGCTGGAGAGGGGGATGAAGCATTTCCGGCTTGCTTCTGTGGGAAAGACTGCTGGGAAGATGCGTCTTGCGCGGAGCTTGCGCCCTTCGCTGAAGAAATCAGTGGTCCTGCGGCCGAGGATGTGTCTCGTGCAGAGGCTGGTGAGTACGCTGCTTTCCCGGCTTGCTTTGAGGAAGATTTCTGGGGAGTTTGTAAAGAGGAAGATGTGTCTTGCGCGGAGCTTGCGCCCTTCGCTGAAGAAACCAATCGTTGGGCTCGCTTTTGGGAATCTCCCTGGGAAGCTCTCCGGGAAGCATCCTGCCCCGCTCGTGTAGTGGGAGACGGGTTTTTATCCGCTGAAAAAAACAGTGGTTCTGCGGCCGAGGATGTGTCTAGTGCAGAGGCTGGTGAGTACGCTGCTTTCCCGGCTTGCTTTGAGGAAGATTTCTGGGGAAGTTGTGAAGAGGAAGATATGTCTTGCGCAGAGCTTGCGCCCTTCGCTGAAGAAATCGGTGGTCCTGCGGTCGAGGATTTGTCTTGTGCAGGGCGGGCTTCCTTCAAGGAAGAGAGTTCGTCCTCGAATTCGTTCACTAGGTCCTGTCTAGCCCACGTCTGCACGCTGTCTGGTGGCTTATTTTTTCCGAACCAGAGGCCGCTGTACCCATCTACGTCGCAGAACACAAACAAGTCTGCAGCTTTGTTATTACAGTACGGCTTACCTTGATACCTCCAGATCCACCCAACCGTCTTCCCCAGAGCTTTCGCAGGAAACTCTTCGCTGTGTGTCCTGATGTATCCCTCTTCACACCTCCCCACTTCGAGGACGTAAGGCTGACCTTCAGTTTATCCGCCTCTTCTTTGGTCTTGGCAAGTGCAAACGACAGACTGTTGGAGAGCTGGGACAGCCTTCCTCCGTAGAATCGGCAGTACGGTATCGCTTTAGGGACCGGCGGGGGGTAACGGACAGTCGCCCGAGTGAGGTACTTACAGTCGAGTTTGTCGAGCAAGTCTGGGTCGTCGCTGAGAAGTTCGTACATCCCCTGCACTGTGTTCAAAGACCTTTTCAGCCCTTCTTCCAGGGTTTCCGTCTTTTTCTCATACACCATAACTGATTCCCCATCTGTGCTGATTCTCTCTGTCATTTCAGCTGCTCTTCGGTGTGTCACCACCCACTCACCAGTCTCCTTCTTGTTGTTATTGAACACAATGGCCACATCCGTCCTGAAATAGTTCTTACCAGCAAAGTTCTTGTCAATGTTCCCCCACAGCCAAGAATACCCACGACACATATAGTCCTTGAACCCGGTGGGGTTTTTGTCATTTTTGGCGTCGGCGTCGATGTACTTTTGCCCGCGACGCACCTCCTTGATGATGTCGGAGGCTTTCTCCTTCGAGTGATAATATGAACAAGTCTTGATATTGTGGTTGTGATCGCGTTGGCATTTGATGCCGGACACAAGGGAGCGCTGCAGTAGGCTTTTTGCTTCATCGACGGGGTTAAAGATGCGGGTCGGATCCCCAGGCTTGCTCTCCTTCACAGTGTAAGTGACTTCCAAGTGTTTGCGGTCTTTGTGCGCCACAGTCACCACAATGAGGCGCTCCTTGACAACTACGTCGTTATTTTTCAGGTAAGCGTCATTGAGTTTGCCTTGAAGCTCGTCGTCCACGTAGACAGTGTTCCAATTCTGTGGCGCATCATCGAATGCCTCGAAGAACTGCTCTGGCGTGGACACAACGGGGAGCACGTGTACGTCGTAGTTGAACCTATCCTTCGCGACAGGGCACGGCAGGTGTGCGAAGTCCTCGTTCGTTACACTTTCCCCGCTGAGGGGCAGCTTGAATTCAAAGTTGATCTTCCCCTCCTTGGTCCAGCGCGCCTCAAAGCTCATGAGTTCTTGCCCGGGGTTCTCGCCGTACTTTTCCTTTGCGCGTCTTTCGATGCCCTCCACGCCGCTGTCTTCTTGGAACTCTTTCTCGAATTGCACACGCATGAACCCATCCTCTTCGGGCAGTGACCCTTGAGCATTGATGGGGTGTTTCAGGGTCGGGTGCAGGCTCGCGAATATCTTTGAATTCTTAACCAATGTGCCTTCAGAGAGTTCCTTATAAAACTTGCAGTGCTCTGCGCGGGCGAGGAACACATTTGTGTTGCACTGCAGCTGTCTCCCCTTCAGCTCACCGTCTTTCCTTATGAACTCTGTCAGCAGCAGCCTTACGATCTTCTCCGTTGGTGCGTTGTCGTCGATCTCGTTGTTCTGGCGCAACGTGCAGAGCAACTCGACCCCAGCAGGATACTGCAGTTGTCGCACGAGGTCGGTGAATTCCTTGCAAGCCAGGATAGCCTTGATATCAGTTTTGAAGTTGTTTGGGTTCCAAGCATCCGAGGATTTGAAGTGGTACATGTGCCGTGGTCTGGCGCGTTCCTGCTCGGTACTTTTAGCCTTCTTACTTTTAGCCTCGGAATTTTGAGCCGCGGTCTTTTTAGCCTCGTTATAGTTAAAAATGAAACGTGCCTCGAGTCCGCTCATTGTGGTTGTTTATGAGGTGATGCTGGGAGAGTACTGTACCTGTGTGGAGATGTATTGCGGGAGAAACGCACAAGAAAACGAAAAGGTAAACTTGGAAAGTGTGCAGGGTCCGACAGGCGGACCCTCACCCAGGCACCCACCCGACCACATTCACCTCTCTTCGAGACAAACACCCAAAGGCTTTGGACGGTCTAGAGGCGGTGACATCCAAGCACAGGACTACTGCTAGGGTGTACATCATCAACGTCAAAGAACCAAGCCGCTGTGGGGGACAACGCTACAAGGACAGGAGCGTCAGAGAGAAGCAGAAGGAAGCAATAACCGGCTCTGCCACCCCATCCCCCTCAACAAGAGATAACCCAAACAGACGAAATGCAGCAGAGCGAAGAGCAGAGATGGAATAAGGGCGGAAGGGTGAGGGGAGGCTTTGTGAGGGGAATAGAAGGGAAGGAGGAAAAAATGGAAGGTTGCTTTTTTTTTATTTTGATTTTAAATTTTTTACCACATCTGCCCGGGGAGAAGGGGGAGGAGGGAGGGGGGGAAAAAAGAAAAAAAGAAACAATACAACTAAAAAAGAGAGAACAATAAATGAAAGGAAACCTTGAAATTGTTGCTGGGAGTAGCGGGGGGGGTTGTGGAGGTGGGGGATGGGGGTGGAGATAACGTCAAAAAGAAAAAAATGTAAGATGAACCTAAGCCTCTCTGTGCTTAGGGTCACCTTGAAAAAAAAAAAAGGTCTGGAGATGAATATGCTTCGCATACATACACATCTTTAAAAAGGGAAAAGAGAGAGAGGAGGGAAAAAAATGGGGAAGAATTTTTTTTTTTTTGAAAACTTGGTTTTGATATTAGTGTAGGCACCCCCTAAGAGGGTGCGATTCACTAATTAGTTTTATCGTAGGGTCGATGAAGTAGCCGCATTTTTTTTTTCCACGACGGAGGCCAGTCAGGAGAACTGCGAAGTGGAACTACTATAGTCGCAACGAAAACTTTTTGTTAACCTATTAGTGTTACACTACGTCATATAACACTAGCCATTTGGACGAATTGGCAACTACTAGTAGTCTTATTAGATGACAACGAATAGCAACTACAGTTGTTAAACAAAATTCCGCCTAAAGTAATTTCCGCCATCGATTTCAATTCCGCCATTAGTTTAGGCGTAACTTTTGTTTAACCACTGTACTAGTAGTCTTATCAGATTACGTAATGCTTAATGTTTTGAACATTGGTCATTTCATCAATCTTTTTTGTTGTATTTTTTTTTTGAGAACCACTATAGTAGTCCCCCTCTGACTATTCCGTCTGTACTGAAGGAGGTATGTAGGGGGGCTTTGAAAGTTTGTTTGTTTTGTGAAAACTTGGTTTGCATTAGTGTAGCCACCCTAGAGTGTGCTCCACTATGTTTTGTTATTGTTGTTGCTACGTATGTAGGAGGGTTGACCTGGTAACAAAGGATTCTTTTTCAGGTCTGGGGTGGTGGGGGTGGGGGGGGTGAGGACACACAAAGGGGGAAAAAGGGGGTAAATTTTTGAGACAAAAAAGGGAAATCTCTGGTTTTTTGGATGCTTAGAGTTGCCTTTGGTTTTTTACCCTTCAAAAAAGAATGAAGGAGAAGCAAAAAAAAATAAAAAGAGAGAGAGAAAAGTTTATACGATGGACCTAAGCCTATGAGGGATAGTCACCTAAAAAAAAAATGTTGTGTCTTTGTGTTGCTGTTATTGTTGTTTTTTGTTTTTTTCTTCTTTGAAAACTTGGTTTTTTTTGTATTAGTGTAGCCACCCTAGAGTATGCTCCGCTATACTTTGTTTTTGTTGGTTTCTTTGAAGAAAAAGAGGGAGAAGGGGGTTTGAAAAGTTTGTTTCAAAGAGGGGGGAGGGGAAGAGGAGGATTGAAAAAAAAGCTTATACACGCTTTAAGCACGCAAAACACATCATGTTGAAAAGAGAGAGAGAGAGAGAGAAGAAGAAGAAGAGAAAAAAATGATCGGGCAGTTGTTGGTACAGGCGCACCTCCGACTGACCCACTGTACGATGCCAGGCATCCAGAGTGAAAGTACAACATACCCTGCGGCCAGGAAAAAATTAGATTCATATACTTTCAGTTCACAGAATTGAAAGCATTTGAAAGGGAAAAGAAAAGGAAAATGAAAAAACCAAAAAAAGATGTGTGCACCTCTCTGCACCTATCTGTCTTTCACAGGGTATTTCCTAAATCGGGGTCCCAAAATCTCAAAATCCGGAATCGGGTGCAAAAAAAGCGCGCTGAGCAACGTTAGGGTTTTTTGTGCAGAAAACTGAGTTATGGTGCATTTCCGAGCCAATCCCGGCTTGTGGTGGGGTCACTTTGCCGAAATGGCCAAGTTCTTGGTGTTGGTCAAAATGAGTGTAAGGTAAAGGGGACCAGGTAAATCCCACAACCCAGATTTTCTCTCCCTGATCCTGAAAACATGGAAATGCCCGAAAACACCGGCATTTGCATTTTCGGAATCCGCCCGTTCTGTGGTGGGGTCAATTTGCCGAAATGGACAAGTCCTTGGTTTTGGTCAAAACCCGTCAGTGTAAGGTAAAGGGGCCAAGTGTTTGCCTGTAGAAACTGGTAGGAACAGGCAGCGCCGCAGGCGCACGGTACCCAACATCGGTGAAAATAAAAATTCCGAAAACTGCTTTATTTGAATGATTGGAGCGATCCAGAACAGCGAACATACTTTTTTCGGGAAAATACCAAAAAATAGGCACTTTAAATACAGCTACCCTAACATAAAAAAAGGGGGAAAATGTGCCCGCCGCAGGCGGAATTTTTTTTTGGCCTGTGAACTTTTTTTCCGGACTTTTTTGCGTTATTTTGCAAGATCGGGGCTCCGAGGTTCGGAATATTTTTTCCTCGGACATTTTTACCTCACCCTGTGCTCCTTCCCACGACTACTCTCCCCTTGCAAAAAAACCGCGGAACACCTGAAAACCCCCCTTGCAAAAAAAGCGCGGAACTTTTTCTGAAAAAATCTCGGGAGACGGGTAGTGGATTTAGGAAATACCCTGGTCTTTCACGTTTTTTTTTTTTTTTTTTTTTTTTTTTTTTTTTTTGAAAAAATAATGTTTTGACCATTCCTTCAAGGAAACAGAGTACGGTCCTGAAGAAAGCTCCAAGAAAATGGAGTCGGCGGGGGGGGCTAAAGAGGAAGTTGCCTTCCTCAAATGTACACAACTGGCAAAAAAAAAAGAGGGAGGTGTCGTCACTCACCTTTTTTGTATCATCATTGAAAATAACACCACTTGGTGTGATCACCCAAACGGATTCTCCGTGGTTCCCCCGTGGTTCTCCCGAAGGTGCTCCGCAAATCTTAATATAGCCTGAAACAGTTCTCCGTGGTTCCCCCGTGGTTCTTCCGTGGGTTGTCCGTGGGTTCTCCGTACCCCCTGAATCACACCACCACTGATTACCAATGGTACATTCCGATAACCGGTACTGTATTAGTGTAGCCTCCCTAGAGTGTGCACCACTATGTATTTTGTATTAGCTCAAACATCCCGAGGATGAACTCCACTATACTAAAACACTAAGTAACTGCTGATGAACACAACAATTTCCCCCCCGAAGAACAAATATAACTGAATGAAGTTATGCACAACGTTGACCCTATCCAGGGGTATCGTTTAGTGGGATTTGTCACACCGCCTTTTTTACTAAGCGTGGAAAACCCATTGATTCGTTTTGTTGCTCTATGTTTTTTAAATTTGTTAGAAATAAAAAAGATAGAATCAAAAGAAGTTGGCAGGACAAGAAAGGCATGGCAAAAAAACAAATGATAAAAAAAAGGTGCAGAAATAATAATAATAAAATTTGGCGAAGATGGGTCCTAAGGTCTTTTGTATGTTTTTAGGTCACCTTTTAAAAATAGTAGGATCGGCAAAGTAAAAAAAGTTGGTTCGTTTGATTTGCACAAAAAAAAATCCTCCTGTTTGAGGGATGATTTGGCATCGGTAATACTATTTTTTTCTCCTTTAGAGCAAGCTTCGGAAAATAAGTATTTCAACATAATATTATACAATCAAATGAATTGAGAGCATAGGAGGGGATCAATAAAAAGAATGTTTTTCCCATTCCTGTTCGGAATATATAAAAAAGAAATCGTTAATAATATGGGGTAGATTTTTTTAAAAAAAATGGGTGCGATTATCATTCATCGTACACAATACACTTCACACCTTCCCACGAGAAATAAACAGAAAAAAAGCTTTTTAGTAGAAAGACAAGCCTCAGAGATGGCACTACAATGCTTAGCCGTCTTGTATCGAAACAAAAAAAAAAAAAAACTCTTTCCTGGAATGAATGTGTTTCCGTGCACGGTCAAAGGATAAAACCTGAACCTTTCGGTGCTTGGTCACCTTAAAAAAAAATACCCCAAAAAAGATGTGTCCTAAATACGGGAGGAGAAAGAGGGGGGGGTTTGAAAAGGTTTGTTGTTATGTTTGTACTCTTTGTTTTTGCTATTTTGTGTTTGTGTCTGTTTAGCTTTTTTAGATCCTTAACCAAAGCGATGTGCGAAGAGAGGAGGGTACGGCTAATTGGATAGCTTGGATTTAGGATCTTGATTCGGGGTTGGCCCACCCCACCTGATTTTTTTTTTACCTCGCGTAAAGGGGAGTTTTGGACCGTATAGGACTGTATAAGCGCGTGTACGCGCCTGTAATGTGGTCTGTACGCACCTATACGCGGGGTAAAAAATCAGGTGGTTGGGGTAGGTCGAAAAAAGGAAATGTTTAGTGTAGACCTGAACACCCGAGGATGGGCTCCACTATTCTTTCCTTTTTTTTTTTAATAGTTTTTGCACAATAATGAATGTATGACACGATAGACTACTTTCACAGAAGGCAAACGTTTTTTTTTTTTTGTTTTTTTTCAATTGATGATCGTGTTG
This sequence comes from Rhynchopus sp. YZ270_cl-10, assembly GCA_964035575.1. Classification (NCBI taxonomy): domain Eukaryota; phylum Euglenozoa; class Diplonemea; order Diplonemida; family Diplonemidae; genus Rhynchopus; species Rhynchopus sp. YZ270_cl-10. Next base: position 325,047 of record OZ037834.1, on the reverse strand, counting down.
TTGTTGCTTTTTTTTTTTTTTTCACACACCACTGAGTGATCTGTTCACTCTGCGAACATGAAATATGCGTGAAGAGATAAAACAGTGCTCCAAGAAATATTGGGAGAGGTTTAAAAAAGTTTGTTTCAACTTTGTTGTTTTTGTTTTTGTTTTTGCTACTCTGTTTGTTTTGTATTGCATTTCATTGTAGTACTTTGTAAGTTGAAAAAATATTGGGAGAGATTTAAAAAAAAAACCCCCCTCCCTCCTCACTTCTCCTCAGGTGTTTTTTGTAGTTTCGACAATCACCTGTCTGAGGATGGGTTCTGTAACACATAGTTTCTTTTTTTGTTGTTTTGAAAACCCACCTTGATCTGACCCGGTAGCCCAACGCTGCTCAAACACCGCCAAAACTCGGGTCAAAAAAATCAGGTGGAAAATCCCAAAAAAAAACTCCACCATAGTTTTCTTTACCCCTTTCCCAAAGTATACTGGAAGCTGAACTGTAACATTGAGTTGTGGTGCTGATAAAAAGAAGGAAAAAAAAAATTACTTTTTTTTTATGTTCATATAGGATGCGTGAAGTTGCTGTGGCACATGTGTGCAACATTATTTTTTATTTTTATTTTTGCGTCGGAAAAAAAAATTATAGGTAAAAGAAGATTGGAATGAATGTGATTCACGATAGCGCTGCACACACCATCTCCGTCGAAAAATAAGGTTCTAGACAAAGGAACACTCGGGGGTACAAAAAAAAAAGAGAAAAAAAAAAACAAAACATCCCATGGTCTTTTCCACACAAAAAAAAAATTTACCCAAGCAAACAATACGCACCATGGTTCCGATAATATTTGTTTTTTTTGAGGAATTTTTTTTAGTGTAAATTACTGTCTCAATACATGCAGATAAGAAGACGTTCCGCCTCTGTTGTACGAAAATGTATTTTTTTTTTCCCCCCCCTCCTGGGAATCTGGACCCCTTATAGTAGGTAGTAGCTGTACTGTGAAATGTGTATTATGTATTATGAAATAAGGCAAAGTATCACAGTACAGCCAAACCACGTACCTTTTATGGGATTTTTGCATTTGTAATGATCGTGCAAAAAAAAACAAAAGAGGTGGAATTTTCAACATAGTGTATCTACATCTTCAGAGACAGTTCTTTTTCATTGGTGCGGAGGGGACACAAAAAATTTTTTTTTTCATATATGGTGTTACCGATCTGCTGTCGGGGACATGTCAACGACATGCCAAGGACATGTCAATATAGGGGGGGTGTGTCATTTTCCCCTGTAAACCTTGTGTCAAGGACATGTCAAGGACCTGTCAATATGGGCCCTTTCGGGAACACCAATATACTAACTATTCTACTGAATAGAAGGTATAATGAAAAGACAAGGGATATGGTTAAGGTGTTCACTACTTCTAAATAATGTAACCCCCCCGGTGTCTCAATGTTGTCATATATGTAAGAAGAGGAAAAAATGAAGGGAAAAAAAAATGGAAAAAAAAAATCTGAAGTTTTCAATAAAACCTGGTTCAACGGCTATCGCATCTCAGCTACCTTTCATCTCGTTAGGTTGTATTTTTTTTTTCCGTTTGATTTTGTGACTTTACCGTTGTAAGCCAACGGTGGGAAATCACAAAAGTAAAAAAAACCACAAGTCAAGTACTTCTACTTCACCGTGTGGCATAAAAAGAGAGAAAAAAAACGAGAGGAAAATACAATACTAAAAGAGACAAAAGGCTGCTGTCAGTTGCTTATGACCACCATCTCCCACAAAAAAGGTTCTTTTCTTTTGTGCCAGAACGGTTGTTTCTGTACAAAAAAATTATTTTTCACATAATTTCCAAATAAAAAGGGAAGAAAGCGGAACAGGGTACATACTACGATATGCTTAGTTTTTCTTTTTCTTTGAAAACTTTTGTGACAACGTGCACCCCCCCGCGAACGGGTAATCCACATAATCCGCCCTCCCCTGTTCACGTTTTCGTGGAAACCTCTTTTTTTTTGTTGAAATTCTGTGCAAATAAAACAAACCTGGTGTATGTGGGGGGGTGGTTTTGAACCAGAAGGAAATTGTTCATAAAAAAGGAAATAAAAAAAAAACCAAAAAAAAAAAGGTGTTGGTGTGTGATAGAACAGGAAGAACAGGAGTCCTGCCACGTTTTGAAGGGGGTTTTTTATGCAAAGTTTTAACATGCAATTACGAAAGGGGGGGAGGAGGGGAAGCAAGAAGGAGATGGAAGAGAAAATATAAAAAAAAAACCAGCATAACAGACAAAAACAGCAATGTTAGGACACGGATTTTGTAACATTTTTTTTTTAAAAAAAAATTGGCAACGTGCAGACACCTCTTTTTGTGTGAACTCCACGCAAGCCGTCTCCTTTTTTTCAAAGAACGTTGTTTCAAAAAAGAAAAGTGAAGTTATTAATGCAGGCACCTCCGACTGACCCACTGTACGATGCCAGCCATCCGGATGAAAGCACAAAGTACCCGAAAGAAAAAGTTTGGCGGTGTGCGAGTTTGCTAAGCCTTTCGTGCTTAGCGTCTGATTAGATCACTTAAAGTTTTGAACCTAAGTACCAACCTATGGATAAGGTGACTAAGCCTTTTGTGCTTAGTCCATCTTATCCCAAAAAAATCCCCCAAAAAAAAAACAAAAAAAAAAACCTTGGCAAATAATGTGTATTGCAGTATGCACACATTACAAAAAAAAAAAAAAAACAGATAAAAATGTACGAGGAGTCTAAGTATCTCAATCGACATTACAACACCTCAAAAACAATACCCCAAGGGGAGTGCGAAAAGAAGAGCGGATGAGGGCAAGGGTGTTTAGATAGGAATACCAAGAAAAATAGATTTTTAACTACAGGATGGATATATGGTCCAACGCAGTCTCTTCGTCTTTTTATTAAAAAAATTAATCTTGTTTTTTTTGGTTTGTTTTTGTGAGGGATGTCTGGATAAATCTTGGAAAAATAGTGTCTCCGGAGGGTGTCTAAAAAGGTCAAAAACGGAAAAAACGGAAAAAAAGGTAGAAAAATTTGGGGTGTTTTTGACCAAAAAAAGAGTGAGGGGAGTTGGGTCCAGTCATAGGGGAGTATAGCAATTTTTAAAAAATTCTACCAAAAATGCACAGCATTTTTCAAGCACATAGGCAGATTTTCGCTTTTTTTATAAAAAATTGAGGAACCGAAATATCCCACTGTAGCTGTCCTCGAAAACGGCCTCTGAGGTCGGAGCCCAAAATGGGCCCGTTCTTCCTGCGGAAAGTAGTGCGCACACTGTACATATCTCCGAAGATGAACGGTATAGGTCGGGGCTCGCAGAAACAACCTCAAAATACTTGCAGCTTGCGAGTCTCCGTGTTCTTGAAGGGTGGGACGTAGAGGGAGAAGGCAGCGATCACATTGAAGTCGTCCATTAAGGATTCAATATTTCCGGAGGTCTGACTTCGGATACTGCCATCCAATGCCATCGCTTTGGGAATTGCCTTGTCAAAAAAAAAAAAAAATTTTTTTTTTTGGAAAAAAAAGTGGCAAAGACAAAGGGAAAAACGGGAGAAAAGGGAAAAACGGGAAATTTGAACACCCTCCTCCAGAATCTTTTGTTTGTTTGTTTTTTTTTTGAAAAACTTGGTTTTATTAGTGTAAACACCCGAAGGATGTACTCAACTAATAGTTTTGTGTTGTTGTTGCTTTTGTATTATAATTTGAGTAGACTTGAATAAGGGGTTCAAATAGGTTGAAAAATTTGTGAGTAATTTTGCATTCCAATAAAAGTACATGGAATAAAATATGTGTGTGTGGGGGGGAGGGATGAGGAGGAGGAGGGGATGGGATGACACTCTGACTAAAGGGAAAAAGAAAGAAAAAAATAAATCAAAAGAAATAAATTCAAAGAAAGTTTTTGAAAACATGAGTGACCTCATGGTGAGGCTATTGCATGTTTAGTTCTTTGTCGAAGCAGAAAAATAAAAAAAGAGAAGTTGAAAGTGCAAAACGCATCACCGTACATCGGCGGTCGTAGGCACTGGAAATAAAATAAAAAAAACCCAGAAAGAAAAATAAAGTGGTTGAAGAAAGGTACACCTAAAGAAACTGTCCGCCTAAGAAAAATTCTGTCCAAAGTTAATTTTGCCATCGATTTTTCAGCTCTGCCTTTCTTTTAGGCGTGTACCATTTATTTAACCACTGTAGACTTATTGTTTGTTGCAAAAAAAAAAAATGTGAAAAGAAAAATAGATTTTTAAAAAAATGAAAAATTGGGGGTCTCTGTCCCCCAAACACATCCACACAATCACTCAGCGGTGAATTTTTGGGTTGCATGAAAATGTACAGGGGACTAGGAAAGAAGAAGGGAAAAGAGAAAAGAAAACTGTTTGTTCAAAAAAAGAAAAATAGGGGAATTTGGGAAATTGTTTTGTTTGTGTTTTTATTCTTTTTTTTTCTGTGAATAACTTTTTTTTTTCTTCTGGAATTATTACGAGTTGTTGCCTCCCTTTTGTTATGTGTGCAACAACTCCACTTTCTTTCCCCCTAATTTTTTGTCAGAAAAAATAAATTTCCGATGATTTCATTCCCAGAGAGAGAAAAATAACAGGGGTTTTATTAGCACTACTTCCCTCCCACCTTTTTTTTAAAAAATATGGGAATTCGGTAATGCCCTTTTTTTGGTAATTTGTTTGTTTAGTGTAGCTGCCATTCAGGCAGTCTTCACTATCAATTTTTTCTCTCTCTCTCTTAATTCAAGCGTTACGTACACATACGTAAATCTCTTTTACTGGTTTGTGGGACCCTTTTTAAAAAAAAGGGGGAAAGGGAAGAGGGGAACAAAACGCTCTCTCAGGCTGTCATATTAACAGCTCTCAAATAAAAGAAGGAATTTGTGTGATAATGTGCTTTATTTAAACATCTCGAGAAAGACCACGAGGGTCTGTGTGAGGTGTGTCTTCATAATGCATAAAACGTAGAGGGGTGGTGTGTGTGGGACATTCTGGGAGGAAGCAGGGGAAAGGGGGAAAAGGAAAAAAAGAAAAGAAAAATGGTTGATTGTTGATGCAGGCACACCCTCCGACTGACCCATCGGTACGATGCCAACCCCGGATGAAAAGCGCAAGCAAAAACAATAAAACAAAGCTCGGATATGTTTATTTCACAGATTTTTGGTGCTATACGGGGTGGGGTTTTCACAACTTTTTCAAAACTTTTTCACAACTCTTTCACAACCATGTGGGTATGAAAAGCTGTGAAAACCCCCCTGAAAAGCACCACAGACACATCTTTACACTCTTGTCCAAAGAGAAAAAAAAAAAAAAGAAAAAGGAAAAATAAAATGCTGCATATAAACAAGGGTGTGAACGCTGTTGTTCAATACCCCTCCTTATATGCTTGTTTTGTGTGTATCATCGACAAGAAGACACGTTTTGCCTTCTGCCAAGAGAAAAATACAACAAAATACAATCCTTAGAAAGAGACCGAGAGAGCACATTTTTTTTTAATTCTTTCATTTTCCCATACAAAAAAATAAAAAAACAAAAATAAAAATAAATCGTTTTTGTTACTGAGGGTTTGAGTAATCGACTAAACTGTGGGGTGAAATCCCCTCCCAGTTATCGATCGTAGTTGACTTTATTTTTTTTTCTTCTTTTTAGATACCCCCCCCTCATTCAAGAGGCCTTTGGGCAGAGAGACTTGCTTTGAAATCAAAATAAAAAAAAGAGTATTTATTTTTTTTGTGCGTTTTCTGGTTTTCGTTTGGAAAAGAAAAGAAAAGACTTCGAATTTCTTTTTCTTTGTTTGACATGACAATCACTTGACACCTACCGGAATAAAGGTGGTACACAGACCTGTACACAGACCTGTACTCAATGTCGTCCGAAGCCTTCGCGTACTACTGCTTAAAAAAAAAAAAAATTCCTCCGAATTCTTCAAGAGACTGTCCAATGAAAACTGTATAAAACACACTTTGCAAGACGACTATAATATAATTACTTCTGAAGAGCTACACAAAGGTACATCCCATGGGAATATGCCCCCACTTTTAGGAACTATTCCACACCCTGCTCTTCATTGCACACAACCTATAACCATAAGGCGTGCATCAGAGCTAGGATAAAGTGTGACTCAAAAGCACGGCTTCTTTTTTTTCTGTTTTGTTTTGTGTGAGTTTTTTTTTCTTTTTTCGTGTTTTTTTTTTCGTTCTGAATAGTAATCGCATATGAAAGAAAGAACGAAAAGAGAACGTTTTGTGAAGAAATATGTTTGAAAGTTTTTTTTTTTTTGTATTTTGCTCTGTTTTTTTTGTTTGTTTGGTGGCGTTTTGTTAAGAGAGGTGGCGGGGGCGGGGGAGGAGAAAATTTGTTGTGCGTAAAGTATTTTGTGTTGATATTTTATTACTCCACAATACGCTCCCCACTACCTTGGCCCTGTGAAGAGGAAGCCTCTTTTGAGGACAAGAAGAAAAGCAAAAGCTACGGTGGTGCTCCAGGGGGGGGCCAATATTGACAGGTCGCTGACTCATTTCCTACAGCACCGTACGGGAGTTTTTATTTTCTTTTTCTTTTTACAGTCATTGGTAGACTGCATTTGGTTTTTTTGTTGTGTCGACAATCACCTGCTAATGCAGGATCTGTACTCAATGTCGCCCGAAGGCTATTGTACTTAAAAGATATAGACGGATTTTTTTTTTTTTTTAATGTTGAGAATATTGCAACAATCACCACTCTCACAAAACCAAAGAGCAGGGTTAATGGTTGTGCTGTAAAAAAAAAAAAAAAAACGGGGCGGGGATGGGTAAACAAAAATTGACATATGAAATCCAAAAAAAGCACTCTCGTTGACAGTGAACCTTTAGTGCACCCATAGGGGGGGGTGGTGGACAACCCTCCCCCCCCCCAACCACGCAGTCTTCTATCTTGTTTCGTGGTGACAAACATATAATGGAGCACGCACTGTCAATTTTAAAGTCATTTTTAGTTTTCATTTTTGTCAAGACAATTTGGCATTTTTTTCCTATCAAAAAAAGATCAGAGAGAACACTCGAAGGAATGCGAACACATCAAATAAGTTTTGAATATTTTTCCACACAAAAAAGAAGAAGAAATAAAAAGTCGAAAAACACTGGCAGTCAGACACCCCTCACCATAGGGGTTAAAAAATGAAAGGTAAACAAACAAACAAAAAAGCTGCCAGTTCAGACAGTTATTCACCAAAAAAAAACACTCATTTTTTTGTCATATTTTTATGTACCGATTTTTTTTTTGTCGTATCGACAATCACCCCTATCCAAATAACGGGGTTCTGTAACACAAGGCATAATAAGAATTTTTTTTTCAAAAAAAAATTGCAAGGGTCGCATGAATCATTTTATTGGAGAGAAAAAAAATGGAAGTTGAGGATTACTGTACAATCGTTCAATTTTGTCACACGCCAATTAACTAAGTTGATAGATTATGTGGGCGACAAAGTAAACGATTATACAGTAGTGTGCCAAAAAAGAAACATCACTGTGGACGACAAAGGCACCTTACCCACTCTGCTTTTGGTTATCGAAACAGCAAAGGGAGTGAACTTCATATTTTTTTTTAAAAAATTTGTGGAGAGAATAAAATGTGCATTTTTTATTATTTATTTTTTTTTGTTTTGTTTGCTTGTCTGGACTCTGGAGATGAAGAAAATACGCAGAACGTGATCCGTTGACAAAGAAGGAGGAATGGATAAGAAGGCACGGTATAAAACCACCTGATTTTTAGACCCTCCAATTTTGGCGGTGTTTGGCAGAAAATCAGGTGGATAAAAAAATACAATCAATTTCTTTCAATTCAGAGGAACAGAAAGCATTGGTTTGCCCGTTTTTTTTTTTTAAAAAACCCCCTTCTGTCAGTGATGGAACACCTCAGCTTGGAGAGAGAGAGAGATAAAAGGAGACAGAGAGATCCAAACAAAGAGAGAAAATAGCAAACAAACAAAAGAGGAGAAGAAAAAAAATTGCACACTTTTTTTTTGCAAAAAAAAAGTAAACGTTTTGTGAAGGTGAGCCTGAGCTTCTCGTTCGCACTGCTTTTTCGGATCACCTAAAGGAAGAATACAGAGATTCGCAAAAAAAAAAAACAATATTGCAACATAAGCATCCAATAAATTGATAGCATCGGAGGTGGGATCAATAATATATATTATTGACGTGTAATATTTTTGCCTTTATTTCACGCACAGCCCCAAAAAACCCCGAGGAGTGGTTTTTTTCCCCGAGGGCGCAGCCCGAGGGGAAAAAATACCACTCCGAGGGGTTTTGGGGCTGTAAGTGAAATTAAGGCAAAATATTACACCAACAATACATTTTTTTATTGCACAACGGGGCACTTTTATTTCACAACCCGGGGGTCTGCTAAACGCTTAGTTCTCAAGGCTTACGTTCATCGTATCAACTTCCCTTTGGTGTTGGGGTTATCTTCATTCAAATTTTTCTCTTTTCGAAATATCTTTATCTCCTGTATCACAACCTTGCAGAGTTGCTGATGTCCGACCTAAACACCATTGAGGCAGATGGAGTGGCCACTCCACAGGCAGCACTGTTCCCGTAGGTGGGCACACCCCACCCCCACCAGCCGCATCCGCTTCCATCTAAGGTGAAACACGTGAAAAAATCCCTCAGATGGTCAAAATACCCAAATTTTGCGTTTTTTTTGCATTTTTCGGTACCCCAAGACCCCACCCAGGAGTCGAAATTTTCCGGGGAAAAAAAATTTTTTTTTCCCGATTTTTCGGATTTTTGCTAAGGCGCTGGCCCATACAAACCGGTTTTTTGTACAGAAAATGACCGGGGAATAAATATGTGATGCTCAAAACATCAAAATTCTTGCTTTATTTGCATTTTTGGGTCCATCTGAGCCCAAAAAAAATTTTTTTTTTCGGCTGAAAATTTTGTCTTTGCGAAAAAAAAAAAAAAATCGAGCAGTGAAATAAAGAGTGAAATAAAGAGTGAAATAAAGAAATAAAGCCTTTTATATCACATGTGAAAATGACTTTTTGCTGGGATCCTTCACAAACGGGGCGTGAAATAAAGTGAGCTTTTTTTCACGCTTGCTCTTAGTAATTTCGCTGGAGGCGTGAAAAAAAGTTTCACTGGCGTGAAAAAAAGTTTCACTGTTTTCTGTCAGTCACAAAACCACACACTCCACCCTACAAATCATGCCAAGGACCAAGAAGAAGGAGGCTATGGAGGATCTGTATGAGACCGAGCTTCTGGCAGGGTTGAAGTCAAGCACTGCATACAAAACGGAGTGGAATAAGTTTTTACAACACAATAAAATCACGGGGCGGAAGCAGCCAAGAGAAGAACATGTGGTCTCTTACTTGACACACCTGCGCGAAGAACGCAGCTACAAAGCCAGCTCATTATGGTCGTGCTACTCTAAGCTCAACTTTATGTTCAAGACGGAGTTCGACTTTTCACTAAAGGAGTACCACCGCATCGGGCTGTTGCTGAAGACCTGGGGAAGTGACGAATCGACGAAGAAGAGCAAGACGTTTTCGAAGGGAGAAGTGGAGATGTTTCTCAAGATGAGCGAGTTGAGCGACTGCTACTGGTGTGTCCGCAAGGCTTACGTCGCGGTGTGTTTTCTGTCGGGAATGAGATGCACAGAAGCACTGATGCTTGAGATGACAAATTATCAGGAATCACCAGTGGGATACCTCTTCACGTACCAGCACTGTGCTAAGGTGAAAAAGGCCGACATGGAGCGTGGGAGGTTTGTGGTACCAAGAGACAGCATCTACTTTTGTGTGGTGGAGGAGTACCTGAACCGGCGCTCACCAGTTTCACAGGAGGGTCGCTTCTTCATCACTGGAACTAAGACGACAGCTGACAGAACTACTACTGGGACCTTTCGTGTGCAACCTCTTGGCATCAACAAAATGTACGGCATACCTGCAGAAGTCGCGAGGGTGCTTGCGCTGGACGGTTCGTACACTGGGCACAGCTTCCGCAGGTCTTCTGCGACTCAAGCCGCTGAGGCAGGAGCATCTATTGTACAGATGCAACGCCACTATGGGTGGGTCAGTCAGGCAATGCCACAAAGGTACACCGAAGTCACACAGGCCGGTCAAGTTGCGATGTCACAGCTGTTGACACAGAACAACAGTCCCCCAACTCAGACGCCACAAGAAGTCAAGATTAACATCAATGTGCAACAGAACAAACCATGATCATGAGTGCAAAAAAAAAACCCCCCCTTCTGTGATGCTCTATACACCTGCCCCCCCCCTACAGGCGAGATGAGTGGTGACATCTTGTAATTAGTACCAGTCATAGGAGGCATATATCAAAAAAAGTAACCCCTTCCCTGCTTTTGATTGATGTTCACATGTTCCCCTACTCTCATTCACACTCTCACTTACAGGTACCCACATTTTGTTCATAAAATCACTCTATTTTACGTCTCGTTTGTGAAGGATCCCAGCAAAAATATCATTTTCACTTGTAAAACAAAACTACGTATTAGTTTGAAATAAAGTGCGTTTTTTCACTTCCACGTATTTTGTCTCACTCGTGCTCTATTATTGCCCTCGCCTGCGGCTCGGGCAATAAACTCTCACTCGTGAGCCAAAATTACGTGGGCGTGAAAAAAAGTGCACTTTATTTCACGCTAATAATTAGTTATTTTATTTCACTGCCGTTTTTATTTTTCTACAGGAATTTGTTAGGGGAGTGAAATTAAAGTGCCCCGACGTGCAATAAAAGAATGTTCCCGTCTTTAACAATAAGGGAAAGTTTGGTATATGAACCTAAGCCTCTCTGTGCTTAGTCTGATTGGATTATTCTTTGGTTTATTCATCAGTCATTTGTTTTCTCTCTGTGCTTAGTCACCTTCAAGAAAGGAAAAGTGGTGTTTGCACAGGTGGCATAAACTACACTACTGACAACAATTTCTCAAATAAAAGAAACAAAAAAAAGGATAATAACGCTGTGCTGCCAAATAAAGAAAAGGTTTTTTTAGATGACCCTAAGCCTCTCGTACTTGGTCACCTTGTCATCACATTCGTTATCGCGCAGCAATAAAGGAATAAATGGGGAAAATGCCGTGGGCCCTTTTATTGATATTACCTAAGAAGACGTAAATATGTTATCACAAAAAATCTGGGTGCTTGTAGTGGTAGGTAACAAATCCCCCAAAGAATGATAAAGAAACAAAAATGTATTTTTTTTTTTTGAGTTGAGACAAAGAGAAAAATAAACCAGGCCTTTACCTTTGAAAAAGGTGTCGTTGCTGTCTTATTTTCTTTGTTGCTCGGGCTCAAAAAAAAGTGAGTACAGAAAAAAAACAGAAACCAAAAAAAATAAGGGAAATCGGAAGGTTCGCTCTTTCGCACTAAAATCCGCAAATGAAAGAGGGTACAAAAATAAGAAAAAAAAGTGGATGGTATCTCAAATAAAAGCAAAAATTTTTTTTTGTTTGATTATAGACTACTATCACAAGATAGTAGCCACGGTTTTTCTTCACAGGATCGAAAGCAAAAAAAAAAATAATCTCAAATTATCTTCGGCTTCTCTTTTTTCGTTTATCTGGTCTCCTTTCTTTGACTCTTTTTATCTAACTTTGTTTTATTACTGTTATATTGACAGTGCGTTGTGGCGCAAAATGCCATCTGTAGCAGGCTAGATTCCTTTCACGACGAGCACTTTATTACCTTTTGAAAACGTGCGATGCCGGAGTCACTCCTAGCAATCGGTTTTTTTGTTATTTTTCTCTATTTTCTGGCAACCAGGCGGTAACAGCAGCATTTGCTGTAGTAATGTTTCAAGAGTAGGCTGTACTTTTTTCCCACCTACCTTGTAAAGAAGACCCTGGGATACGTTTTGCCTTTTTTTTGTATTTTTCTTCTGAAAAAGGAAATGGTAGGAAAATAGAGTTTGTTTCTAAGCAAGACAAAGAGCTCTTGCAAAGCAGAATGCAAGAAACAAGGCTCAGGTGGTGTCCTATTAAAAAAAGGAAGTACACGAGAAGAAAAAAATACACCAAGCAAAATCATCGGAATGAATATTTTATTTTATTTTTGAAAATTTGCCAAACGGTCAGCTACCACGCAAAGTGGTGCCTGCACGCAGTTGTCTCTTTCTTAATGCCGTACATCTTGTCTTGGTGTCCAGGAGAAAACAAAATAGAGTTGAAATACAAAGCCCTCTTGTGAAGAGTGTACCTATGGTGTGACCGGCTGTACCGGGGGGTGGTGGACACCCAACCAACCAAATTAAAGATGCATGTAAATCTCGTGTACACAGACACATCTTCAAAAAAAAAAAACGGTGGGAAAAAAAAAAACTTGTAAAGATCGATGTGCCTCTCGTAGACACTTCAGAAAAAAAAAAGGAAGTAATTGTTTCATATACTATCTGTTCTACTGAATAGAAGGTATAATAGGGTACTAAATGTACCCACAGAGACCCACAGAGAAAATAAATGGGGGGGAAAAAAATTCTGTTGCACACATGCAAGATGAACCAAAAGCCTCTTTGTGCTTGGCCCATCCTCAAATAGTTCCAGTTTTCGTTGCTTTTTTTTTTTGTCATCAGTTTGGATAAAACTGATGCAAACAAAATAAAATCCCCGTATTTTTTTGCTTTGGGGTTACTTCGCTTTTTATTTTCTTCTTGAAAAATATTTCTGGTTTTTTTGGTTTCTCCTGTGGTGTGGTCAGTCTTGCGATGACCGCTAAGATTGAACCTCTGGGGTGAGGGGGGGTAAACTCAGAGGCCAATCTGAAAGGAGTGTGTGATGAATGTAATGTGATGTGCACTTTTTGTTTGTTTTGTTTTTTTTCTTTGGCATTTTGTTACACGCCTCAGGACCGAACTGGTCAGTAGTGCCTATGTTATGTTTGTTTGAAAACTTGGTTTTTTTTGTATTAGTGTAGCCACCCTAGTGTGCTCCACTATTTTTTTTTTTTTGAAAGAATTTTTGGATGAAATACGAGGATTAACACTACATACACCTGAGACTGTGTTTGATCGGTTGTCAAGAGATAAGAAAGAACGGAAAAGATGAAATATGGAAAATGTCAGTGAAAAAAAAATGAAGAAAAATCTCGCATTGGGAAAATGGGATGTGGGGGGAAATTGTCGCGTCATTCCATACCCTACCCAGTGAGGGCATTTCATTGAACGTAGTTGACCTCTTTTCTGTGAAAAGCCGATTTCTTGTTGAAAAACGACAAATCAGTTGTACATTGTACCCACCTTAGTGTTGTTACAACGTAACAATAACGGATGGGGTTTTTATGAAAAAAAACCGAGCTTTTCCTTAGTGAGTTACTTTAGGGTCTGTACTCAATGTTTTGTCTGAAGCCTTTTTTGTTTTTTTTTTGTCTTTTTGAAAACTTGGTTGTATTAGTGTAGCCACCCTAGAGTGTGCTCCACCAACTGTCTTTTTTTTTTTGTTTTTGTACTACGGGAAAGACGTAGACCGTCTCCAACCCGAAAGAGCAACTATCTTTTTAGATGAAGAAAGAACCTTCAATCTTCACAAATATAAAAAAAATGCTATCAAAATAAAAAAAACAAAACAGATGGGGTTGTATTTTGCTGCAACAGAGTCCAAAGAAAGAAAACTTGAAAAAAAAAAAATGTCATATTGCGTTCACTGTAAGGAATAACACAGAACGCACACAACAATATTTTTTTTTTTTTTGCAAGAAAGTGACATGATGATGAATCAGCACATATACAGTGGGGGGCGCTATATGACGGGTATGCCTAATTATGGGTAACTCCTATAGCTACCCATAATTAAGTTACTACCTACTGGTAATAAACCGCGTCCGTAATAATGCCCCACTGTAACCGCTAACGTGTTTGAACATTTTTTTTTTTTTTTTTTTTGCAACAAATAAAAGTGTGTTCCGGGGGCATCAGATTTCACAACTCTCTCCCAACAACCTTTTTCACGAAAGGTTCCTGGTACTCCTGAAACTGGTCCTTTGCGTACATATTGCGTACTTCTTGCGTCGGGAGTACCAGTTCCACAACTTTTTTTCACAACACAGTCTGTGTACCATATTGTTGCGAAAAGAGTTGTGAATTGAAAAATGAAAAAAAAATTCGGCATTCAGACACCCCCCGGAACACACCCCCTAACAAATATAAATCCCCATTTTTTGTTTTGTTTTTTTTACATTTTTTTGCATTCTAGCGACGGTGGGACAGGAATTTTGCTTGGGAGAGAGAGAGAGAGGGAGAGAGACAGAGAGGAAGAAAGTGAGTAAGGGGGTATACAACACTGTGCATGCCATCTTCTGATGGTTTAAAAAAAAAAAAACGTTTCACAATGGTGCTCCGGGGAGGGGTCGATATTGACAGGTCACTGACAGGTCGTTGACACAAGGACTTTATAGACACCTCCCCCCTGATATTGACAGGTCGCTGACTGCTTTTCCGAAAGCACCACACAACTATCGTTTCTTATGCAAAAGGAGCAGAAAAATGTGTTTGCGATTTTTTTTTTTTTAAAAGAGGCACTCAAAAAAAGTATCTGAAGTGTTGCTGTCCAAATCTTTGGTTTATTTATCTATGGACCACCCCCCAAGGATGTTATGATAAAACTGTCTGTGTGATTGAAAAAGAAGAAATGCTTTTTTTTTAATTTTGTTGTGTCGATAAAAATTCTCCTGGATACCTAATGTGTGGGAGAGCCTGTAGACAGGAGCTTCGCAACACATCAGTCATGGCTGGCTGTGTCTTTGTCAATTTGATGAAGTTTTCGCCTTTTTTTCTCTCTTTTTTTCCCCTCAAACGAAAGCAGAATTACAAGGAGCTGCATGTAAAACGCCGTTTTTTTGAATAAAAAAATCAAAAAAAAATCAAAAAAAATCATCAGAAATACACAATGACAGCACACCCCACCGGGAGTGGGAAAAAAAAAACGCCCCCGAAGAAGCAGTTCTTCTATTTGAAGGAATAAACTTGGTTTCTATCGGAGTGCAGCCACCCCAGAGGATGCGCTGCACCAAAACCCCTTTTTTTTTTTTTGAAAACTTGGTTGTATTAGTGTAGACACCCGAGGATGAACTCCACTATACTGTTTTTTGTTTTGCTCTGTTTGACTGAGAGAGAAAGAGAACGAAATGAATAATATATGGTATGAAAAAAAAACAACAACAACATTCCGTATTCGTACAAAAAAAAAATTATCGTAAAAAAGGTCGAACTTCCAGAGAAAAAAAAAATCCTGAAAAGGTCGAACATTATTACAGCCGATAATTTTTTTTTGTACGAATACAGTATACCCAAAGCATCCTTTCCACACAAAGGAAACATGCTACACGTAGCGCATTGCTGAAAAAAAAAAATACCCACAATAAAAAGGGGGTTTTTTAAAAAAAAAAGCTTTGCCGTACGATATGGCTATTGGTTAGCATTTTTCTTTTCTTTTGTTTTTCTATTGTTATCGACAAAACCCATCAAGAGTTATGGTGGGTCTTCGAAAACAGCAAAAAAAAAAGGGGGGGAAAAAAACCAATTTTTTCTTTTCTCTTCGAGTCAAGCTTTTTTGAAAGTAGTGTGCAGTGAACCAAAAACAGCTCCACTTTCCCACAAAAAAATTCTCGAAAAGAAAAGAAAAATAATAAAAGAATAGAAGAGAAAGAGAAAGAAAAATTGAAAAAATAAACGTCAGAGACCAAAAAAAACTTGTTTTTTTTTTTTTTTTTTGACTTTGGGTGCGGGACACCACCCCCAAAACCACGCTGTCCCTACAATCCATTTTCGTGGTTTACATCTGGTATGCCCCTCCCTGCTCTCACACTTTCACTCTAATCGGTCAGACAAAAAAAAATATATCAAACGAGAAGAATAAGCCGATAGAGGCCCCGAAGCCTCTCGTGTACTTAATTAACCCTTTAGCCCCCAGCTGGACATATATGTCCAAGCAAATCCCGACGAGCAATGGGAAAAGTTCTACTCATTTTCGTAAAAACATTTTTTATATTTTGAAAGATTTTGCGCCGATCTTTCAAAAGAAGCAAGAATCAAAAAGTTTTGTGCATCGGGTATATCTTTGGATGCTGGGGAGAAGGCGGGACTGCCACGGAAAATCATGTTTTTTGACCAACACCCCCTAAAATAACCCTCCCAATACCACTAGGCTATTACTGGGGTTCTACTCATTTTCAGAAAAACAATTTTTTATATTTTGAAAGATTTTTCACCGATCTTTCAAAATACGCCATCTAAGAACACTTTTATGCATCTGGGTTTTCCTTGGATGCCGGGGAGCGTGAAAAAGTACGGGGAAAAAGTCACTTTTCAGAGCCTCCATGTGATCAAAAAATTTCTACTCGTTTTCGTGAAAACACTTTTTTTGTGTGGAAAGATTTCGTTCGCATCTTTCAAAATACGCAAAAATCGAAAACTTTTATGCATCTGTGATATCCTCGGATTTTGGTGAGATTTTACCACCAAAATCATGGTTTTTAACGTTGCTAAGGTCGTAAGGCTAGTGGGTTGATAAGTAGGGTTCTACTCATTTTCGCGAAAAGATTTTTACATTTTTGGAAAGATTTGATGTCAAATCTGTCAAAAGAAGCAAGAATCGAAAACTTTTGTGCATCTGAGTGCACTTTGGAAGTCCGTGAGAACCACCACCAAAACCACTGTTTTTCTGACTATCCTTTGCCATATTCCCACCCAAAACACACTATAAACCGGGGTTTTCACTATTTTTTCGTATTTTAGGGTGATTTTTTTGTGAATTTTCGGCACACAGGGTCGTTCTGACCCATTCTGGGGGTGTTTCGGACCTGTAGATGCCCAAAAACGTGAAAAAATCGCATTTTTACGTTGTGTAGTGGTGTTTCAGTGTAAATCGTTAGGGAAATCGATTTTTAGACATGCTGCTAACAGAGCTACCCTCATCTAAGTTGGGTTCTACGTGGACTTTTTGCTCGATTTTTTTTTCTTTGAAAAGATTCTGTGGCGAATCTTTC
The DNA here is from genome assembly GCA_964035575.1 of Rhynchopus sp. YZ270_cl-10. Lineage (NCBI taxonomy): Eukaryota > Euglenozoa > Diplonemea > Diplonemida > Diplonemidae > Rhynchopus > Rhynchopus sp. YZ270_cl-10. The sequence continues at coordinate 308,088 of OZ037834.1, read as the reverse complement.
AAATAAAGCAGTTTTTGGGCGGCAATAATTTACTAGGGTTGTCTCGGCAGGTAGAGAGAATAAAAAATCAAAAGGTCAATTTTATGCTTACCTCATTTTGGGGATAACATTTTTTTTCGAAAAAAAACTTAAAAAAATGGAATTGAAAGCCGTGTTCAAAATCTATCAATTGCGGCCAGGTACGATCAAAAATTTGCATCTGGGGTCCCCTTACCGGTTGCAGAGCCCCAAAAACCAAAACTCAAAAGTGGGTCGAAAATCTGGCCTGGGGGCTAAAGGGTTAATGAATTATGATTTATTTAATCACCCTACCGTACCGGTAACAAACACTGACCGTAAAAAAGGTCAAACTTCCCTACAAACTCGGAAAAAGGTCAAACATTTTTTACAGTCAGTATATGTTACCGGCACGGTACTTTTTTTTTTGAACGATTGCCTACAGTGCAGACCGGGTTTAGTGCATACCCTACTAAAAAAAATAACGGTTTTTTTTTTTTTGTCGATGAAGCAGGGATAAGGGGGGGGAGACAGAGAGAAAAAAAAAATGTACTTCAATAAAAACTTTGGATGAATTTAAATGTCAGTAGTGTCGAGGGGGGGGGGAGGACGGGGGGTAGGGACGGGAAGATTTTTTTTTTGAAAATGTTTGTTGAAGTGGAGGGAAGGGGGAGACGGGGAGAGAAGAGTAGGGAAGGGGGGAAAAAATTTGTCGTTTTGATCTTTCAACCAGATATTGAAACCCAAAACTTTAGATTTTTTTTATTTTGAAAACTTGGTTGTATTAGTGTAGCCACCCTAGAGTGTGCTCCACTATTTATTTTTTTATTTTGCAAAGGAACAGTGTATTTATTTGGTAGAGGTTTTGGTATAAAAAAACCTTGAACAGCGGTGGGGGATACACTGTGTTTTTTACACCGTTCTTTTGTTTTGTGTTGCCATTTTTTTTTTTTTTTTTGACAATTTTTTGTCAAATATCCCTCAGCAACTCACCGTGGGGGGATAAGGTGTCTCTGAACAGTCTGTACTCAATGTTGACCTATTAAAAATAAGCCATAAAATAAGAAGGAAAAAAAAAAAAGAAAAAAGTGTGTCCGGGGGGGGGTAAGGTTTAAAAACAAATCACGACAGTGAAGGAAATGACTTGACGTTGTGGTGTTGTGATTTCACATTTTTGGATTAAAAACAGTGAAAACCACAAAAAAGTAAAAATCACAACTCAAATCATTTACTTCACCCTTGCAAAAAAGGGGGAAAAAAAAAAGGAAAAATGGGGGCTTTTAATACTCAAAAAATTCGAAATACATTGTTGCATTATTATTTTTTTGGTATGGTTAAAAAATGGAGGATTGGGGAGTTTTTTTTTTTTTGACGTTATCGAAGGGTGGGAGGGAAGGGCGAAAAGATAATGTAGTGTTTATACCCTCTCGTATTCAGTAGGACTGAAAGGAGGGCAGTGTGCACTGTACAAGAAAAAAATATTGAGGGAGACAAGGTGGTAGGGGGCGCGGGTTGTGTGTGCGCTGGATATGAGGGGAGAGAGAGGGAGAGTTTAAAAAAAAAACAGAAAAAAATAAAATTTAAAAGGGAAAGCTGAATTCGGTGGGGAACGGGGGGAGGGCGGGGGGGGGAAGGAAAAAAAAAAGAGAAAAAGAAAAAAGAGAAAAAAAAAAAAGTTGAAAAAGTGCAAACACCTTACCTACATCGGCGGATGCAAGGCACCAGGGGGGTGGGGGGTGGGGAGAGATGGGCTATTGTGTGGCTACAAAAAACATTTCTTTACACACTAAAAAAAAAAGACACAAATTCTTCATCTCTTTTCTGCCTATATAATAGAATGTCCAGTTCTGCCTTCAGGTTATGAATGGGAAGACTTCTTTGAAGAAAAGAAGAAGAGGAAAAACAAGAATAGAGGCAAAAAAAGATAGATGAAGAAAAAAAGAAACAACAAAAAAGAAGAGAAAAAAAAGAAAAGGGTTTGGTAAAGATGATCCTAAGCCCTCTTCTTTTGCTAATGTCACCTCTCCGAAAATTAAAAAAAAGAAAAGAAAAGAAAAAAAGATGAAATAGGTTGATCTGAACACCCCCCCCCCCCCCCCCCCCCACCCCCACCACAGCAGAGAATAAGACTCGGGGACCCAGGACCGGGGGCCCGGTTATTCTCAGCCGGACTGGGACCCGGGACCGGGACCTGGACCTGGACCCTGACCTGGACCAGGACCCAGGTACCGGGGACCGGGAACCCGGCTTATTCTCTGCCGTGACCCACCAGAGGACTTTAATTTTCCGGTTCACCGATTTTTTTTGAAAACCGGGTAAACCAGTTTCGGGTTTTTTTGGAAGCGAAAAAAAAATCCTGTAAAGTCCCCTGCAACCCCACCACAAAAAAAAGGAGGGGAAAAAAAATTATTTGGTGTGACCACCCAAACCGATTCTCCGAGGTTCTTCCGTGGTTCTTCCGTAGGTACTCCGGTAAGGGGGGTATACTTTTTTTGTGTTGTTTTCGGTTTTCGCCACCCGGGTGGGCTTCGAGACCTGGCAACCGCACACGTACCCTCAGGTTGTGTAAAAGTGATTTTGCTGACCAAAACATAAAAGTAACGACCAAAAAAAAAAAACGAAAAATGAATTTTCTAAAGCAAACTGACGGTGTTGACTTGGCCGTGCAGTCAGACACAGGCCCCTCGACAAGTCAGGACAGTGGCACGTGGGGCACTACTTGGCTGTGCAGTCAGACACCGCGACCCGGAGGAAAGGGAATGTGATGCACCACCACCGCACGCGGGTGCCACAAACACTGGGAAAGCCCCCAAGCGGCCATGGGAAAAATAGTTGCGTATTGCACACAGTATACACAGTATACACAGTATACACAGTATACACAGTATACACAGTATACACAGTATACACAGTATACACAGTATACACAGTATACACAGTATACACAGTATACACAGTATACACAGTATACACAGTATACACAGTATACACAGTATACACAGTATACACAGTATACACAGTATACACAGTATACACAGTATACACAGTATACACAGTATACACAGTATACACAGTATACACAGTATACACAGTATACACAGTATACACAGTATACACAGTATACACAGTATACACAGTATACACAGTATACACAGTATACACAGTATACACAGTATACACAGTATACACAGTATACACTATATACGGGCGGTTTATTTTTTTTCAAGGGATTTTTTCCGTTATTTTCGCGCGAAAATGCCATTATTGGCACGTTTCAACCAATACAAACCCGTGGTGACCTCTCTCAGTCAAATTTGTGGTCATTTTCCCCTTGTGACAGAAACCGAGAACAACAAAAAAAAAGTATACCCCCTAGCAGTTCTCCGAGGTTCCTCCGTGGTTCTCCCGTGGGTTCCCCGTACCCCTTGAATCACACCATTATTTAAAAAACACCTTTTTGTTAAATCCATACCATCATTTTTTACCCGATATCCGTTTTTTTTTGGTTTTTTTTTTTGAAAAAGTTAGTCTGTTCTTGTTGGTTTTTTTTTGTTGGTTGCTTGAAAGGTTTTCTTGAAGGGAGGGGGGGGATCTTTGCGCTGATTTTACTTTTTTTTTTTTTGAAAAATTGTTGGAATAGTGTAGTCACCCAAGGATGCACTCCACTATTTTCTTAAAAGAGGGATGGGATTTTTGTTAAAGAGAGAGAGGAAAGGTTGAAGAGAAAAATAAAGAGAAAAAAAAAAGTTGACAAAGAAAAATATGCAAATGCCGGGAAGGCGAGGCGGGGTGTCACTCTGAGGAAAAAAATTCATTTTTTTTTTTTATTATTGACAATTTTCACGCGGGTGGGGAGAGGGGGAAAGGCTGTGAGCAACGAGACGGGGGAGAGAAAATTTGTAAAGTGGCCAAATGGAGTGGAGGGAAAAAAAAGGGGGGACTTGAAGGGGGGGATTTGAAAAAGGAATTAGATTCATATACTTTCAATTCACAGAATTGAAAGTATGTGAGAGGGTCAACACATGCAAAAGGAAGAAAAAAAATGTGTGTGTTTTCTTTAGTTCAATTGAGGACCCAGGAGGAAGGGGGCTTGACAGACCGGAGACAGGACCATCCATATTTATTACAACGGATTGATCCTCTTTTTTTTGTTGTGTCGACAACTCACTTTACACCGATATCGGTGTAAAGATCTGTACATTCAATGTCAGCCGAAAGCCTTTTTTTTTGTTGCACAGAAGGTATAGACGCAGATTGTCCATATATTTTTTTTTCTCTTTTTGCCGAAATGATGAATTTTTGTTCCCTCTCTGTTCCCTTTTCCTGTCCTCTTTTTTTTTTTTTTGAAACTTTGTTGCTAGACACCCTGAGGATGAGCTCCACCAACTTTTCTTTTTGCGAAACCTTTTGCACCATTCCTTTTTTTTAAGGGAACAGAGCAGGTACTGTTCTGGACGCTCCAAGAAAATGGAGTCGGTGGGTTGTTAGACCCCCCTGAGGAGATGAACTCCACCAACTTTTCTTTTGTCTCACTTTCTGCTAAAAACTCTTTTCAGTTGCCTTTTTTCCTTCGCAAATCTGAAAAACGGTGTTTTTTTTTAAAGTATCATTGCAGCATGGGAGTGTGCGCTATACTTTTTGTTCGTTCATTTTTTTTATAAAAAAGAGAGAAAAGTTTGGTAAAAATGTTTTGGAAGACAATCGGTAGCCTCTCGTTGGTTAGGCTGATTAGATTATTCTTTTGTTTATTCATCAGTCATTTGTTTTTTTTTTATGTTTTTTTTTTTGTGTTATTGCTCTCGTTGTTTAGTCACATTGAAAAACAACAACAACAACAATAGTACATGAATACAAAAAATGAACAGAAGAAGAGGAAACCTAAAAAAAAAAAAAAAAATAGAAACGTAACACTCATCACACGATAAAAACCCCATGGGAGAGAGGTTGTGGTGAAACGCACAACACCTCCGACCTGTTTTGGTGAGGAGTGGCTCTCTGCAGCGCGGTTCGTCCCCTAGAAGCGCAAAAGGTGTGTTTCAAAAAAAATGCTTTTGTTTTCTATTTTCCTCCTTCATCCACCTGATTTTTTACCCCGCGCCTATACGCAGGGTGAAAATCAGGTGGTTCATTTCATGAGGTGACAAAAAAAAAAACAAAATAAAAAGATGGTTACAAACACCTCGCGATTGTACACATACCGATCTAAAAAAAAAAAAACAAAAAAGCTACAATTTTAAGATGAATACACATCGTGGTAACTGTCTCGCAGGAATTACCCATTCTTTGTTTTTCAAACACACATTTTTTTTTTTTAAAAAAGGGAGAAAGAGGGAGAGATAAGGGGGAAGAAAATGGGGTAAATCCTTACAACGAAATGGAAACCTCGGTTAAGAGGTTGTCACACAAAAACAAAAAAAAACAAAATCTCAAATTTTGATCTTTCTTTTTGAGACTCACACGCGGAAAGTGTGGGGGGGTGTTGGTGGGTTGGGTGGGGATATCAATTTCAGCTCTTTTGTGATACACAAAAAAGGGCGGCTCGTTCATTACATTTCATTAGTGTTTGAAAATACATTCGTGGAAAAAAAAGGGGTGTGGGGGGGAAGGTGCAAATAGGGTAAAGCAACTTTACGATGTGAAAGAAGATGTGGGGCAAGCGAGAGATTTCATCCATTATTTTTTTTTGAAAACTTGGTTATATATTAGTGTAGCCACCCTAGACATAGTGTGCAGGCGAACCAAAAGTTCGTCGTTTTGGTTTGTCGATCTTCGTCCGACGAACATCGACAAACCATTTCCCCCGCCAGACCCAGGACGAACATCAACGAATCAATGGTTCGTCTGCACAGTATGCCTGGAGTGTGCTCCACTAGTCACTACTTTATTTCTTTTTTGATAAATTGTTGGAGTAGTGTAGTTGCCTCGGTTTGTGTTGCCACAGTTTGTGCAATCTCCACTGTATTTTTTTTTGCAAACGCGGATACAAAAGTTACAAACCTTGCAGGATGCGTTCCAAAAATAAAACAATGAAGGGTGGTAAGCAACAATGGTATTCCTGACCCGCAATTCCGAAGCACCTTTTGGTGCCTTTTTTGGGGTGAAATCATGAACACCAAAGCAAGACTTTTTTTTTTGGCTTTTTTTGTAAAATGAACCTAAGCCTCTATTTGTCACCATTTTTTAAAAATAAAAGACAGGGTTTAAAGTGCAAAAAAAAAAACGGGCACTGAATAAAATAAAGGGGGAGTAGACCTATTATTACACCTTAAAAAATTTTTTTTCCCTGAAAAATCCCAAAAAAGTTTAACTTTTGAAAAGTTTAATGACCTATTATTACAGTGTTATTTAAGCGCTATTTAAGCACTATTACACCTATGACACCTATTACCCTATTACCCCCTATTCCACCCTTACCGCCCCCACATAGTCAACAGCCCTGTCAGGATTATACGACAAAATCATTCCAACTTTAAAACATGTCTGGCTCTGACTCTCCTGTGATTGTGTCTGCACCGCCTAAACCAGAACCTCAATACGTGGATCTGGATGAGTCTCTGGATGAGTCTCTGGATGTGGATGTGGAGATAGAAGATGAGCCGATCCCTGTCGTTGACCTCGATCACGATGTGATGGAGCCTTTCGAGATCGACAGCGACGACGAGATCAGTTGTATCCTTGATGTAATTGATGTTGCGACGATCGTCGTGGACGATGACGATGGCGACGACCCCAACACCCCCGCCGAAGTCGAGGAGTACAACCCCGTCCGCGAAAAGGACGACTGGTGTGTTAAAAAATTCTGGGCATCCAAAGCCCCGGCGACCCCCACCAACAAGCGCATCGAGATCCCCTCGTGGTGCAAGGTGGCGGTCGTTGCGGGGGGTGGCGACCTCAGGTCCAGGAAGCACTTGGTGGAAGTGCTCGGACTCAAGACGACGCCCAAGGTACAGCAATGCAAGAAGTGGGAGGAGGAGATCAACCAGCACCGGGCACAGAGCGGGCCGGGGAAGAAGACGGCTTGTCGTTTGGTGGATACGAGCACCCACCACTCGAAGTACAAGTCACACCTATTATTACAGTTAAACTTAAAAGAGAAAAGTTCGATTTCGGCCTCGAAAATACCCGTGACACCGATTTGTCACGGAATTTTTTCACGGAATTTTTTTGAAAGATTCGATTTCGTGACAAAAAAAGTTCGATTTCGTGACAAGCCGATTTTTTCATTGACACACAAAATTCAATTTAGTGACAAATGACTTTTTTCATTGACAAAAAAAAATTCGATTTCGTGACAAATCCATTTTTTCATTGACAAAAAAATGTCATTGAAAAAATGGATTTTGTCAAGGAAAAAGTTGTGACAGCCAACCCGCCAGTCACTGAAAAGTGACCTTGACAAACACAAAAGAGGCCATTCTTGAGCTGTCTAGAAACCGAAGGGCAGAGACTGAAGACACAAGGTATGATAACTTTATGATTATGCAAGACTTAGTATATCGCGAACACGGTCAGGCTTGCACGCCTCTGGCCAGAGGCCAGCCCCACTAAATGATATGCAGCAGACACTCATTGCAGATTTCATTTTCATTCGGTAAAAAATTAATGGGTGCGCAAGTTTCTATACCTAATACCCCAACCCTCACCCATACATTCCATTACACACACCAAAACAGATCGAATCCACCAGCGCATGCGACGGAAGCAGATTCAGATTGTGGTTTGATAAGCAGAGTTCGGTTATTATGGTGGTGGAAAGGGGGGTGGGAACACTTTGTCAGTCACTGCTATAGCCATTAACCAGGGAGCATAGCTAGTGCAAGAAATTCGACTTTGGAAACCTTCCGGAAAGTCTGTCCTCTGCTTCCGGAGGACTAGACCAGGGTAGATCCTTATTTTCGCTAAAAACGCTAATAATCCCAGATTTATTTTCGTTTTTTTCCTTTTTTTTTCTCTCCCGTTTTTCAAATTTTTCCGCGCAGGCCTGACGCTAACTTTCAGGTTTTTTGGGAATCGTGGGGGTTGATGGTTTTTCCGCTCGCGCAGCGAGCGGAAAAATTGAGTGACGGTCTAAAAAAAAATCCAACAAGCAGGTTGGTACTGTACTGAGGCAGAATAGTGGTGTTTTTTTACACATATCAGCTGTCGTAGAACTATACCCCAGGGGATAATATAGGTTTTGGGGGTTTTCGCTGAATCTCGGTCGAGCCCAACCCAGCTCGTTCGGGGCCTCCGGCGGAATGTGAGAATTCCTCGGTTATCCTACTGCGGAGTTCGGCACTGTATTGATATTTGCACCAGGCACGCGCAGTGACCTCAGTATATTTACAAAAAGAAACGGTGGTCATGGCACCCAAAGGTTCCTGGCGAAGCCACGGTACGAAACATTTCAAAAAATTGCGCTCAAAATTGCACATTTTTACTGCCAAACTAGTCATGGGAAGGGTGGGTTACAATCTTGCGCCGCAGGCGCACGGTACGCTACTTTTTTTCTTTCGCATGCTTCCTTTTCCTTCGGCATTTGACCAATTAAATCGCATTCTGGCTGTGACCCTTGTCGGACACTGCGCCCTCTGACAAGGGTAATACTTTCTAGAAACATTCTGAAAAAAAGTGGTAGTGCCCGGCATTAGCAAGAAAATTTTCAAAATTAAATAGGTAGTGCCAATGCACCAGCAGTTTGGGTAGGCGAGACCGCATTGGGTGAACCTCCACGAGCGCAGCGAAATTTTTCGGAAATTTTTTTCCGCAGGTTTTGGGCAAAGTTCAAAATCCCACCAAAAATTAAGTGGGGATTTTCGACAACAATGCTGCTGGGGCCCTATGGGTTTTTGGATTTTGGCCTAACAGTGTTGTGTCTCTGCCTTGGTCCGGTTGAAGTCTTTATTTACTCATACCCGACCTTTAACACACACGCACTTCTTCGAAACCTCCACCCTCAGCACCAACCCTTTTACAATGGTCCGCTTTGCGGGTTTGTGGACATAGTAATTGTGTTCTTCAAAAATATGCTTCAAAATTGTCTTATGCAAGGTGACACTGAGAATTGACACTCATTGGTCCTTGTCTTATGAAGTGAAGACAAATATTAAAGGGGCATTGGCGGGCCGAAGGCCAGCCAAAAAACGGTAGCGAACTTTTACTTTTTTTCCTTTTGGTTTCCCCCTTATTTTGACTTTCCGGATCGATTGCGGACCGTGGTGGTGCCACTCTGTGGCTGGAAATTAGTAGGTAACCAAAAAAATGGGCCAGAGAAAAAAGGAAAAAAAAAAAGGAAAAAAAAATAAAAAAACTCGAATCCTTATTTTCACTTTCGCTAAGGATCTACCCTGGACTAGACATAAGAAAATATTGTTTGTTCCCCCAGAAAACCAGTGCACAATTCACACTCCTTGTGGGTGGTCTTGTTGCCTTTTCGTCATAGTAATTTTGGCCCAGGCATGCTCTTGAAGCATGACAATTTAGTGTGTATGGGGCAGGGTGTTGTTTTGTTCTGAATTCTCTTTGTTATAACATCTAAGTCAATCGCGGGTGGTGGTTTGTGTAGCGTGAGGCACTCTTTTTAGCAAACTTCCTGCGGCTGCTAAAGTGTTATTTCTTCGGATTTAACAACGTACAGCGTAACATAGTGGTTTAGCCTGGTCGACACAACCTTTGATAGATACGGGATAACCAACCCCCTTCGACCCCTTGTGGGTTCACTGAACAAGCCCTCGTGGTAGTTAAACGCGATTGACATTTACATTCCTAGAGATGAAAGAACAAGATAACACTTCTGTACCCGCGCATCAAAATTGTGGAAAACTTTGCACCCCAAACACCCTCAACAACGCCCGCCAAAAGGCACCCCTTGTTGCTGGGAGTTGGTTCTCATTGATACACTGCACAGCAGGCATTCCTCTGAGTCCAACGCATGTTTGGCCTGTCTGCGGCGTTGTACTTAAGGTGCACGAAGACAGGGTCTGGTGGTAAATTTTGCGTAGTACTGCGGTGTGGTACTACGTGGGTCTGGGAATATGGGTACCTGGGTACAGGATATTTGTTGTGAAAGACATCTTCCACCATGCATTGAGGAGGGTAAGACAGTGTTCGCAGTTTCTACCTGATAGCATTACACATTTAACTTCTCCACGGGGGTCTTGGGCCGTTCATTCGGTTATACCTTGACTACCGGAAGATATTCTTGAGGCCTTTTTGGTCTCTAGAATATCCGGTCTTCCCGAACGGAGGCACACTTTGTGTGTTACTACGACCTGGCAATTTCCAGCAGTAGGTTAAGTAATCTTTCTTGTAAATTGTTGGATCATTATCTCCTCAGTGCATGCATGCCCCACGTGACTGGACACTTTTGTGTTTGTCATGTGGAGCTGTGGTTGCTCTTTCACGACTTTTATCCTTGTATCCAGTGTACCCAGTACCCAGTGCCCTGTCACGACTTTTTCCGTGACAAAAAGTTTCGTTTCCTTGACAACATCCATTTCTGTCACGACTTTTTCCTTGACAAAAAGTTCGGTTTCCTTGACAAAATCCATTTTTTCATTGACATTTTTTTGTCACTGAATTTTTGGATTTGTCACGAAATCGAATTTTTTTTGTCAATGAAAAAATCGGTTTGTCACGAAATTGAATTTTGTGTGTCAATGAAAAAATTGGTTTGTCACGAAATCGATTTTTTTTTGTCACGAAATCGAATCTTTCAAAAAAATTCCGTGACAAAATTCCGTGACAAATCGGTGTCACGGGTATTTTCGAGGCCGAAATCGAACTTTTCTCAACTTAAAATTTTTTAAACTTTCAAAAGTTAAACTTTAAATAAAAGGCCAAAAACGGTGGACCTATTATTACGGAATAATAGGTCTACTGTAATAATAGGTCTACCCCCCCTTTAAATAAATAAACGATGGGGCAAAGCATTTCGTTACACCCCCTCACTTCCTCTCTCCGCTACTCTGGTGTATTTTTTTTTTTCACAACAAAATTATTTGAATTTCTGGTGCTTCTTCTGACAACCATATTGCGTACTATTGCGTTAGTTGTAGTGTACTCCGTTTTTTGGCAGACACGATATGTTCAAAAGCTATAAGAAGTGTTACGAGCCATGCTTTCGAACAAAGAATCGGTACTTAAGAAGATCCGATCGAGCTGTTCTATACATCGAGCGTCACACATATCAAAGAAAAGGTTTATAAGATGACCCTAAGCCTCTCATACTTAGTCACCTTATAAAAACAAGTCCACGTGCTTTTGAACACCAAATAACTGAATTCTGCATTAGGAATTGGGTATTTTGTTTTGTCAAAAAAAGTATTTCAACAAAAAAGAGAAGGAAAAAAAAAACACACACAGGAAGGGAGGGCGAAATGCTGCAAACAAAACAAAACAAAACAAAAAAAAAAAAAAAACGTTTATGGATGACAGTACCTCTCGTATACACATCTTAAAGACCTTAGGTGAGGGGGGAAATGAATTATTGTTTTTTTTTTTTTTTTGCAAAGATGAACCTAAGCCTAGGCATCATAAGACAAAAAAAGGAAACCTTGGAAGATGAGTGTACCTCGCTCTCTCTCTCATCACAACATCTTTTCAAGAGGGAATAAACAGATGCACCGTACCGGTAACATATACCGACCGTAAAAAAAAAAGGTCAAACATTTTTTTTTTTTTACGGTCAGTTTTTTTGTTACCGGTACAGGTACTTCCCTTCCTTATTGCCAAGACAGGGAAGGAAAAGTGGAAATTCCCTTACTAACCAAATGAAGAGGACGGAGGGAGGTTGTGTGTATGTGTGCACTTGTAGTATGTTTTGGTGGATTTTTTGTTAAGTATTGGTGGAGACACACAACCCCCTAAGGATCGGTTTTGTCTCTTTTTTGCTGAAATTGTCGGGAGTAGAAAATAATTGCCTTTTTGTATTTGCCACATCGTGCAAAGATCTCTGTACTCTTTTTTTTGTGTGGAGGGTGTGGTGTGTGATATTTTTGTGGATCGTGTGTGGTGGGGGGGGGAGGGAGGGAGGACGACAACAACAGGAGGTTTTTTTTGCAGAGCAAAATGCTTCTGAGAATAACCGGTTGTGTTGTGAGGGAGAGGGTGAGAGGGGAGAAGGGTGAGCTTTTGTTTTGTTTTGTTTTTGTTTTTTTTTTTGGGGGGGGGGGGGAAATGACGTTAGGTACCGACGTCATTTCTCCTTTTTTGTTTTGTTTGTTGCTGTTTCGATAAATGGCCATGTCCGGTGACATGGTCTTTGTACTACACTACACTTCATTGAATATGCCTCGCTGTACACACGTGTGAAAAATAAATAAATAAAAAAAAGCAACAACAAAACAAAGAGAAATTGAAAGTGCAAACGCCTCACCGTTCATCAGCGGACGCAGGTACTGGTTCAAAAAAAAAAAAAAAAATGATAGTTTTTTGTCCGAACTTAAGCTTCGCAGTGCTTAAGACACCTTTAAAAAAACTAGTTGGAAAAAAAAAAGACATCAAGTCAACAGCTTCTGATCTGATCCCTTGTTTAAAAGGAAATTTGAAACAAAAGCGCTTTGAAAGATGGGGGTCAAAGAAAAGGCCACGCACAACGAGCTTCGTGGGGGAGTGGGAGGGGGGAAGGAAAAAGAGGGAAGGGAGCTAACAGCAGATAGAAAGGAATTTGAAAAAAAAAAAGGTTCGAAAATAGATCAAAAAAAAAAAAATTTTTTTTTTTGTTTTTTTGTACGTATTTTGTCTTTGCTGGGGGGCAGGGAATGAGGAAGTGGGGAGGATGATAAAAACTGCCCCATCTGGTACTATACGCGGGAGACGGGGTTTCACAACTTTTTTTTTCACAATTTTTCACACATCACATTAGTTGTGAAAAGTAGTGAAACATCCCCTCCCGTATAGCCCCACCCATTGGGCGTTTTGCAATATAGTTAGAAAAACAAAAGAAACAGGAAAAAAGATAGGAAAAACAAAAAAGGTGGAAGTTGTTAGACAAAACACATCTGTAGACGATGAGACGTGTAAAGAGAGAGAAAAAAAGAAGAAAAGTTTATAAGATGATCCTAAGCCTCTCGTGCTTAGTCACCTTAGAAAGAAGGGGGTACGGGGAATTGAAAGAAATCTGGAAAACAATGATTTAGTTTTCCGAGAGAGATAGTAGTTTTGTTCTGTTTTTTTTTGTTTTGTTTTTTTTTTGAAAATTTGGTTGTATTAGTGTAGACACCCGAAGGATGAACTCCACTATACAAACCGCTTTTACGTAACCGCTGATGAACACCGATGATGACCTCTCCTGTGTGGCAGATGCCACACAGAAGCTTTTTTTTTGTTTTGATAAATTGTTGGAGTGGTGTTGACACAGTTTTGTACAATCTCCACTTTCAGTTTTTTAGCATTTTTTTTTTTTTTTTTTTTTTTTTTTTTTTGCTTGAAAAATTGAGACCATCATTTTGTGTTCTTCTTTGTGTAGGGGGGAAAAAAAAGGAGGTTTTTTTCTTCACGTCGTAATAATTTTTTTTTGGCAAAGAAACAATTTTAGTTGTTTGTCAGGCTGCCTATGACAGAGTCAAAGGATGCCGTTTCCTTCACAGGACTTCACTCATATTACTTAAACAAAAGAAAAGAAAAGAAACTGTAGTTGTTAATGCAGGCACACCCTCCGACTGACCCACTGTACGATGCCAGCCATCCGGATGAAAGTACAAAAAGAAAAAAAAAAGAGAGAAAGATAGAGTAAGGCATGGTAGATAAACGTAAGAGAAAAAATATGCTGTTACCTTCTATTTACAGAAAACAGAAGTCATGAGAGAGTACCAAAAAAAAAGGGGGGGAAAAAAAAAAGAGAGAAAATAAAACCAAGAAAACTTGACAGATGAATATGCCTCTTGAGCATACACAGCTTTAAAAAATGGAGAATAGAGTTGAATAATGGAGAAAAGGAAAAAAAGAAGAAGAAAAAGAAAAAAGAGTTTCTTTGCTTTTGCGCTTCAAGAAGATGAAATATGAAATATGAAAGATATAGAAAAAAAAACTAAAAATCAAACAATCAAAATATTGTGTTCTCCAACCACTTCATTCCCTGCATTACTGAATTAAGTACGCTGAATTTCAGAGGTTTTTTGTTTAGAAAACAGGGTTCTGCAGGGGGGGGGGGGGGGGTGAAAAAACTGCGGAAAAACCCCCCCGATGACCAAGACTTTGTTTGTTTGAAAACTTGGTTTTGTATTAGTGTAGCCACCCTAGAGCGTGCTCCACTATACCAAGAAGTTTTTTGTCTTCTTTTTTTTTCGTTGTACCAACAATCACTTGACAGATAATTTTATCCAATTTGATATTTTTTAAAAAAATCATCTTTGCTTTGCAATGTCCAGCTTCTTTTTGCATCGACAAAAAAAAAGGGGGGCAATTTTGTTGTTCCTCCCTTTAACCTTCTATCCTCCCTGCATTTGGTAAGAGCTTTGAACTAAACCCTAGTCCAGAACGTCGGCTATCGGCTACGAAGCTTTGGTGTGCATTGCAAAGAGGGGAAAAAAAACAAAATGGTGATGTGGTCAAAAAAAAAAAAAAAAAACAAAACAGAACCCAATTTATTCCTATCATCGTATCTGGCCCTAAAAAAGCCATTGTCTGGTGTGGCTGACGACCCCAAAATAGCAGAAAATAGCAGAAAGCAGCACAAAATAGCACCTCCTTCAGCCGCGCCAAAAAATCCAGATGCCCAGAATAGCAGAAAATAGCAGAAAATAGCACCTCCTTTCAGCCACACCAAATTGTTTAAAAAAAAATTCAGTGTTTGCTGTGGGGTTTTCCCCTCTTTTTTTTGATAAATTGTTGGAGTAGTGTAATTGCCTCGGTTGTGTTGCCACAGTTGTGCAATCTCCACTGTTTTTTTACTTGTTACTAGCTCTAGAGGTTCGTGTTGTTCTGTGTGGATTAGCCGGGTCTTGCGATTTTTTTTTCTCCAAAATAATCTGCAAAACAGTCTGCTTCCCGAGGATGAGCTCCACTTCATTTTTTGTGCAAGAAAAAGTCGTTTGAAGTAACTGCGTTATAATATGCGGAATGTTTTTTGAAAGAACATCATCAAAAAAGAAAAATGTCGGTCCATACATTGGGTGGTATATCAAAACGTTATAACGTTCGATATAACGCCCCGGTGAATGTCTATTTTTTTTTTTTTTTTTTTTTTTGCTTTTTTCCATCGCTGTATTTCAGTCTGCAGTTGTGCAATCTCCACTGTTTGTTTTTGTCTTTGCGTATCTCCATTGATCAATCATGCCCACAGATTAACGCGGGACTGGTTGATTTTTTTTTGTAACTTTTTTTTATAACTTTTTCCCCCCTCCCGAATTGCAATATAAGTTGTACCGTCTCTCTGTTAGCGCGAGCAGTTTTTAATTGTTTTGTTTTTTTTTGATAAAATCTGTTGCGTAAAAAAAAATATGTGAGAACTTTAGACTGTCCATCCAGACAGGTCTTACACTCTCACTCTTTGTCTTTTTCTTATTTGTGGGGCAAGGGGGGCTACTTTTTTTTTTGTTGAATTTTGTTGTGTCGATAATGTCCTAAGCACCCGCCTGGGTTGGTGGGCTTTAGAGTCTGTTAATTTCAATTCAATGTTTTGGAACAATATATTTCTTAAACTCAAAGTTTTTCTTCAAAATTTTGTGTCAAGAAAAGCCGCAACTCAAGGATTTGATTCACGTAAAAATATTGTTTTTTTTTTTTTTTTGTTTTTGCTTTATTGTTTCCAATATGTAAACGGTCAGACACCTGTATAAGTGGTCTGCACACACGCCGTTTTTTAGTCGTCAATTCTTCTTTTTGAAAAATTGGGGTTTACTGGGGTGGCGACAGGGGGGGTGTGGAAAAAAATATTCACAAAAAATATTTTCAAATTCTCTCGATCACAAAAAATCACAAAAATTCACAAAAAATCACGAAAAATCACAAAAAATCACAAAAAATCACAAAAAATCACAAAAGTGTACCGTTTTGGGCTGCTGCAATTGTGCTGTAATTGTGGTGGAATTGTGTTCAGTTGTGCTCAGTTGTTCTCAGTTCTGCGTGTAAGTTTCGCTTAAAATTGAACTTTTTCGGCGTGGCTGCATAACCGATTCCCTACCCTGTTTCTACCAGATGTCATGCCGTTTTGGGGGGCATTCATGTGTTGTTTGTTGTTGGAAATTTTTGTTTTGTTTTCATTGGTGAAATTTTTAAACATCGGCATTTGCATTTTCGGAATCCGTCTGGCCAGTGGTGGGGTCAATTTGCCGAAATGGACAAGTTCTCGTTTTTGGTCAATTTCCACAGTATACACAGTTTTCACGGTATACACAGCATACACAGTGTCAGAGTGGGACAAAAAAAAGCTCATCTCAAAATATGCCGATCACAAAAAATCACAAAAGATCACAAAACATCACAAAAAATCGCAAAAAATCACAAAAAATCGCAAAAAGGTCACAAAAAATCACGACCTGTCGCAAAGAATCACAAAGAAGAAAAATGATTCTTTGTGATTTTTCGTGATTTTTCGTGACTGCCCAGTTCCGACCCCCCTTGTCGCCACCCCATTTACGGGAATTGAATTTCCCGTACTTTACTTTACCCGTCTGGTTCCGACCACACCAAATATGGATGTGCTTTTTTTTTTTTTTGCTTGTTTGAAGACCCAAAGATGAGGGTAGCTCCTCAAAAAAACGGAATGATTGCCAATCAGGTGTCTGCACATCAGACAAAATGCCAACCCACAACAAGAGGGTTTCTACTCAAGAAAAATTTCTTCATTTTTAAAAAATTCGAAATATGTTTTCGATTTTTCAAACTTTTGTTTTTTCTCTTTTTTTGGGGGGAGAGGGAGGGAGAGAGAGGGTTCTGGAAAATCTACGGTAGACGATGTTACTCGCCTTTATTTGACATTTTTTGTTTTGTTTTTTTTTTTTGTTTTGTTTTACCTTTTTCCCCATCTGGAAAACATAGTGCAGGTGAAAGAAAAAGGACATGATAATTATCAGGAAAATACAATAAAATAGAAGCATTTTTTTTAAAAAGATACTGCAAATCGAACGTTGAGAGACAATCGATTTTGCACTTACATTTTTTTTTTTTTCCTTTTTTTCCTTTTGTGAGTAATGACATCATCGTGTATGCCAATGAAAAAAGGGGGGAAAACAAAAGCAGTATTTTTCCCCCAAAAAAAAATTTCCAAACAAATTTCTTTTTTCTCTTCGCTTCTTTACTGCCTCCCGCTGTATTGTTACGGGGGCACAAATTGGCGCGTGGAAAAGATTAAAAAAAGTTTGTTTTGTTGTTTGTTGTTGAAACAGTGATTGTCGCATGTATTTTAAAAAGAAATGTGACTGAAGTGTTGGAATAGAGGTACAGTTATCACATGTATAGTGCAATAGCTCTCTCTTTTCCTATAAAGTCTTTTCACATAATATCATATCTTTTTTTTTGCTGTTGTATTGGCAATCACTTTATCTACATGGTATAAAGATCTGTACTCAAAAAGAGAAGTTGAAAGGTGCAAACGCACTGCGGAAAAAAAAACAAAAAAGAAAAAAAAAGAAAAGCGAAAAAAGAATTAAAGAATTTCGAATTTCCGGAAGTTTTTTTTTTTGTTTTTGTTTTTTTGATTGTTTTTTGCCAATCTGATGTAGTGTATCTGCCGTTCAAGACAGTATTCACTATCCAGAATGGAAAAAAAAATATATAATGTCGGCGAAAAAATATGTTGAGCAGAAAAAAAAAAAAATGACGTTTGAAAATGTGCAAAACAATGCCTCACCGTACACCGGCGGGCTAAGAGATACACACTCCAAAAAACAAAAAACAAAAACGGAAGTGCCTGTAACGAAAATTTGAATTTAACGGCAAACATGATTGACTGTGATATCTAAAAAAAAATGAACCGCACTCTCTGGATGAAAGCACAAATGTACTCTGAAGCTCAGAATACATTTTTTTTGCGTTTCTTGAAGTGGCAAGAAAAAAAGGGGGGGGAGAAAGGGGAAAAAGATGGGGGAAGAACGACGTGAAGTACACACTCTTGCAAAAGAGAGAATGTCATCCACTTCCTTTTTTTTGTTTGTTTTGTTTTTGTTCTTATTTTAACGCACACCAATAAAGAGGTGGGTTTCTTGGAATTTTCACCATTTTATCCCTATATTACTATGTTCCTTTTGTATTTGTACAGGAAATGGTGAAATTGGGGGGGAAGGATGGGGGCAGTGTCACATAAATCTGAACTTCATTTTTTTCAGTGTGTCATTATAAAAATAGGCTTCATTTCTGTGATCATAAATTTTCAATTTATTGCAAAATTCATAATGTGTCACAATGTCTGAACTGCATTTTCAATGTGGTTTTAGTACAACCTGTTTTAAACACCCTGCATCAAACCTGCCAACACTTGGGAGAGAGTGAAGGAGAGAGGAGGGAAGAAAGCTGGGAGACGGGAATAGTATGGAATGTTAAAAAGGTTTTACCCCCCCTTTTTTTAAAAATGGGAGGGGGGGCAGTAGGGGCAATGAAAGGGAGTTATGTGTGCGGGGGGTGTGTCATGATGAGTGCATAGCATAGATCCTTTGTGGTGTTTTTTTTTGTGACCCCCCCCTTCTGCCAATTCATCGCACATTTGGTGCTTGTTGGGGGACAAAAAAAAACTCACCATCAGACCAATGTACCGTGTTCATACAAAAAAAATTATCGTAAAAAAAGGTCGAACATTATTACGGTCAACAATTTGTACGAATCCGGTATTTCTTTTTTAAAAAAAATTTGTATTAGTGTAGACACCCCAAGGATGTACTCCACCATATTTTTTTTAAATACACATCAACCACAAGGTGAAGAGTTGTTTAAAAAAAATTTTTTTTGACTGCTGAAGAAAGGATGACAAAGGCCATAGAGAGGAGAGGGTGGACGAATAGTGGCTGTATTGATGATAATTATCCTATCACAATACATAATACACAACACAGCTTGTATTGTGTGTATTATGTCTGACTATTTTGAGTGTACAGATCTGACTATAACCCTGTGTATATGTGTATACATTTTGACTTTCACCCTACATAAAATGCACACAATACGGCTTGTATTGTGATGTATTATGATAGGGCAATTCTCACAATACAGCCACCACTAGACGATCCCTTGCAAAACAGCAAAAAAAAAGAGGGGGAAAAAATGTGTATAAGTTGGACCTAAGCCTCTCTGTGCTTAGTCACTCCCTTGTTTAAAAAGGAGTGTTTCTGGGCTGAGGTTGTTCTTTAATTTTAAAAAAGAAAAGAAAGCACAAAAGCCTTTGAGCAAAAAGAGTAAAAATAACACTTCGATTCGATTCTTCGATTACCAGGTTTTTTGGTTAAAAAAGGGATGTTAAAAAAGATAAGAAAAGTCGGGAATATGAAAACTAAGTCTCGCTTAGTTACCTTACCCTGAGGGGAAGGATGGTGGAGGGAGGGAAGGGTTGTGGGCCAATGAACCGATGTTCTGACGGCCTGTTGAGGCAAGTGTTTTTTCTTTTTGTAATTGAATCGAAAAAAAAGAAGAGAAAAAAAAAGGAAAAGTTTATCAGATGAACCAAAAGCCAAAGCCGTGTTCGGTCACCTCAAAAACAAAAAATAAAATAATTCTTCTCGTGTTATTTCAGATACTTCAGCACAAAAAATATTTTGGTTTTTTTTCATTCATTCAAGTGGGAGAGAACCCTGGGGATTGATTTACACCTTTAAAAATGGTCAAGGTAAAATCAAAAATACATTTTGTTTTTGTTTCTTTCGTTTTGTTTTTTGTGCTACTTACTCCTGCAAAAGCTGCAGGTGGACGGGAGGAGGAAATAAAACGGGGTATTCTGTATCCCTTCCCCCTATTTTTTGAAAACTTGGTTGTATTAGTTTAGACACCCGAAGGATGAACTCCACTATACAAAACGCTACGTAACCAGTTTTTTTTATTTGTTACTAGCCCTCGGCAGCTCGCGTTGTTCTGTATGGGCTATAGCCGGGTCTTGCGATCCGGCTGGTGCCCTTTTTATTTTGTATCATCCTTTCGTGCTGAAGATTCAAAAAAAGAAAAAAGAGAAGTTGAAAGTACTAACTCCTCACCGTACTATGTACACACAGTGCACTGGGGGGGAAAAAAGAGTTGAAGAAAATCAGGAAAAAAAAAAAACCGCGCGCAATACAATAGATCCCCCCCACCCAACAAGAAAACCTTTCAAGCAAAACTTTTAAAAAAAAAACCCTCCCCCCCAAACCCCAAGATGACCCCAAAGCCCTCAGTACTTTAGTTTTTTTTCAGTCATCTTAACCCCTCATTCCTTCCTTCCTTCCCCATCAATATTCTACAATTTTTTTTTTTTTCAAATTTTTTATTGAGTTTCAGAACTCTTGTCGGATTCTGCCACATCGAAGAACGGGTGGAAGAGCGCATCGCGGGCGGAGGGGCGTTTTGTTGGGTATTTGTGCATCAACATGGCCATCAGGGAGGAGGCATCCTCCGACACACTTTCGTGCCTCTCTACGGAGTGAACAAAGCCGTCTGCTGGAGGAAATTCTCCTGTCAATGCAACGTGCATTGCAACACCAAGGGAGTACATATCAGCTTTGTATGCATTGTACCGCGGGCTCTTCACGAGAAGTTCGGGGGCCGCGTAATTTCTGGTCCCCACTGGTTGGCAAGAGTAGGTCTCACAGTCTCCTGCAACCTCGGGTTCAGCGTGAATCCGTGCCAGACCGAAGTCCGAGAGCTTTACCACAGCCTCCTCCATGTCTACCAAAATGTTCTCAAGTTTGATGTCCCGGTGTGCGACCCCTGATTGGTGGAGAGTGTCCATTCCCTTGAGGAGACGGCGGAAGATGTAGCGGGCATCTGCGTCGTTGAGAAGACCGAAGTCTGTGCAGTGTGCGAACAAATCGCCTGCGTCGACCTTTTCCATCACAACGTAAATGAACTTCGAGCTTTCCATCACCTCCTTAAAGCGAACCAGAGGGGTGCTGTCTGCCTTCAGCCTTCTCGTGATGTTACTCTCCCCTGCCTTCATGCCAAGCTCCTGAAGCATTCCCATTACCTTAATTTCGGTCCGTGCATCTTGCTCTCCCTCGGTCGCCTTCTTGACCATCTTCACCGCCACAACCTCTCCAGTCACATTGTGCACTGCAGACTTCACCTTGCTGCAAGACCCAGTACCAAGAGTCTCGCCAAGAGTGTACTGTCCCACCACCGGTGCTGCCTTTGCCACACCAACCATTTTAAGAAAAGAAAAAGAAAGAAAAAAGGAAGAAGGGGGTTTTGTTAGGGAAAAAGAGGGTTTCCCCGAGTAGGTTTTGTTGTTATGTGCTTTTTTCAAACAACTGAAGAAAGAGGTAGTAGATAAAAGCAAAAAACGGCCTTTTTTTTAAAAGGGAGTTTTTTTGGAGTTGCTTTTTGTGTGTCTGTATGGGGGGTGATTAGGGAGGGGTGTTTTTTTGAATGATGCAGTGATGTGAGGTAGATGTCTGAGGGTGATTCTTACGCAGAATATGGCCTTTAGGTGCAATGATGTGAGGTGTGAAATCAGGTTTCAGCGTCAATAATGGATCTCTTGTTTCTCCGGGTGGGGGAAGAAAGACAAAAAGAAATATATTTTATTTGAAATACAAAAAAACCCCTCTCGGTTGACAGTGTAACCTTTGGTACAATGACGACACCCACAAAACACAAGACTGAAGAAAGGGGCTCAAAAGCTACGACCTCATGAACACATACATGAAATGGAGGCTCATGACGTGGCACCACAGCGCTAGTCCTCAGTGCGCAATAAAATGGTAATCGCAGCCTTGGCCCACGTCAATCAGCCCAAATAACTTCACAAGGAGGTTTGTGACACATGAATGCGTCAAGGGGTCTGTATGGGAGACAGTGCTTCTGTTCTGAAACTGAGAGCAAAAAATGGCCGGGTGCGAAGGGTATCAGACACGAATTTGTTTTTGCAGCAACTATGCAAATGAAAACCCCATTTCCCAACCCTTTCTTCTTTAGACCTGTTGTGAAAAGAAAAGTGTCTTTTTAATTAACCCTCCCAAGTTGCACCAGGATATGTCAAATATCATGTCCCAAATAAAATGTAGTGTAACTCATGAGCAAGAACAGAGCAGGTGCAAGTGCACAATGGAAATTGTCACAACACACCACTCACGTCTTCTCCTTCTCTTCGCATAAGCGACTCCTCATCGCAAGGACCTGGTACAACCCATGTGTTTTGCCCTCAGCCTGCAGTGCCAGCTTCAACGCAGCAGGAAGCACAGTCCCCAACGGAGGTTCGTACAAACACTGCCTCCCCTCCCGTGCCGTGTCGCACACCGCCCAGCTCCGGTACACAGTCTGCCCCATCACAGTCACAAAGCGTTGGTTCCGAGCACCAACATCTCCGTGCTGCACTGAACCCGTCACAAGCCCTGCACCAGACAGCACTGCAGTCCCCAAAAGGCGTTGTGCAAAGCGCACTGCGTTCTCCGTGTGTGCAGGTGCTGGGCGGGTCAGGTTCCACCCAACACAGACACGGCTCCCAAGCAGCGTCACCAAGGTCCCACCGTTCTGGTCCAGGGCCACCGTGAGGGTGGTCAGGGCCACACTCAGTTTGCGGAGCGTGTGGTCACATTCCTCGTCTCCAGCAAGATGCACAGTGCCCACAGTTGCCTCAAAGGGAAGTGTCGTGGCGTTGCCGTAACTAGACAGGCTGCAATTCAAAACTGAACTTGAGTTGGATCTCAAGCTGAGGGAAGCTTCGAACTCACGAACGGATGGCCCTTTCAGCACGACAGGTTCTTTGAGGGGAGTCTGCCTTCGTCCCCCAAGTGACAAAGGCCACACGCAACACACAAACGTTGTCCCAGACACACCCTTCAAGTCCAGTGCCTCCGCATCCCCAACAACAGCAGAGCAAGACCTGCACTCAGATGTGTACAGGTCAGAAGGCACAGCCACAGCACCAGGCTTGCATGTGCTCTCAAGGCGAGAAGCAACGTTCACTGTGTGGCCAAAGTAGTCTGTCCGTCCCGTCAGTGCGTTCTGCTCCACAGTCACAGGGCCTGTGTTCACACCAATGCGCACAGTCAGTCCTCCCCAAAGTGGTCCCTGTTCAGCACAGATTGGTGCATCCTCAAGAAGTGAATCAGGCCAGACAGCTTCACGCAGGAGTTCGTGCACACGCAGACTGAAGTTCACCCCTTCCTGTGTTGATGCAAAGGCAATCATAAAAGCGTCGCCGATTGTCTTCACTTCGTACCCACCAAACATCTGCATCACCTCTCGCATCACAGTGTTGTGGATCTTCAGCCCAGCACGCATCCCTTCAGGTGCATGTTCCCAGATCGATGTTGATGCACGTATGTCTGTGAACACAAGTGCTGCTGTTTCAGTTTCCGCCCCGGGCGGTGCCACAGACATGTGCTCAGGATCACAGCTCTGTCGCCTCTCCTCCTCCTCCATCTCCTCAAACAGCGCAGCAGGGAGGTAGGGCTTGTAGCGGCGCAGGTTCTGCTCCATTGTCTGCAGCGTCTCGTACATCTGCTCGGGGAGCTCTGAGCCACGTGCCGCAAGCATCCGTGCCACACCTTCCACGTCGTACTTTGCGAGCAACGACGCAATCTCCTGCACAGCGTTGATCGTCCGCTTCATTGATGCCTGCTCCTTCAGCACCTCATGTGCGAAACCACGTGTCACGATGAAGTCAATCACAAACACAAACACTGCAGTTATTAGGCGAGATGAAGGGAACTCCACTGGACAGGGTGGCGTCTCACAGTCAAACTTCTCCTTCAAGTAATACATGCGTCCGAACTCACCCTCCTGTGTCGGCAACCCTGGCAGTTCGAACAGACCAAACCTGAAGCTCTCCTCAACACCAAGCAGCACCAACCACATGATAATGAAACCCACAAGCCCGAGACTGTACACCTTAGGCACCTGCATCACAAGCAGCATGTCGATGATGAGCACGAGGACAGGCCATCCCTCTATGGAGACTGGTCGTCCAGCCAAATCATACATCAGCATTCCACATGTGATCACGTACAGCGTGCCCACCACCACCCTTGTTGTCAACGGAACCCTGCACAGCACTGCACAGATCGCAATGCTGAACACAAGCGAGACGATCAGTGTCGCTATTAAAGTCATGGGCACTCTTAGTTGTCTATCAAAAGTCGTCACCAGACCAAGTACATTTCCCGACAAACCTACACAGGCAAAGATGAAGAACTGTGTGCGCAGCTCCTTCTGTTTCGTGCTCAGTGTCCCGTCCAAGGAGAGCACGCCATTGAGACACTGCATCCATCTCCCCTCCCGTCAGTGTACCTGTGTTCCTGTGGAGGAGTGGTTGGAAAAATGGGGTGGAAAAAAAAAGAGAAGAAGAAAAGAAGAAAAAAAACGCCGAAAAAGGGAAAAAACGAGACCATATTTCCATATTGCAGCTTTTTTTTCTAGAAGAAAGATCTACCGTGTTTGAGAGGGCTTTGACCAAAACATAGTATTTGTCCATTTTATTCACTCACCGATACCCCCACCCACTGGGATGGACGCCCCAATCATGTAGTCCTACATCCATTTTGAGGTTGACATCTGATATGCCCCTACTCCCGCTTCCACTCATCAGACAAATGAAAGGATCATTGACGACGCAAGGTTAATTAAGTCGTGTGTGAGGCAGGGTCTAGTTGGGGGTCCTCTGCCCGTTTTGCAGTCTGGAAGACACCTTAAAAGAAAAACTGATAATACGATCGGACGTACCTCTCCGTGCATACACAGCTTCGACAAAAAAAAAGATGTGATTTTCCCAAAAACAAAGCGTAAAAAGGGTCCTTCTAAGGGATCACCACCCCCAAGCCCCAATACAAGCTATATCATCACTTCTTCTTTCCATCAAATTTTCACTACCCAATGCGTTTGAATGGTAGGGATGGAGGAATTGTGTTATGCCCAGACCAAGCACAATCAGAGCAGCCTCAGTGCACGCACAACACATTTTTTAAAAATGAGAAGTAACGACTGGAACCCTCCAACCTACAACAGAAGCAGAGCGGGCCGGCAACAGTGTGGACATCCCTTCGTTATAACGACCAAGCAGTTAAAAAAAAAACAAGAGAGAGAGCAAAAGAAACGCTCATGACCCCGAGCCTCTCTGTGCTTAGTCAGTGCATGACCACAACACCAGGGGGGGGCGAAGGGTGGACCCCCCAAACCATGCTGTTCTCTACAATCCATTTTCGTGGTTTGCATCTGACATACCCCTCCCTGCTCTCATCGGTGCACAGCCACGTACACGATATGCCCCATCCACCCGGCCTGCTCTCATCTTATTTTAGATGAACCAACAGTGCACCTTGGTACACGACCTGTGTGCACCGGGTGGACCCCCAACCCTGCTGTCCCTACGTCTATTTCGTGGGTTGCAGCTGATATGCCCCACCCATCCACCCCGCCTACTCTCATCAGATGAACCAACAGTACACCTTTGGTACACGACCTGTGTGCACCGGGTGGACACCCCAAACCATGCTGCCCCCCTACAATCCATTTCCGTGGTTTCCATCTGACATACCCCTCCACCCCTGCTCATCAGATGAACGAACAATGTACCTTTGGTCCCCTCTGGGTTGGATTGTTCACCCACTAACAGGGAACGTGAGCTGGGTTTAGACCGTCGTGAGACAGGTTGGTTTTACCGTAGCAGGGTATAGAGATAGGCACTGAACGCAGTGTTCCGAAGTCCATACAAAGCCCCTCTCGTTGACAGTGCACCTTGGTATGACCGGCTGTACCGGGAGGGGGACGCTAACCATGCAGTCCTACAATCCATTTCGTGGGGTACATCAAAAAAATGCGGACCCATCATACATGGTGCAGGGACAGCTTCTGCACTCTTCCCAGACTGTCAATGTAGATCAGGTGCACAACCACGTACACGATATGCCCCATCCATCCACCCCGCCTACTCTCATCAGATGAACCAACAGTGCACCTTTGGTACACAACCTGTGTGCACCGGGTGGACCCCCAACCCTGCTGTCCCTACGTCCATTTCGTGGGTTGCAGCTGATATGCCCCACCCACCCCGCCTACTCTCATCAGATAAGCAGATGTGCAACCACGCCTACCAGAGACTGCCCGAGGACGAAAATCCCCACAATCGATTTTTTTGGGAGGGTAGGTGGGGTTTCCCGAAAAATCGGGTCGAAAATCGGGAAAATGTCAGGTGCTCTCCCCATACACGACGCCACATGTCAGAAGGACATGTCATGTTGACATGGTAAAAATGATGACATGTGGTACGTGTTGGTACGTGTTATTCTCTGTACAGAACACACACTTTTTCTAAGGTTTGTTGAGGCTCCCTATTCCCGAGGAGAGGGCCTTAAGGGGTTAGAACAACAAAACCATGGAAAAGTGGAAAAGTGTGTGTTCTGTACAGAGAATGACACGTACCAACACGTACTACATGGCATAATGACACGTCAGAAAAGTGACACGTCATTTTGCGTATCATTCTGACATGTCACGCTGATATGAGGCGTCGTGTACATGACAACCTAGTTATGTCCAACACATAACTAGACTCTGTTATCACAAGGGGTAACAAGCAAAAATGATGACAAGGGGGTCGCGTTAATATCAACCAGACCCCTAGTTCTGTAACAAGGTGCAGAAAGGAGGATTCCTTTAAAAAAGGGGTATATTCGGACCCAAACTTCCTGGGCCACATGTGGATCCTATTCGGGCAAGAGAAAGCCATCTCCCCTGTTTTTCCATGCACTTCCACTAGACACCCTACTGCGTATTCATCCGAATATGGCGAATACTGTGGTGTGGTACGTGTATTCTGTATTCAGATCATATTCGCCCTATATCCGGATCCGAATATAAGGCTAATCCGAATTCGCCTTTGGGGTTGCCTTGCCTCAGCGTAGTGGTGAAACGACTCTCATACACGAGAATATTCGAATGATTTTCGCGAGAATCATGCAAAAAATAATAATTTTGGGCTGGGTTTTGCTGCAGGGAAAAACAGAGTCGAAACCAACACAAATAGAATAGGCGAGAATGGACGAGAATCACCTTTGTTATTATCGTTCACGCGCGCAAGACGAGAATGACGAGAACAATACGAGAATTGCTGACCAGCCCAGCTTTGGGCGAGAATGCAAGAATGCGACTCGTTTCGCCGCTATGCGGAGGCTAGGGGGCTCAAACCCATAGAAAAAGTGAGGACCCTAAACAATTTTTTTTTTGAGCAAAAAATGGACATCACCTTGAAAAACCCAGAAAATATGACGCATTGAGAGGGCGGGAAACGTGGCGGGGACACTGTATAGGCAGTTCTACGCCAAGTCCGCTCTAAAATCCTTGTGCAGGCGCAGTGGAATGGCAGTAAAGGCAAAGCGCCGTATCCACTGTGGAGTGGGCCTGCTGAAGGTGTCCTCGAGGCGATTCTGCAAGCCCTGGAGCGATTGGGTTTAGGAAAACGCACGAGAACGGGAGTGCTGTATTGGGTGCCGGCATGCAAATGTGGACTCTGAAGAAGAGAAAGAAGACGAGGCAGATGCGGAGGCAGTGCTTAGTCGAGTCTATGACTGGATATCCATATACGTGTCTAGTACAGGCTATTGAAGACTGTGCTGCAAAACCAAGACCGATCTGGAAAGTCATACGAGGTGTTGTTTTTAAAGGGAAGATACCCTGAGGGACCGGGTCAGGGCAGTGACGGCAGATCTGCTAGATAATTTATCACCAAACTAATTTCCTCCCAACTTTGATCACTCCCTGACCTATTGATGGTGGGCACCTAAGCGAGTGTAGACATTGGTCACTACGATCCACAACATACGGACGACAGGTGACCGCGTTGTCTTGGTTTGGCTGTATTCAAACACAAATATTCCGGCTTCACCTGTGAAGAGGCTTTCTAAGCCTACCCCATTCGGGGAACCTACGCTTTTCTCCAACAGGTTTTTGGTGATTTAACTGATATGAGTCAAGATAGCAGGCGTGGGTGCACTACCACCAGCAGCAGACCCTCGGCTCGTTCAGGCGGTGCAAGGACCGAGCAGCAACGAAAGGCCCAAACTCTAGCAGAAAGTGTTGCTTGGTAGTTCGTGGAACGTCTTTGTAGACGCGAAAGACGTGGCGAAGTGTCATTTACTTCCTGGAATATGAGTCGTGGACTGTTGTCATGGCCATATCTCGTTACTGTGCTAAAAAAGTAGCAATAGGTAGAAATACGAAACCCTGCAAACGTGCAAAATTGTTCCCCCTCCAGTGATGCAGAAAACCCACGGCCCCGGCAAAAAAACCCCCCACCTTGCATCACTTCCCCTACCCCGCTACTCCATCCTCAAAATAGACTCATCTATGACGGAAACAGACCACATGATGTCATGCCCCCGCTCCCCCTGCTGGCTCGCTGTGATGAGGTCATCACTTGGAAGCAATGAAGCTCGACACACCCTTCCCAACCCCTTCCCCCACACTGCATCATCCTCTCAATGCACCCAGGCGAACCTCCTACCCATAAACACTGCAAATTACAGCCACGCCACATTGCAACACACAAAGCACTGCTATCACCATGCAACTGCCCCTCTGCCACCCCAGGCCGAGCTGTGATCAACAACAAAAAAAAAAAGAAAGGTTGAACACCTGTCGGAGTAACACAAAATGCCGCTCTCGCCTATCACCACAACCCCCCCCTTCTGTCTGTCTACCTATTACATCGCACCACATCAGGCTGACCTGCTTCCCCCCAGCCCTGACAAATGTTTTTGCCCTTAGGAACTACCCACAGTTGCTTTTCAAAGACACACCCTTATCAGCATCACCCATCATCACCCATCACCGCACCCACGACTGCATCTCATCACAACTCCGAACTGACCTCCTGCATGAGACCAGAGCCCCTCCTTCACACACCTCCACCCCCATTGGTGACTTCAGGTGGAATGCCGCATTGCGATTCACCAGGATTCCTTCCGTTCCTTCTCATGTACATGAGAGGGTCTTGGAAGTGTAGCAGCTGACAGCAGGGGAGCCGCATGGGACACAGAGAGAGAGAGTAAACTCGTTAACCCGTAAAAACCCGTAGGGGAGAGTAAGAGAAAGAGAGAACGCATCCATCCTTTTCGTTGCCAAAAAGGAGAGCCAATCAATCGCAAAACTCTCCCCAAAAAAAGAAAAGAAAATCCCCCCCTTCATTTGGCACCCAAGCAGACGCCGTGCCATGATCCCTTCCTTCTCACGTCATGCCTGCAGAGGAGCCCTAGGGTATGGAGAAAGAGAGAATGCATCCATCCTTTTTTGTCAAAAAAGGAGAGCCAATCAATCACCAAACCCCCTTTAGCAACAGAGTCGTGTGTGTTTTGTTAGCGACCCCCCTTTGCATCACCTCTCCCTCTCGAGAAGTCCCTCTCACAACTCTGATAACTCCGCTCCTCTCTTACAGCTGTTTTGCCAAGTAGTGCTACAATCAGCAGACACTAGATTCGCCACCAAACCTTTGCATCACCTCCCCCTTAGAGAAGCATCCCCCCACCTCCACCGGTACCTCAGCACGCAAAGCCACCATCAAGCTGGTTGTACTCCTGTTGAAGGGCTGATGTTCCCCCACCCACCCATCACCACGACCCACAGCAACAAACCACACCACGCACACCAAGTAGCTGCATGTTGACATGGTCCACATGCCCCAGACCATGCAGTGAGAGAGAGTCCTGAGAGATAACACCCAAGCATGCTTCGTCAAGGAAGTCCGTTTGGACGTGATTGTAAGAGGGCACAAAATGCCAAGAGTGTTCCAATGGCTGCGGACTGAGGGGTGTGCATGCTGCACCAGGATGCTAAGGGCCTTGTTTTGCACTTTCCACCACAAGAACGGGATGGGTACGGAAGAGTTGAATAAACAAAAAGGGGAGCCTTTCTTTTACCCGACATCAGGGGGTATGAGGATCCTTGATGTTGGGATGGGTGGGTTGACAGTTGTTTATTTTCAAAGTGAACACGGCATTTTTTTTTTTTTCTTTTTTGTTGAAAGAGTGGACAGACATACACATTGTACCAATGAGCTTGTATGAATGGCGACAGAGGTTAAACAATACAGTACAACACAGTGGAGTGGCGAGTGGTAGTGGAGAGTGGGTCAACTCGTCATGGGATATTTGTCTCTGTGAGGTGCCTATGTTTGCTTTGGCTCTACTGCCACCTCGCCACTCCATGGTGGGTTACATAAAAGAGGCAAACAACAGTCAAAAATAAAAAACAACATGGGCAGGATTGAATCCAGGTTTTTCAGATATATCCCCACAATCACCCTCGCAGTGCACGGATGCTAAAGGATACTCGAATGACGTAACCACAGCCTCCCTACACACTTCAAAAAATCACCGCCGAATTCGAAAAAAAAATTCCATATCTGGAACGCTGAAAATTTTCTGGAATTATCTGGAATCTGGATCCTGAGACCACCCTGAGAAGAATAGAGAAGAAGAAAACTTAAAAGATAGTATTTCAACATATGGTTGAAAAAGAAAAATAACGACAATGCGCTGAAGCTATAGCAACACCAACAAAAGCAGAGAGGTGAACAAGTACAAAGACCTATATCACTCATTCTGTGAAACCCCGTATAAAAAGGCCTGTTTCGAAGCCAATTGAAAGACACCAAAAAAGTGAAGTTGTTGATGCAGGCACCTCCCGCTGACCCACGTACGATGCCAGCCCCGGATGAAAGCACAAATACCCTGCGGCCAACAGAAGATGTAAAATAAACCTAATTAGACCTAGGAAATCCACTTTCCGGGCGAGACTGCCACTGTTTAACAAACAAACAAACGTATTGACAACGATTATTATTTCTTCCCTTTGGCCCTGTACAATGCTTTTGGCGCGGGTGCCGATGGCGTCGCTTCCTGGGTGTTGTTGTGCGTGGTGGGCACGCCAATGCCTATCAAGTTCGAAAGCTTTTGAGCCCTCTCCCACCTCAAAATAGGTACAGGTCCGCTCTTCTGTCTCATCTCCATCTGGCACCACGCCTTCTGCAGCTTGGGCTGTATTACCCCAGAGTAGTTCTTGAGATCCTCTAAGCTAACCCAACGCAGCCTGCCTGTTGTCTCCCTGTCGTTCACCTCATTTGGTGTTATGCCTTCGGGTACAGTCAACACGTGAAATTTGGTCAACTCGTACCGGAATGTGAACATATTATTCACTGTGGCCTCACCCCACCTCTCCTCGGGGATACAAATCCCTGTCTCTTCTCCGAGCTCTCGTAAGGCTGTCGCCAGTGTGTCGTTGACCTCGTCTGCATCCGCCTTTCCGCCCGGCATGCGGAAAGGCGGATGCGGCTTGGTATGGTCGGGATGATTCGGATCGAGTTTGAGACATTTCTCAGCATGCGAAATGATGTCGTCCAACTTGACCCAGAATATTTTATTCCGTCGATGCAGCCTCTTCCCCTGTCTGAGCAGCTCCGCCCACTTATCTTCCAAAATGCGCTCGAATCCTGGGTCGTTATTATCGATACAGTTTTTTAAATAGGTAAGCTCCCCCAGGTGCTGCTCATTCACCTGCTTGATTTTGTTCTTGAGTTGCTTCAAGGCTTCCTCTTGCGCGTCCTCCCCGGCAATGAGGAAGCAGGTGGTCTCGAACGCCGATGTGTGTTTGATATCATACACCAGCACGCGCATGCGTGAGTCATTGTCGCGACAGAACACCAACGTCGTATAATCCAAACCATACTTATCAATCTTTTTCTGGGGTGCCTTATCTTTGTCTGCACAGGCAACACAGCCCTCACGATTGGTATGCGTATCCACACTTTGCGGTTTCATACTGTCGAAGTGTATAATGTCTGTGGCTGGAGTGAGAAATCTGAAATTTACAAAAGTGATAGTGGACATTGTGATGTGTGTTCGCTCAAGGAAAATAGGCAACCTTAAAAAAAGGCCAACGGATTGTACTTCTACCGAACAGCTTGGAATGATTGGGTGGTTCTGAATTTGTCCAACCCGTACCAACCCCAGAGCCCTGCCCTATAGGTAAGAGGGCCAGCGCAAAGCCACCATCAAGCTGGTTGTACTCCTGTTGAAGGGCAGATATTCCCCCACCCACCCATCACCACGACCCACAGCAACAAACCACACCA
This sequence comes from Rhynchopus sp. YZ270_cl-10, assembly GCA_964035575.1. Lineage (NCBI taxonomy): Eukaryota > Euglenozoa > Diplonemea > Diplonemida > Diplonemidae > Rhynchopus > Rhynchopus sp. YZ270_cl-10. The sequence continues at coordinate 275,936 of OZ037834.1, read as the reverse complement.
CGCACACCAAGTAGATGCATGTTGACATGGTCCACATGCCCCAGACCATGCAGTGAGAGAGAGAGTCCTGAGAGATAACACCCAAGCATGCTTCGTCAAGGAAGTCCATTTGGACGTGATTGTAAGAGGGCACAAAATGCCAAGAGTGGTCCCAATGGCGGCGGACTGAGGGGTGTGCATGCAGGACCAGGATGGCAAACCTTCTTTTGCACCTTCCACCACAAGAACGGGATGGGTGTAGAAGAGTTGAATAAAACAAAAAGGGGAGCCTTTCTTTTTTTAAGCGTTACGCTGTTTGTCACTATCAGTTTTCTTTTCTGTCTTTCAGATATGTGGAGTGAGAAGGAGGGAGACAGGTTTTTTTTTTTTTGATCAGGTGAAAATGCTCCAACACCGTAGGTAATAACATTGCCACGTGTGGACACCCAATTCCCCCCCACCCCCCTTTACCTCTACGTCAACTGAAAATCTTGTAAATATGGGGGGAGGGGGGAGGGATTGGGATTGAAGCGACACGCAGTGAAGCTGCCGTTTTTTTGTTTCTTTTTGTTTCTTTTTTTCTTTTCTGGAAAAAATTGGTTTTTGTTTGTATTAGTGTAGACACCCCGAGGATGAGCTCCACTATTTCTTTTCTGTTTGTTTTGAATACATTTTGCTGGTATGCCCAGCGCGTAAGGTTGCAAAAAAGAAAAAAAAGAGAAAAAGGAAGAAGAAGAAAAAAATTCAAATGTATGTGACGCAGACACACCTTTAACACTCCGTGGGTTATCGAACCACGTAGTGTTGCACTTAGGAGTTGCTAACAGAGAAACTGTAAGCAGAAACAGTCATTTCCTCCCCCAACCCGGAGGTGATCACATGATTCAAAGATTTAAATCAAAAGAGCAATAAAAAAAAATGTTGACTTGAAATACAAAACCCTCTTGTTAACAGTGTACCTTTGGTCTGACCGGCTGTACCGGGGGGGAGGTGGACACCCAAACCATGCAGTCCTACACTCCATTTTTTTGTGGTTTACACTCTGATAAAGGGGGCTGGTATAATTATGAACGCCTTAATATCTCTCTCGGCATGCTTAGCCACCTTGAAAAAAGATCGGGTCTTTTGTTTGTGCGCTCAAATTATTGTTACTTGAGTACTCAAAGAAAACAAGCAAGCTTCTGTTTTTTCAATCCGTTTTGTTTGCCCTGCAGCGCTGCCTCCAATCTTTTTAGAATTGACAACAAGTTGTTTTATCAAAAAAAAGGGGGCTGGTATAATTATGAACGCCATAATATCTGTCTCAGCATGCTTAGCCACCTTGAAAAAAAAGGGGGATTTGTTTTGATAAATAGAAATCAAATTCTAGAATTTCAGGCACAATGTCACCAAAAAGAAGGGGAATTTGAAAATGTTTTTTGTATGTTTTGAAAGTGCTTTGTGCTCTGTTTAATTTTGCTTGATAGTTTTGTAGACGTGGGGGTTGGAGAGGAAGGGCGCGTTACTTTGTATGAGACAACAAAAGAAGGGGAGAGAAGAAGAGATAAGGGATACGGAGCAAGAAGCTTTTCCAAACTGGAAAACAATGACTTGCAAAAAAAAAAAAAAAGGGAGGAATTAAAATATGAGAACTCCAGGGGGGGGCAAATAACAAGAACAACGGGAGGAGGAGGAGGAATGGTAGGGGAAAGGGGGAAAAAAAAAAAAAGAAATTTTGCTAGATGGCCTCACGGGCACAACACATTCATTTTTTTTTTTTTAAAGCTCGTAAACTCTTTTAAGGGGAAAGAAGGCACACCAGGCCACCTAAAAACAATCACCTTTTTTGGGGAGATAAAAGGTTGTTTTTCGACCTGAAATGCAGTTTTTTGTACAAAAAAAAAAAAGACGATTTTTTTTAAAATGAAAAAGCCCTTAAAAAGGCATGGGAAGAACTAAAAGAAGGAAGTGGTTTGGCAAGCCTCTCTCTGTGAGTCATGGATACTCACACTTCGGATCAATGCTTGTGTTGGATGGTTTCAAAATCAAAAAAAAAAGGGGGGGGAACTCTATTGAAGGCTGGTTGCGCTTACAGAATGGCGTACCAGTCTTTCAAGAATGGGGGTTTGTGTGTTGGGGGAAAGAAAGAAAAGTCTGTACTTAGTCACCTTGAGGGGAAAAGGGGGGAGTTTGAAAATGGTTTTTGTTTGTTTTGAAAGTGCTTTGTGCTCTGTTTAATTGTGCTTGATAGTTTTGTAGACGTGGGGGTTGGAGAGGAAGGGTGCGTTGCTTTGTATGACCTTGAAGGGGAAAGGGGGAAAAGGGAGGAGGGGATAAATAGGCTTGCTCCCCTTGGAGCAGGTTACCAAACGTTGCAAAATATTTAAAAAAAAAAAAAAATACTAATTTTGTTGTTGTTGTTGTTGAGTAGTCATCCACAATGGTGAAGTACCGTATTCGATTAAAAATGTTCGCAAAAAAAAAAAAGGGTCCTTTCAGAAAAATCCTGAAAAAGGTCGAACCTTAGTACGGTCAATAACATTTTTTTTTACGAATACGGTAAATGACTTTGAATTGTGGTTTAACTTTGTGGTTTCACCGTTGGCTTACAAATCAAGTCATTTTGCTTCACCGTTCTGACAGGAAGATCCTGTCATTGCTTTTTTTTGGGTGTTTTCATGAAAAGCTTTTAACACGCCACTCACTTACCAAACGTTTCAAATATTTTAAAAAAACTGAAATAAAAGCCACCCTCACTACTGAGGGATAAAAAAAAGGGGGTCAATAAAAGGGTCTGAAGTGAACAGCCCAGGAAGCCTCGCCTTTCGAAGTAAAGCTAATAAAAACAAGAAAAAACACAAAAAATCAAAAAAAAAAATTCAAATAAGAAAAGGCAGTGAGATGAATATGCCTTGCTTGCAGACACATCTAAGAAGAAGCAAAACTTGAGGGCGAAGCATGTTAGCACCCAAGCATCTCTCCCTCCCTCCCTCTCTGCAGACACACATCCCTTGCAAGAGAGAGTTAGCAAAACCCCAAGGTCGTTGTACTCAAAACCCAAAACAACAAAAATTGTTTGCCTTTTTTTTGGTGTGGCTGACTGACCCCAAAATAGCAGAAAGTAGCAATAGGGGGTAAACTGGGGGAAAGGATACAATGATTTGTGCTCTGTTTTGTGACAGGCAGGGTTCGTGTGTGCTTGGCTGATTGCTTTTTTTTTTTTGATAAATTGATAAATTGATGACGTGTAGACACCTCGCTTTTTTCTCGTGTGAACTCCACGCTGCCTTTCCTCGCCTATCTCTCGTTTCGTGGATACCGCTACTACGTCCTACTCCCGCCTCCACTCGTCAGGTAACGAACGGGGATCATTGGATGCCCAGGGTAATTAGGCCCGGGTGAGATAGGTTTGGTCAGGCATTATCCCTGCGTCAGAGTGTGGTCAAGGCTATAAGTGGAAAGCACAGGACCGTGTTCTCGTAAAACAGGTGGTTTTTTTTTTGCTGTTTTCATATTGAGTAAAATGGTGCACCATTCAAACGCCAGAGGGGATTTTTTTTCTTCATCGTGCCGACAATACTCGCTCCCATGCATCTCAAATATCACCCCAAAAAAGGGGGCAATTTTTTTGTACATACTGTCTATATTATCACAAAGCCTTTTACACGGAAAACGACATGCTTTTTGTGGTTTTCGGGTCTTTAACTTTTTGACACAAATTTTTGTCCCTCTTTGTAGCGTAACTGCACTGTTATGTTTTTTTTTTCTAGAACCTCAGTAAGTCCTGGTCAATGACCAGTACATTTCTGAGGTTGACTGGTCCAACTTCATCGGCGGACGCAAGGCTATTTAAAAAAAAAAAAATATTCCCAACTCCCGAGTCGGTGTATAAGTCTTGTGTATCATTTTCGGGGTGAGGAGTAACTAAAGAACGCATAAGAATGCACTTACAAGATGAAGACGCCTCTCTCTCTGTGTGTACACATCTTAAATAGGGGTGCAAAGTATACATCAATAATGGTATGCAGGAATCGCAAGGAAAATAGACAGATCATAAAATAAAAATTGAAAAGGGGGGAAATAGTAACTCTGATAGGTAAGTTAAAGGGAAAAAAAGGGGTTTTTCGTTTGCACAATTACCCTGTTGGAGGGGGTGATTGGCGACCGTTTCTGAGGAACTATTTCTGCTTTAAAAGCTACGCTTTGTAGGGTAAAAAGAGTAGTTGAAACTTACTAAAACGCATCTCAGTCGAAAAAAAAAAGAAAATAAAAAAAACACTGGGCATTATTTCCTCTCTTAGGAACCACCCACACAACTAGTTTTTTTTTTCAACACACACTAAAATTTGAGTCTCTCGCTGCACATATGCGTACGCCCAACTCAGGATATGTACCGAGCTTTGATGTCTTTTAAAAAAAGCTGCAGTTGTTGTTGTAGGCACACTCCGACTGACCCATCGTACGATGCCAGCCTCAGATAAAAGCAAAGAAAAAAAAATATTACACAATATAACAAAGTATGGTTGCAGGAGATTAAAAGGAGGAACAAAAAGGTTTGGAGGGAGATACCATTTTTTTTTGATAAATTGTTTGGAGTAGTGTAGTTGCCTCGGTTGTGTTGCCACAGTTTGTGCAATCTCCACTGTAATTGTCTTGATTTTAGACTACTATCACGAGCAGCCACGTTTACTTTTTTTTCCTTCACAGGAGCCGCCTAAATAAATAAATAGTACAAGAAAAAGGACTGACCCCTGTGCAAACTTACTATGCGTGTATGTGTATGGTTGCTGGGGAAAGGGAAAAAAAAATTGACTTGAAATACAAAAAAAAAACCCCTCTCTCGGTTGACAGTATTACCTTTTTGGTACAATGCCCTGGTACACCGGGGGGGTGGACACCCCCAATCGTGCAGTCCCACAATCCATTTTGAGGTTGACATCTTGATATGCTTCCTCTTGTCGGTTAAAAAAGGGGGCTGAAGAAGCGCCTTAAAAGAAAACAACAAAACTGATATTAAGCCCTTCACACACGGGCTCTTGATAAGCAATATTCCACACGCAGGTATTGAAGCATTAATTGATGTTCAAAGAAAAATGCACACATATTCACTCTAAGGGGGTGGGTTTGTCATTAAAGATACAAAGAGAGCAAAAGAGAAGGAGTACGCTTTAACAGTATTTCAACCTATGCAAACAATAAATTGATAGCATAGGAGGGGGGATCAAGTACGCTTTAACAAAAAAAAGACCCAAACGGAATGTGACACTGTCTCTTCTGAAGAATTTGGTGATATGATGTGAAGCATCGTGAGAGAGAGAGAACACTGGAATCGTCTTCTGTTGTTGTTGTGCCGGCAATCGCCCTGCCAAGTCTGGAACTCAATGGAATACTGATACAATTTTTTTTTTGATAAATTGTTGGAGTAGTGTAGTTGCCTTGGTTGTGTTGCCACAGTTGTGCAATCTCCACTGTTTTTATTTTGTTGTGTCGACAATCACCTTAGAACCCGCTTGGGGAACCTAGGGTCTTTACATCAATGTTGGCCGAAGCCTTTTGTACTACGGAAGGTATAGACGTGAGTCGTCCTGAACCCTTGAGAGCCACCTTTATGAAAAACCCCTTTTACTAGGCTAATTTTTACCACTTATTTCTCCCCCTTTTTTGTACTGAACAGGATATTAGGCGGGTCGTTAACGTAATTAAGCTGCGGCAGATGGCACACAGTTCTTTGCTTTTTTTGTTTTGATAAATTGTTGTGGAGCAAATAATGAAGTTGCCTCAGGGTTGTGTTGCCACAAGTTTTGTGCAATCTTCCACTTTCTTTTTGTATCGACAAAATCTCCTTTAGATACCGCGTAACCACAATGAAATGGGACACACACCTCGGGGGGTCGGTACTCAAAAAAAGAACAAAATAAAATTTGGTTGCGTAAAAGACAGGGACGTAATGTCCTGCCACTGCTTTAGTTGAAAAGGGGGTTTTAACTCAAAATAACAAAAAAAATATTGGGTATTTTGTGCGCTCAAATCCGGAAAATACAGAAAAGTCCATTTTTTTTTGTTTTTGAGATGATTTTTTTCTTCTTTTCGTTGCCTATTGAAAAATACAGTAAAGCGATTTACGAAAATAGGGTGTACCTAGACACACCCTAATCCCTTTTAAAAGAGGAATACTGATTAAAGAAAGCGGTGCTTAACAAATAATCAGTTTTGTTCGTTTTGTTTTATGTGTGGTATTAGGAATAAAAACCCGAGAAAGATTTAGCGTTTAACGATGAACCTAAGCCTCTCTGTGCTTAGTCACTTTTTCAAAACAAAGAATTATTAACGAAGGGCAAGGAGAAGCTGGCATCATCAGATATGATAATCTAATCGATTCGCGTCTCCAATTTGCCCCTTTTTTCGAAAGACGAAGATGCTGATGGCACAAAAAAAAAAAACCATTTAATTTTCTGTTGATCTCAATCGGAGGGCACCTTTATACAAAGTCTCTACGGTGAACTAATGCCATCTTTGACCACCACCGTAAATGTATTTTATTTTGTAGTTTTTTTTGATAAATTGTTGTAGTGTAGTTTGCCTCGGTTTGTGTTGCCACAGTTTTTGTGCAATCTCCACTGTCATTTTTTTTGACTATATAATCACCTAAGCTGAGTATGAAGGATTTGTACCCATTTTTTTTAGTCCAAAAAGGCTATTTGTTGTGGAAAGAAAGAGAAAGTTGAAAAGTGCAAACGCCTCACCGTTCATCGGCGGATGCAGATACAAAATAAAATGAATAGAAAAAAGCGCAAATCGTCCAAAACTCAAGAAAAAAAAGTTGCTCTTTTTAAAATAAGAAGGCAAATTGTTGGAACCAGGTGCAGTTGCCACCGTTGTGCAACAGCTCCACATTTTTTTATGTGGGCTCGTAGTTGAGGAGATGGGAAATGTGAAGTTGATCAGTGCAAATGCCTCAATGGAAAGAAGGCACTGAAAGCTCCGTGCGTAATCGAAGAGAAGGGGACAAGAACAGAGAAACAAGTGGATGACAAGATGACTCCAAGACACATGCTCAGGTCACCTAAGATGGTGTTCACCATCTAAAAAAGAGTTGGAATTCAAAAAAAAACAAGTAATTGCTATCGGAAAAAAAACCGGGTGTGCTGTGGAACTCCACTCTGAAAAAGATATAATCTACAACACGCCAGCATTCTGCTCTTCTGCAGGTATGCTAAAACGCTCTTCGTACGCTGGACCCACTGGGATGCCTGCATCTGAAACTTTTAAACAGTGGGGCTGTCCTCTTCGTCCAGCACCATCTGCTCCATCGCGTTATTGGACGTAGTCTCGGCAGGCTCGATAACCATTCGCTCGGGCGGCCTCGGCATGTTCCAGCTCGTAGTCGTCCACAGGCTCCCACGCATCGTCGCGTCATCAGAGCAGTGCGGAAGGAACACATAATGCACAGACGACAACACGTCGTCGATCGCACCAGGCATCGTCACATCAGTACCTCCAGAAAATCGCCAGGATGCTATGGTGGTTTCGAAAATCGCGCGGAGTTATCCACATCACACCCCATTTTTTTTCTTAGCAATTAGTTGTTCTTGTTATTATTGTTTTCCTCACACCTTCCTTCAACCCTTGTAGGATCAGTTCGTATTTTTTTTCGCGAAAACATGAAATTACACATTTCAAGAGAACAAAAAATTAAAAAGGGTTCGCCCCCTCAGTGGGACGCCGTAAACCATACTTCCTCAGTGTCAGCCGCATCATTTCAATGAAACCAAAAAGTGGCTTATTTGCATTTTTGGGCTCCGCCCGTGCAGCGGTGGGGTCATTTCGGAAAATTGGACAATTTTTTGACCACTTAAATTTTGAGAAATATGAGCCCGGTTCCTTATACGTGGGGCCCATTTTTGGCCAAAATTTTTCTCAAAATCGACGAAATTAAAATTAGACCCCTTACCCCCCCCCCAGAATCATTTCAATACACTACCTGTATTGGTTGCTGACGCGTGTATACAGGAAGGTTGGGAAAATCAAAAATACTCTATCAAAAAAAAATCAAAATGGTAGTTCTTGATGCATGTGGTCACCTCCGATTGACCCACTATACAATGTGTGGCTATCCGAATAAAAGCACAAAAAAGTCACTTTGTGTCTCTTTGTCTCAAAGTTTCGTTGTTGCATTGTGTAATGAAGCATCCACACAAAAAAAAACATTATTTATTCCCAAGAAGAGGAAAGAATGACCTAGGCCCGATTGTGCTTTTTTTTTGAAAACTTGGTTGTATTAGTGTAGACACCCGAAGGATGAACTCCACTATCGTTTGTTTAAACGACAACAACCCTTCTTGTAAATTGATGGAGAGGAAGAGAGGAGAGTAGTGAGAGTGGTGAGGTAGTGTTTTGAGAGAAAAAAATAGTTCTTATTTTAGTTTTTTTTTGATGAATTAACCACGTGTGCGAAAAGAAGAAAAAAAACATGAAAATATAATAACCTTCCCCTTTCTCTTCGCATCTATTGACGCAAACTAGGTTGTGTTATTTCAGCACAGTGGAAAAGTAGGGAAATGACTTACAAAGGATCCAAAGTAAAGTTCGCTCTCGTGGCAAATGTGCCTATTTTTCAAGAAAAAAATAGAGGAACTGTGTTCGAAAAAACCACATTTTAAAGGTAGGGAGGAGGGGGGTGGTGACTAAGTGGGAAAAAAAAGGGGGGGGAAGGTCATAAAGGGGAGGGGGGGAAATCTGAGAAAACAGACAGAGGTCTTCCAGACCAGAAGCCCTATACCACATAAATAAATACAAAAAAAAACAAAAACTGAAAGGAAACGGGGTTTTTTTGAATAGTAAAAAAGGGGTAAAGTTGGTATAGACATTATTTCATATACATTCTTTTCCGAAAAAGAAGGCTTAGAAATAGAAAAAAAAATCTCAGTTTTCAGATAAAACCGAAGCCTTCATCACAGTGCTAAAAATACAGACGGGTATTTTATTGTTTCATATACTAACTATTCTACTGAATAGAAGGTATAACAGGGTGCACTAAATGTAACCCAAACAAGAGTTTTTTAAACTTAAAAAAAAGTGAAGTTTTGACATCGTGCAATACACCTCTGGGGTGCAGGGCACTGGAGGGGGGGAAAAAAAAAGGTCCAAAAAAACACCTCACCGTTCATCGGCGGACGCTCTTCAGACACTACTTCTCTCTCCATGGGTTTTTATCGAACCCAAAAAAAACTCAAATAAAAAAAACAAAACCCCCCTCCCTTCCTCTCCCTCCCTCCTTCCCTTCGATCCCCCTTTTTTATGATGATCCTCCATTCTCCAATTCACATTGGGAACGGTACATCGCGTACTTGACTTTCATCTCCGCACATTCGCGCATAGCACGCTGCGTCAATTCTCTTTCTAATAAGATCATTAATGTTGCATATTGTGCGAAAATCGCTGCCGCGGTTACACCATGTTTCCGATCGATCTCTGCTCTTCCTATTGTCTCTGCTTCGACAACACTGCATTTAATGAATTGATCCCGCATTTCCTCTTCCGCATCTAAAAGGGCAACTCTTACACAACATTCGGAAGTCATCACAGATTTCTCCATATACCCTACTCTCGAAGAAAGCGGCGATTTTGGTAGTGAACTGAAGGTGATATTCATATTGTTTGCACTTAAAAACGCAGATCCCGGTGTTTTTATGGAGTGTTCCCATTCATTTGCAGCACCCTCATTGCTTCCGGTACTCCCGCTTCGGTGAACCGGGATGTGGACGTTGTCGTCATCTCCTTGAAGGCCTTCTCTTACCCCACCGAGACGGAGCATGGATCCCCTTCTCTTTCTTTTAGATTTTGGTGAGGTGGATTCTCTTCGTGGGGGTGTGCATAGGTCTTTCGGGGAGCTTCTGTTCTCCAAATCTGGAAATGAAGAATTTCCGGAGGGAGACGTCGACGGAGCGTGCCCTGGAGTGGAATCGTCATCATTAACGTCATACCTCATCGAAATAATCGTAGGAGTGGTAGGGGTCCCCGGCAATTCATTCGAAAAATTCACCTCCTCAGGTTTTTCTTTTGGTGTTCTCGCAATGATCGACACTGTCTTCTTAAATGCATCCATAAAAGACCCTCTTCTCCCCCTTCCCGATTGATTTGATGCCGGAGAAGCTCCTAGAAGTCCTGGAGAAATTGGAGAATCGGAAAATCTTGACTTCCCTCCGCTCAACCCCGATGGTGTCGCCTGTCTTGAGGTTTCATTCGAAGCTTTTGAAGAATTTGATCTTGGTGGAGGAGTGAAAATGGCATCACCAATCGGCATTGCAGCTCCCCCTCCTCCTCCTCCTCCCCCTCCAACATCTAAAGGCTGTGGCGGGGCCAACCTCAAATTTTTTCTGCTTGACAACGACAGCCGCAGCGAATTTAACTCTTCATCTCTTGACCCTCTGATAGACGAGGAAGCGAGGGACGCTGTTTTTTGAGGCGAAAACACGTCGTCTCTGTCATTTCCGCCGAAGAACAGATCGACCTGAAATTCGCTGTCCACTAAAGACTCAAGATTAGGTGTGTCAGGACTGCTTTGTTTGGAAGGGCTTTCGGTTCGGTTTAAAGAGGTTCGTTTTAAAGAGGATACTGACGGAGTGTGATGAGAGGGGTGCGGGTAGGTAGCTGAGGTGCTGATCGCAGGACCACTCTTCGTCCCGGAAATGGAAACGGAAACGCGACCGGATTCAGAATGACAAAAATCACTGTCATAATCTCCGTCGTCGGAACTCTCATCAAAGGCTTGCATTTTTTTTTTGGATTTGAGAAAAAGAGAGAGAGAAAGAGACGGAAAAGGAAAAGGAAAAGGAAAAGGAGAAAAAGTTGTTGTTTTTTTAAAACGGAAGGGGAAGGAAGAGGGGTGGGTGGATGTGCCTTTTTCGTGCACAAGGAGTTATGAAGGTGTGGTTGCGTATATGCGGTTCGTTCTTTACCCGAAGATGAAACGAAAAAAAAAAAGGGGGGTTTTGTGTATGTGTATTGGGGGGGGGGGGGTGCTCTGTGGGTGGAGGGGGTGGGAGGGAATGTGAGAGGGGGTTATTTTTTTTTTTGATCACAAATTGGTTATCGCACAGCATCAATCTTGTGTGAAAGAAAATTGTAAGGGGAAGGTATTGGGTGAGACTTTTTTTTTTTTTTTTTTTTTGTGAATTTGGGTTCGTTTGTTTTGTCAAATTTTCTGTGGGACTGACGAAGTCGCCAACTGCAATTTTTTGCTTTTTTTTGTTTTTGTAAGAGAGTTAAAAGAGAAAGGGTAATAATTTTTGTTGTGCATTGACGAATGGTATTTAGCAAAATATGAGCCACCACCTATCATCTACATGCACAAACTACAGAGGAGGGGGGTTTAAAAAAAAAAAATGGGGGGTACAACGCTCTAGTGTTTCAAGAGCAACTAGCAGCAACAAAGACTTTAGCTGCTTGAGGGACTAACAAAAGAGAACAGGAAAAAAAAAAAAAAAAGGAAAAAAAAAAAAAATACACCGGTGTTATGACACCAAGCCTTCACAAGCTTTAGCCACACCCTTCAATAGAGGGAAAAAGGTTGGAACAGATGACCCTACGCATCGAGAGAGTCATCACATAAGATTTCGTTTGATTATAGACATACTATCACTAGATAGCAGACCATTTTTTTTTTCTTCGCAGGGATCCTTAAAAGAGAGCAAATAGGAGGAGTACGATTTGCAGTACATATCAAATAAAAAACTCATCATATCAGATTTAAAAACGAAGATGGATATACCGCACCGTAACACATACACATCTTTTTTGGTAAAATGTCGTGTCAATCAATGTGTACATGAACTATGTTGGGAACCTTCTCAATCAACAAAAAAAAAAAAAAGTGGCGCCAGAATGTGCGCAAGAATTACCCCTATTAGTTATCAAACACATTTACTGGGGGGGTGATCTGGGGTAGTATTCTTGCCACAAAAATCGCAAAAACCCGGAATGCGAATCGCAAAAAAAAATAATTTCCTGGTTTGCGAATTTCGTAGCAGAATACTATCCCCGGATCACCCCATTTACCCCCTCTCTTTAAGTACAGGAGAACAACCCAACGGGGCCGTCTGCTGTGACTTAATCCTCCCCCCCCCCCCAGGAGGCCACCCCCCCCTCCATTTTATGGGCAATGCTTTCGCCCTGAGGATCCATCCACTTTTGCTTTCAAACTCACGCACACACACCACAAAGCCACACCACACCACTAATACATGCACGCCGTCCCTCGCCAGAGAAAGCCAAGAAGAGTTGAGGAGACGTGTTTTCATAAGTTTATTTTATTTTGAATGAAAAAGAGAGAAAAATATAGAAAAAAACGGTGGTTATTGATGCAGGCAAAGACGAAAACAAGGAATAGTTGATGCAGGCACACCCTCCGACTGACCCACTGTACGATGCCAGCCATCTGGATGAAAGCACAAAAGTACCCTGCGGCCTACAACAACAACAAAAATATAGTGAATGTTCATAGTGCAAGACGCCTCTTGTGAGACGCAGGGCACTGACACTCCGCGGGGTTATCGAACCCCCGGGGAGGTGTTGCACTTTGGGGGTTACTTAAAAAATACATAAAAAAGAAGGGAGGAAGTTTTTGGTACGATGGTCCTAATATGTTGGTAATGAGAGAGGCTTCTGGTATACGACAGTAAAATTTGACTTTGAAACACAAAGCCCGCTCGTGAAACAGTGTACCTTTCTAATAATGACAAATAAATGGCGTACAATGGTGTAAACCACAAAGTCAAGTCAATTTTACTTTACCCGTCGTGTAACTATGAAACAAAGACCGAGAAAAACAAAATCATAAAAACCACGTGACAGGAAAGAGGGACAAAAGGAGGGGGGGTAGAGAGCTTACACACAGTTTTTTTTTTACGGGGCTCAATGGATTCAAATGCATAGCCTCCACTTTCTTTCCTTTTTTTTGAAAACTTGGTTTGTAGTAGTGATAGACACCCGAGGATGAACTCCACTATACTTTTTTTTCTTTTTTTCTTTTTCCCCCTCCCCGTCCTCCGTTCCCCCACTTCTTCCTTCACGTTTGGTCTTGTCTCATCCCGAATTAACTTTTTTTTGCACAGCGGGTTTTCATTCCTTCGGCTTCAGCTTGGTGTCCAGGAACTGCTTCACCCCAAAGCCCCCAAAGCCTTCGTAGACCTCCTGTGTGTTTGGTGGAGAATTGGTTTTGCTACTGAAAACTTGGTTGATATTAGTGTAGACATCCCGAGGATGGACTCCACTATTTGCTTTCTTTTCCGACAAGCTTCCACCTGATTTTTACCCCGCGTATAGGCGCGTAAAAGCGTGTACGGACGGTCCGTATGTGCCTGTACGGACCTATACGGCCCTATACACGCCTTTACGCGGGGTAAAAATCAGGTGGAAGCTTGCTTTAAAGGAGAAGAATAGTTATCACAATACGACCGCCATGCACACCTAATACAGGAAGATTTGGTGCAAATCAACTACAAAAAAAAACCACATTACATTACCCCACCCATTCTTACTATTTTTTGCATCATTTGTTGTCCTTTCACTACTATTTCCTCCTTTGTCACATCTACACTCATTGCTCCCCCTGCTGGATTACCTAGGTGGGCAATTTGTCAATACAAACAGAAACCCTACAGATTACATAAACCTGAGCTTTTCTCATTTGCTTTTCACCTTTTTAAATAAAAGTGCACTAGACAGAGCAAGTGGACAGCCCATCCTCTAAGACACCAACGCTCCACGACATCTGAACGGAAATTTTAGACGAAGAAGAACACCCACGTCATCCTCCAATGGACGGTACATCCCCCACCACGTGAACCTACAAGGCAACGAAACCGTCTACAGAGATGGCGAAACGACACGCCCCTTCTCCAAACTGCAGGACGACCCCTCTGCCTATCCCCCTCATAACAGTGTAGACCATCAAAGCCATGCGTCTGCACACAGAACGCCACCCTCCCCTCTCTACAAACCCCCAGCACCTACGCCAAGCTCAATTACCACCTACTGCGTGAAATGCGCCACGGGCACATGCTCAGAATGTGCACCGCTACGGCGAGAACCCTCATATCCCGAGCTCCTCTTCTCCCCACAAAAAGCTTATGCTTCATTGAACCAGAACGCGTCTGTGAGGTATTCTCATCAGATCAGGATTGGCTGACCAAAAGGAAACAGACCCCCCTCACCCCTGCTGGAGCCGAATCCCCCTAACTCTTTTTATTTCCAAAACGAGGTATCAGAAGCATTTTGCTAACCGCACCTAAAAAAATCTCCAAAAAAAATTACATAAAAAGACATACGTCATATGAACACGCCGCCCAACACGCATCCTTATACGCTTGCAACACAGGAGGCAACACTACCTCTGGCAGCCCTTCAAGGAGCACCAACGAGGTGAACACTGATATGTCTGCTATTGTCAGGTCCTCCCCGCAGATGAAGGTCTTTCCGTTCAGGAAGAAGTCAGCTAGGAGCGTGAAGTGCCCGTCTTTTGGTTTGGTCAATGAGTCTATTGCCTTGGTCTGTGAATCGCCGACTGCCTCCGCAAAGCCTAGGGCTGGGTACACCGCGTCTGCCACTGCAGGGTACAGCTTTGTGTGTCTCCACTCCAGCGCCATATCGCAGTGTGCTCGGAGGCTGTGTTGTGCGGGGTAGTACTTCCGTGCGGTGAGGAACTTTCCACAGAGATGCCGCATGATCGACACACTGTCCCACACACAGTCGCCATTGTTGTCGCGGATCGCCGGCACCGTATGGGTCGGATTGATTGCAAGAAATTCCGGCGTCATTTGCTCCCCCTTCATCAAATCGATGTCATGAATCTCATGCTCAATCCCCGCTAAGCGTAACACCAACAACGGAGCGTGACATCCAACACTAACACGGGCCAAATAGATGTCTACTTTTCCCGCTCCTTCAACAGGCGGTGCGCCCCCGGAGAGGAGGGCGGCAAAGAAGGCGCGTGGGTCTTCGGGGCGTTGGTCAATGAGCTTGAGCATGAGGGCATCGATGAGCTCAGGGACCTGCTTGCGGCTGACGTAGTCTACGGGGCCTTCGGAGTGGGGGGTGGTGTCGGGCATGGTTTGAGGAGGAGGAGGAGGAGGAGGAGGAGGGGGGGGTGCTGGTGGTTGGATAGGGGAGGGGGAAAATTGAAGTTATTGATGCAGGCGCGGACGGACCCACGTGCGATGACTAGCCATCCGGATGAAAGCAGTATCCTGCAGAACAGAAAGGTGTTCCATATACTATCTATTCTACTGAATAGAAGGTATATTATAGGGTGCACTAAATGTACCCTATCCTGAACAACAGAAAGGTGCAAAAAAAAAAGTGAAGTTATTAGTGCAGGCACCTCCGACTGACCCACGTACGATGCCAGCCTTCCGGATAAAAGCACAAGTACCCTGCGGCCAACAACAGAAGATGTAAAAAAGAACCCCTAATGGCTTGCCCCGTACCGTAAGTGAACGAGAGAGGTGCACAACCCGCTCAGCCGGTCTACCCGTTTTCGCAGTGTGGGACAGGCTATATAAAAAAAATTGTGCTGCTTGTGGTTCTTTTATTGTATTTTGTTTGTTTCGACGTCAGGGCTCGATAGGATTAAAACCCTGACTGAATTTTACCCCTATATCAGCTGATCGACGGATCACAAAGGCAAGGATCTGTGTTCAAAAAAAAATTGGTAAAGTTGATAGCGCCTCTGGGACGCAGGCACTGAAAACAAAACAAAAACCAAAATAAAAAAAAGTCACCACCCACCCACCCACCCATCCCGTTCCCCCCCTCTGGCTCCTTCGTTGCCTCATAAGCCTATATAATCTTTTGTATCGACAATCACCCCGAGAGGGTTCCCTACACAAAAACCACCCAAAAGTTTTTTTTTTTCTTTTGAAAATTTGATTGTATCAGTGTAGACACCCCCCGAGGATGAGCTCCACTAATCTCTACTCTTCCACCTCACGTCTATTGTGCCGGAGTCACTCCATCCAAGAGCATATTTTTTTTTGTTTCATAATCCGACGACGGTTAGCCACATGACCCGCCCCCTGTTGTGAGATTGGTTCAGCTCAAGGTTTTTTTTTTGTAATAGCTGTTCCTTTTTTTTTTTGGAAAAAAAAAAGACGTTTTTTGTACCGTTTTGGGCCGCTGTAATTGTGCTGTAATTGTGGTGTAATTGTGGTGTAATTGTGGCGTGATTGTGCTCAGTTTTGGTCAGTTCTGCTCAGTTCTGCGTAAGTGTGTGTACGTGTGCGTAAGTGTACGTAAGTGTGCGTAAGTGTTGGTACTTGTGGGTACGTGTGTGTAAGTGTGCAAAAACGGATTTTTTTGTTTTCTGCATGTTTCTCCTGCTCTCTTATCTTAAATTTAGTGCCCAATAATGCTGAAGGTCGGCCAACAAGACTTTGATAACATTTCTCTTAATATTGCACTTTTTTTGGCGTGGCTGCATAACCGATTCCCCGCGTTTCTACCAGTTGTCATGCCGGTTAGGGGGGCATTCATGTGTTGAAAAAAAAAATTGTTTTCGTTGGTGAATCTTTTAAACGCCGGCATTTGCATTTCCGGAATCCGTCCGGCCAGTGATGGGGTCAATTTGCCGAAATGGACACGTTCTCGTTGTTGGTCAATTCCGCAGTATACACAGTATACACAGTATACACAGTATACACAGTATACACAGTATACACAGTATACACAGTATACACAGTATACACAGTATACACAGTATACACAGTATACACAGTATACACAGTATACACAGTATACACAGTATACACAGTATACACAGTATACACAGTATACACAGTATACACAGTATACACAGTATACACAGTATACACAGTATACACAGTATACACAGTATACACAGTATACACAGTATACACAGTATACACAGGGGATTGGGAGTACAGTACAGTACAGTACAGTACAGTACAGTACAGTACAGTACAGTACAGTACAGTACAGTACAGTACAGTACAGTACAGTACAGTACAGTACAGTACAGTACAGTACAGTACAGTACAGTACAGTACAGTACAGTACAGTACAGTACAGTACAGTACAGTACAGTACAGTACAGTACAGTACAGTACAGTACAGTACAGTACAGTACAGTACAGTACAGTACAGTACAGTACAGTACAGTACAGTACAGTACAGTACAGTACAGTACAGTACAGTACAGTACAGTACAGTACAGTACAGTACAGTACAGTACAGTACAGTACAGTACAGTACAGTACAGTACAGTACAGTACAGTACAGTACAGTACAGTACAGTACAGTACAGTACAGTACAGTACAGTACAGTACAGTACAGTACAGTACAGTACAGTACAGTATACACAGTATACACAGTATACACAGTATACACAGTATACACAGTATACACAGTATACACAGTATACACAGTATACACAGTATACACAGTATACACAGTATACACAGTATACACAGTATACACAGTATACACAGTATACACAGTATACACAGTATACACAGTATACACAGTATACACAGTATACACAGTATACACAGTATACACAGTATACACAGTATACACAGTATACACAGTATACACAGTATACACAGTATACACAGTATACACAGTATACACAGTATACACAGTATACACAGTATACACAGTATACACAGTATACACAGTATACACAGTATACACAGTATACACAGTATACACAGTATACACAGTATACACAGTATACACAGTATACACAGTATACACAGTATACACAGTATACACAGTATACACAGTATACACAGTATACACAGTATACACAGTATACACAGTATACACAGTATACACAGTATACACAGTATACACAGTATACACAGTATACACAGTATACACAGTATACACAGTATACACAGTATACACAGTATACACAGTATACACAGTATACACAGTATACACAGTATACACAGTATACACAGTATACACAGGGGATTGGGAGTACAGTACAGTACAGTACAGTACAGTACAGTACAGTACAGTACAGTACAGTACAGTACAGTACAGTACAGTACAGTACAGTACAGTACAGTACAGTACAGTACAGTACAGTACAGTACAGTACAGTACAGTACAGTACAGTACAGTACAGTACAGTACAGTACAGTACAGTACAGTACAGTACAGTACAGTACAGTACAGTACAGTACAGTACAGTACAGTACAGTACAGTACAGTACAGTACAGTACAGTACAGTACAGTACAGTACAGTACAGTACAGTACAGTACAGTACAGTACAGTACAGTACAGTACAGTACAGTACAGTACAGTACAGTACAGTACAGTACAGTACAGTACAGTACAGTACAGTACAGTACAGTACAGTACAGTACAGTACAGTACAGTACAGTACAGTACAGTACAGTACAGTACAGTACAGTACAGTACAGTACAGTACAGTACAGTACAGTACAGTACAGTACAGTACAGTACAGTACAGTACAGTACAGTACAGTACAGTACAGTACAGTACAGTACAGTACAGTACAGTACAGTACAGTACAGTACAGTACAGTACAGTACAGTACAGTACAGTACAGTACAGTACAGTACAGTACAGTACAGTACAGTACAGTACAGTACAGTACAGTACAGTACAGTACAGTACAGTACAGTACAGTACAGTACAGTACAGTACAGTACAGTACAGTACAGTACAGTACAGTACAGTACAGTACAGTACAGTACAGTACAGTACAGTACAGTACAGTACAGTACAGTACAGTACAGTACAGTACAGTACAGTACAGTACAGTACAGTACAGTACAGTACAGTACAGTACAGTACAGTACAGTACAGTACAGTACAGTACAGAGGTCACTTACATGTGGTGGCATGCTTCCCTGTAGGGTGGTGTACCATTTTTTTCCCCAGCGTAATTTCGGTGTAATTGTGTGTAATTGTGGTGTAATTGTGGTTAGTTGTGGTTAGTTGTGTGTACTTGTGCTGAAACTGTACTGGAATTGTGCCTAATATAGGCACAGCTCAGGTGAGTATGGTGCTAGCTGTGCCCAGTAGTGTCATAGGCAAAACGGTACATTTTTTTGTGATAAATTGTTGGAGTAGTGTAGTTGCCTCGGTTGTGTTGCCACAGTTCGTGCAATCTCCACTTTTTTGATTTTTTTTTTCCTTCGCCACCTCCCATCCGCAGCATGTTTAAGGAAGGGCTGGGCGAGGAGGGAGATGTGACACATGTACACACTTCTTGTTTTACGTGAGAATCGTTTTTTTCTTCTTTACTTTACTTACTGGCTCCGCGTTCAAATGTACTGGAAGCAAAGAGAGACGCATGCTCTCAGACAAACACACTGACGACTCAAAAAAAAATAAAAGTTTATCAGATGAACCTAAGCCTCTCGGTGCTTAGTGACCAAAGAAAAAAAAACCCCCCACACACACACACACACACAACTTGAACAACCTCCTTTGACACTTTATTTTTCATTTTTCCCCCCGTTTCTCTTTTCCTCTCCCCCCCGCCCCCCTTTTTTAAACTATTTCATTTACATCATCCCCTGAGCCTCCTCTCTTGTCATCCCCTTTTTTCTGAGAACTACGTATTCATTGATCATTGGGACCAATGTACATGCACACGCCGATAGCGCAAGCCAGAAGAACTTGCTGGTCGCCGGCCCTGGGAACACTACGAGCAGGACGAGCAGTGCACACGGCGCCGAAAGAGTGTTTGTATACAGCTTGAGTGGCGGGGCGTGTTGCGAGGCGAGGGAAACCAACGAAAGCAGTGCGAGCGAGACAAACCCAACCCGCGCATAGTACGTTGCACTGAACATCAGCCAGAACCCTTCTGCCTGGCCCTGCGCGGTGCTGAAGCTCGCATCGTCCAGCATGTTCACATAACGTGGCAGCATCTTCCCGAGCAGCACAAAGCTTGCGACAGACGCAGTCCCCGCCACCGCCGAGCACGCTACCCCAGCCAGATACGGAGACGAGTAAGCAGGCAACACCTTCATCCCACGGAACGCAAGGTAGCCCACAATGCAGCTTACCCCCACCCAGCCTGCGGTGGCAAGCAGGCAACACAACAAGGTGTCACGACGCCATGCGTCGTACTCGCTTCCCGTTGCCCGGCACTCCTCTCCCTTGGAGCTGTCCTCGTGTGTCGTCTGGGGTGTCTCTGTCTCTGTCGTGGCGTGCTCGGTATCAGCAGCGTTCTCCACGTCTGCGGCGTTCGCAGTGTTGTCTGCATCCGTGGTGGTGGATGGAGACGGAACAGATGCAGGTGCCAGGTCGGTCATAGACCGTACCCTTGTGACAAAGGCAGACCCGTTGCGTGCACTGAAAGCCTCCTCAAGAGCGAGAAGGCCGGAGCCAGGGGTGCGTGCATAGCCTTCAGGCATGCCTGTGAAGGGGGTGTGGTGTGGTGTGGTGTGTATGAGTATTGAAAAGAGAGATGTGTGATGTTGTTCGCCGTTTGGTGCTCTGTTTTTTTGGGCGTTTTGCGTTTTATTTTGATTTGCTGTTTTGTTTTTAAAAAACCCTCCGCGTTTGTCAAGAGACAATGACGCTCAATAGAATGTGAAGTACATAGATCGCAAAAAAACGCCTCTAGGAGAGCAGGCACTGTTTTTTTTTTTGCTGCGTAAAAATAATTGATTGTGATACTGTGGCACGCCCTAAAAAATTAAGTCAATTTTAGGTACTTCGTATGTTCACATAGAAACCAAACGTTTGCTGAACATACACTAAAAAAAAACTGGAAATGTAGATTAAAAGGTACATCAAAGTGAAGTTATTAATGCAGGCACCTCCGACTGACCCACTGTACGATGCCAGCCATCCAGATGAAAGCACAAGATCAAAACATCAAAAGTTGGAACCAACCTGCCACACCAGATACTGTTACTATCTATTCTACGGATATTTAGTGTGACCCTGCGCATACCTTCCATCGGGCACGGGACAACGGGGGACAAGATAACGGGGAGAATCCAGAACAGCAACGCAATGATAAGAGGCTGTGTAGGTGGTGATAGTTGTGGTGGTGGGGTTTATTAGAAAATAAAATAAAGTAGACATTTAGGGATGTGTCTGGCAGTCAGGGACAATTACCCTGTTGGAGGGGTGGGTGATTTGTCAACCGTATCTGAGCTATTTCTCCTTTAAGCTACGCTTTGTACAATGTATACAAAAAAAATTTGATCTTTCTTCCTCTGTGACCATACCCATTTACAGTTTGAAAACGGTTTCACGGGGACTGCTGCTGCTGTTGCGCCCCCGCCTGCACCTTGCGCGCCTGGGTAACGCGGGCGGTACTCCCTTCGCACAGCAGCCGCATTCTCACGTCGTTCGCAGGTACTCTGCACACCACGTACCACAACGGCGTCAGCGTGCTTCTCGACACCACCGTTGAAGCCACGCAGCTCAATCACCTCGTCCATCACGAGCTCGTCATCGCCACCCATCCCTCGGTAGGTAGGGGTCGTCAGCAGTGGAAAGGGGAGGGAGAGGTGGGTGTGTGTGTTGCAAAGGTGCGAACGTTCAACACTTCTGTGTTGTGCTGTGCTTATGAAGGTGGTGTCGTGTGGCGAGGAGGAGTCGGGAGTAGGTGGCGGGTAGGAGGGGGAAGGGCATCAAATGCACTCAAAATATTTTAAAAACAAGTTTGGGAAGGCTCGTTTTTCCATTTAATGTTACAAAGTAACAATAAAGGGGGGGGGAGGGGGTCCAACCGAAATCCGGGGGAAAAACTTTTTTTTTTGTAACAATGGCGGGAAAAAGTGGCTTTTTCCAACAACAAGAACTTGTCCATTTCGGCAGATTGACCCCACCACAGTGCGGACGGATTCCGGAAATGCAAATGCGGGTGTTTTCGGATGTGCACGTCCACTGCGCCTTGTTGTTACAATAAATGACAATTCGGAAAAACGGTTTTTCCGTGTAACATACACGACGGTGATGTAACGGGTGTTACAAGTGGAGTTACAAGTGAGTTACATGTAACTTTTGTTACATGTAACTCACTTGTAACTCACTTGTAACCCACCAGTTACAACCTGATTTTGCCTGTAATTCATGTATCCCACTTGTAACTCACTTGTAACTCACTTGTAACGGTTTTTCACTTGTAACGTTACAAGTAACTTCACTTGTAATGTACTGTACATCACCGTCGTGTAGGGGGTGGGGAGGGGGGGGTCACCGGGAAAAATGGTTTATTGTTACTTTGTAACATTAAAAGGAAAAACGAGCCTTCCCTTTATGAGATGAATCAAAGCCTTTCTGTGCTAAGTCACCTTGGGATGTTTGATTTGAACTACAACAGCCTTCTCGTGACCTCACCGCCTCGCTTCTGTCGAAGCGACTCTTCATAGAACACTCTTGGTGCTGTGCACACTACGAGTCATCGCAGTGTGGTCCACTTCGCAGCTCATCCAGCCTGATTCCTTCTTGATGAATACCACTCAGTATACTGGTCGCATGTTTTTAAAGAACTGCAATATTTAGTAAAGTTGTTCCCAATTCGTGTCACGCCACTCAACCCTGCAAAGTTGATTGAGGTGAGCGACGTGCAATCCGATAAGAAGTTGTCACCAAGGCTTGTGACACTGCGCAATCCTGCAAAGTCGATTGAGGTTAGTGACGTGCACCGCGATAAGAAGCAGCTCTCAAGGCTTGTGACACCGCTCAATCCTGCAAAATCGATTGAGGTGAGCGACGTACAACCTGATAAGAAGTTGTCACCAAGGCTTGTGACACTGCGCAATCCTGCAAAGTCGATGGAGATTAACGACGTGCAACTTGATAAGAAGAAGCCCCCAAGGCTTGCAACGCTGCTCAATCCTGCAAAGTCGATGGAGGTGAGCGACGTACAACGTGATAAGAAACATCTCTCAAGGCGTGTGACACTTCCCAATCCTGCAAAGTCGATTGAGGTTAACGACGTGCAATGTAATAAGAAGCAGCGCCCAAGGCTTGTGACACTGCTCAATTCTGCAAAGTCGATGGACGTTAGCGACGTGCAATCCGATAAGAAGTTGTCCCCAAGGCTTGTTACACTGCCCAATCCTGCAAAGTCGAATGGCTCAAAGGTGCGGAATGATGTGCAGCCGCTCAGGAAGTACGCATCTATCGTCGTGACGTTGCACAACCCAGACAGGTTAACTGATTCCAATGATGAACATGAACTTAAGAAGCGGTCCTCAATCGCAGTAACAGCCAATGTGGCACTCAGATCTAGGCTACGTAAATTAGCGAATGCAAGGACACCATGAGGAATCGCAGTTACAACTTCTGCCTGCAGAAGCAACCGCACTACCTCGGGGTCTTGTACACGCGCAAGCTTCTCTGGTGTGAGGTCTGTCTCACCCAATGCATGAAGAGCTGCAATGGATTGTTGCTTCTTCGTCTGCGTCAACACAACTGTGTCGCCAGCACTCAACGCTGTGATGTTCACGTCCTCTCCTTCATCGTTCCCTCCAAAGTCAAAGCTGTCGTCAGCAAACCCCGCTGCAGTTGCCACCTTCCGCCGCAGGTGCTTCGCTGTGTCATCCACATCCACATCGACGACGTACGTGTGACCATCAAATCCCTCGATGTTGAGTTCCATTGGTATTATTTTTTATTTGTGTTTTCTGTTGTGGGAGTGGTGCAAGACACAGCCATTGTTAATTAACCACAAATGCTACGACGGTGCAACGAAATAGTGGGAATTGTTTTTTTTTTTTTTTTTTTTTAACGTTGAAATGGGTTCTGCATCCCACGCCTTCGGGGTATTGCCTAAGGTGGTTGTGCAAGAAACACCCCAAAAAAGTCTGCCAAGTTTGAAGTTGTGTTTTTGCTTCTTTTTTTTTTTTTCGTTTTTGACATTCGGTTTTGTATGGCATGGAGCTATTCCTTACTCCCACTTCATCTCTAATTTCTGTAACACGACTTTGCTGCATTTCTTCTTTCCGTAGAATGCTGGAGAACTCTTAACAAGGAAATGCGTCCCCACCTCCAAGACGTTGCTCAAGGGAGAGAGATCAAGTTCTGTCAGCGAAGAACAGCTGCACAGGAACTTATACTTAATCACAGTCACATTGAGCAAGCCAGCGAGACTAAGATCTTCCAAAGCCTTGCATCCACCAAGGAAGTAGTTATCAATCGCAGTGACTCTCACAAAGGGAGAGAGATCAAGTTGTTTCAGCGAAGTGCACTGTCCCAGAAACGAACTCTCAATCGCTGTGATACCGCTCAAGGGAGACAGATCGATTTCCATCAAAGATGCGCATCCCTTAAGAAAGTGGCTGCCAACTGAAGTGACACCACTAAAGGGGGAAAGATCGAGATGTGTCAGAGAAGTGCACTCGTACAGGAACCCCCCCGGAATCACTGTGACCTTGCTCAAGGGAGTGAGATCAAGTTCTTTCAAAGCTTTGCAGCCACGAAGGAATTGATTCCCAATGGAAGTGACACTGGTCAAACCAGAGATGTCAAGTACTTCCAAGCTGGTGCAATCCTTCAGAAATGCGTTCCCAATCGAAGCAATGCCAGACACAGCACTGAGATCAAGACTCACGAAAGCTGCTTCTGAGCAGAACAAGTTTGGAATCGCAGTCGCAACACCTGCCTGAAGAAGCAAACAAGCCACCTCCGCATCCTTCACTTCTGCCAACCTCGCTGCTGTCAGGTTTGTCTCACCCAATGCATGAAGTGCTGCAACGGCCACCTGCTCCTTCGTCTGCTTCAGCACAATCCTGTCAGCACTCAGCTGTGTCATGTCCTCTCCTTCTCCCATCACCTCATCCCTGAAACACATATCAAAGGTGTGGCCAGGCAACTTTTTTGCAGACGCCACCTTCCGACGCAAGTCACACACCGTGTCATCCACACTCACCTCAATCAAGTGTTCCACTCCATCCACACCCTCCACAAGCACAGGCACCACAAGTTCCAACCTCTGGCCAAGAGCGTCGTGCACATCCGACACAGGCAGCGTCAGGGAAAACTCTGCATGTGGGTATGCAGCACCCACAAGGCGGTGGCGGTCTCTGCACGCTGCCATGCTGTTGATGCTCCGCACAACGGCCTGCGACTCTGTTGCCGCACGCAGCGTCTCGTCGTCCCCAAGCTGGCACACCTGCTCGCACTCGTCAATCATGTGTTCTGCCTTCACAACAAACGTCTTCAGCGCACACACCTGCCCTGCAGCACTCAGTGCCTGTGTGAGGAAGCTCCGTGCCAACGCCTCCTCACACACGACGTTCCTGCGCCACACATCCTCACCCATCAACAGGTGTCCGACGTGTGTCTGCAGGAGAAGGTCTTTGTACCTGGCCTCTGGGGGTTCGGTTGCCTCAAGCACACAGCACTCCCCATCTGCAGCAGCTCGCTGCTTCGTCAGGTCTGCCGCGTGTGAGCGTAGGATGCAGCGCTGACGTGCAACGTACTCAGAGATTTCGATTGTGTTGTGTCCCGCATGTTCATGCTTCTCACAGCTCACACAGATCATTGCGTCTCCACACGCAGGGTCTTCACAGACAAGGTGCAGCTTGAACTCTGGGTGCAGTGCACAGTTCGACGATGCCCCGTACGAAGTCACAGAAGCAAGATGCATCTCACGGTCGCGTGCCCTTGGGTGCAGAGCTTCGAAGCAGGCAGGGTTGTCGCAGAAGAACAGTTCAATACAGTGTCCACACTGCAGCTGTGCAGGTGCCGAACAGTTCTCACACAAAGGTGTCGGTGGTGCGGTGGGCTCCATGTCACAGTCCATGTTGTGTCCTCCAGGGGAGGGAAGGGAAGGGAGGGTCTCTGTCTTTCCTCTCTTTGCCGGCGGTGCCAACAGTGTGGATGACGCGGTCCGCTTGCCGGAAACACGGGGTAAGTTGGACATACTTGTTTATTATATTTTGTCTTTTGTAGAAATCTGCATTCTGGATGGTGTGTGGATTAATTGGTTTGTTACGTGCACAGTGTAATATAATATGAGTGGGCAACTTAGATTCCACAAAGACATTGTCAGGGATGATCACATCTCCCCAGGCGAAGTCCACAATTTTCGCATGATGTAGTGTTCGAGCATGTGCATTGGTGCAGCGCGGAGTACGTGAAAAATTGGACAACAGTCGTAGCCTCTAATCAGGGTGCACCAATGGACCGGAGGCCCCGTGAGAAGGAGATGGCAGATGCGGGAAATGGGTTCTGTGTCCCAAAATCTTTTGCGAAAGAAAAGGGAGGGGTGGTGTGGGAGGGGCAAATGAACTGTTCTTATGAGATTTGAACCTTTGGTTTGGATTAGTGAAGAAGACACACCGCTAAGGATGTGCACCACCATACGTAGAAGAAAGGAAAGGAAACGAACGGAAAGGCACACAGGGGGAAGGGTTGGGATTGGAGAAGAGCGTACGCACCTGGCTGTGTTTCGTCCACAGACAGGTGGAAAGAAGTGAAGTATTCGCCCTATATTCGGATGAATACACCCGAATAGGATCCGAAAAGAGGGCAAATACGAATTCGCCCTCGGGGTATTGCCTAAGGTGGTTGTGTGCAAAGAAACACCCCAGAAAAGTCTGCCAAGTTTAAAGTTCTCTTTTTTTCGTTTTTGACATTCGGTTTTGTATGGCATGGAGCTATTCCTTACTCCCACTTCATCTCTAATTTCTGTAACACGACTTTGCTGCATTTCTTCTTTCCGTAGAATGCTGAAGAAGTCTTAACAAGGAAATGCACCCCCACCTCCAAGACGTTGCTCAAGGGAGATAGATCAAGTTCTGTCAGCGAAGAACAGTCCTGCAGGAAATAATCCTTGATGACAGTCACATTGAGCAAGCCAGTGAGACTAAGGTCTTCCAAAGCCTTGCATCCACTAAGGAAGAAGTGATCAATCGCAGTGACTCTCACAAAGGGGGAGAGATCAAGTTGTTTCAGCGAAGTGCACACGCCTAGGAACGACCGCTCAATCGCTGTGATACCGCTCAAGGGAGACAGATCGATTTCCATCAAAGATGTGCAGCAAGTGAGAAAGTGGCTGCCAACTGAAGTGACACCACTAAAGGGGGAAAGATCGAGTTGTGTCAGAGAAGTGCACTCGTGCAGGAACACATTCGGAATCACTGTGACCTTGCTCAAGGGAGTGAGATCAAGTTCTTTCAAAGCTTTGCAGCCACGAAGGAATTGATTCCCAATGGAAGTGACACTGGTCAAACCAGAGATGTCAAGTACTTCCAAGCTGGTGCAATCCTTCAGAAATGCGTTCCCAATCGAAGCAATGCCAGACACAGCACTGAGATCAAGACTCACGAAAGCTGCTTCTGAGCAGAACAAGTTTGGAATCGCAGTCGCAACACCTGCCTGAAGAAGCAAACAAGCCACCTCCGCATCCTTCACTTCTGCCAACCTCGCTGCTGATAAACGTTTTTAAAAATAGGATGGAACACCCCGTTCCGAAGAGGAATGCAGCCACCCCGAAAAAGTGGGGGTGTGTCGCCAGTCTGCGGTGAGAAACTCCTCCCTGAGTCAAAACTGCCGCTGGTTAGCGCTGGCTAAGGTTCCCTTTTCACCCGGTCACAATCGAGTCTCGCTCCGTCGGCGTTGACTGCACTGCAAAGCCCCTTGGTCCACCGTCGTAAAAAGACACCACAAAAAGCGTAGGTAGGTGGGGGACCGGCAGGTTACAGACAGAGGCAGTACGGAGCTAAGGTGTCGGCGGTCGCGGGTTTCCGTGGAGGCCTGCCCCCCGTGGAGGTCTTGGGATCTGGGAGTTGTGGAAGTAATCGGCTCAGAGTACCCTGCATTCCATGCACGACTCGAGCTCCTTGTGGTAGGATATTGGGGTCCCGGGAAGCACCCTTCGCCCCGAGGTCCCACCACCCCAGACAGTTTGTAGGTCTAAAAGCACAACGTACTTGTCCAGGACCTGGCCGCTCTTGGGTTCTCTCGAAAAAAAGATACTAATCCCGTACGCCCGTGCACCGCAAAAATGTGCTATGGGGGGCGGTCCGCCGTCGGGTTCTGCCAACCTCGCTGCTGTCAGGTTTGTCTCACCCAATGCATGAAGTGCTGCAACGGCCACCTGCTCCTTCGTCTGCTTCAGCACAATCCTGTCAGCACTCAGCTGTGTCATGTCCTCTCCTTCTCCCATCACCTCACCCCTGAAACACATATCAAAGGTGTGGCCAGGCAACTTTTTTGCAGACGCCACCTTCCGACGCAAGTCACACACCGTGTCATCCACACTCACCTCAATCAAGTGTTCCACTCTATCCACACCCTCCACAAGCACAGGCACCACAAGTTCCAACCTCTGGCCAAGAGCGTCGTGCACATCCGACACAGGCAACGTCAGGGAAAACTCTGCGTGTGGGTATGCAGCACCCACAAGGCGGTGGCGGTCTCTGCACGCTGCCATGCTGTTGATGCTCCGCACAACGGCCTGCGACTCTGTTGCCGCACGCAGCGTCTCGTCGTCCCCAAGCAGGCACACCTGCTCGCACTCGTCAATCATGTGTTCTGCCTTCACAACAAACGTCTTCAGCGCACACACCTGCCCTGCAGCACTCAGTGCCTGTGTGAGGAAGCTCCGTGCCAACGCCTCCTCACACATGACGTTCCTGCGCCACACATCCTCACCCATCAACAGGTGTCCGACGTGTGTCTGCAGGAGAAGGTCTTTGTACCTGGCCTCTGGGGGTTCGACTGCCTCAAGCACACAGCACTCCCCATCTGCAGCAGCTCGCTGCTTCGTCAGGTCTGCCGCGTGTGAGCGTAGGATGCAGCGCTGACGTGCAACGTACTCAGAGATTTCGATTGTGTTGTGTCCCGCATGTTCATGCTTCTCACAGCTCACACAGATCATTGCGTCTCCACACGCAGGGTCTTCACAGACAAGGTGCAGCTTGAACTCTGGGTGCAGTGCACAGTTCGACGATGCCCCGTACGAAGTCACAGAAGCAAGATGCATCTCACGGTCGCGTGCCCTTGGGTGCAGAGCTTCGAAGCAGGCAGGGTTGTCGCAGAAGAACAGTTCAATACAGACTCCACACTGCAGCTGTGCAGGTGCCGAACAGCTCTCACACAAAGGTATCGGTGGTGCGGTGGGCTCCATGTCACAGTCCATGTTGTGTCCTCCAGGGGAGGGAGGGGAAGGGAGGGTCTCTGTCTTTCCTCTCTTTGCCGGCGGTGGCAACAGTGTGGATGACGCGGTCCGCTTGCCGGAAACACGGGGTACGTTGGGCATACTTACTTTTTTTTTTTTGCTTTTTTTTATTTTTTGAATAAATCTGCGTTCTGGATGGAGTGTGGATGACTTGGTTTGTTACGTGCACTTTGGCACAATGTGGTTCGAACATGAGTATTGGTGCAGCGCGGAGTACGTGAAAAATTGGACAACAGTCGTAGCCTCTAATCAGGGTGCACCAATGGACCGGAGGCCCCGTGAGAAGGAGATGGCAGATGCGGGAAACGGGTTCTGTGTCCCAAAAGCTTTTGCGAAAGAAAAGGGAGGGGTGGTGGGAGGGGCAAATGAACTGTTCTTATGAGATTTGAACCTTTGGTTTGGATTAGTGAAGAAGACACACCGCTAAGGATGTGCACCACCATACGTAGAAGAAAGGAAAGGAAACGAACGGAAAGGCACACAGGGGGAAGGGTTGGGATTGGAGAAGAGCGTACGCACCTGGCTGTGTTTCGTCCACAGACAGGTGGAAAGAAGTGAAGTATTCGCCCTATATTCGGATGAATACACCCGAATAGGATCCGAAAAGAGGACGAATACGAATTCGCCCTCGGGGTATTGCCTAAGGTGGTTGTGTGCAAAGAAACACCCCAGAAAAGTCTGCCAAGTTAAAATTCTCTTTTTTTTTTCGTTTTTGACATTCGGTTTTGTATGGCATGGAGCTATTCCTTACTCCCACTTCATCTCTAATTTCTGTAACACGACTTTGCTGCATTTCTTCTTTCCGTAGAATGCTGGAGAACTCTCAACAAGGAAATGCTTCCCTACCTCCAAGACGTTGCTCAAGGGAGATAGATCAAGTTCTGTCAGCGAAGAACAGTCCTGCAGGAAATAATCCTTAATCACCGTCACACTGAGCAAGCCAGCGAGACTAAGATCTTCCAAAGCCTTGCATCCACTAAGGAAGAAGGAATCAATCGCAGTGACTCTCACAAAGGGGGAGAGATCAAGTTGTTTCAGCGAAGTGCACTCGGCAAGGAACGCCTCCTCAATCGCTGTGATACTGCTCAAGGGAGACAGATCGATTTCCATCAAAGATGCGCACCGGAGAAGAAAGTGGCTGCCAACTGAAGTGACACCACTAAAGGGAGAAAGATCGAGTTGTGTCAGAGAAGAGCACTCGTACAGTAACCCCCTCGGAATCACTGTGACCTTGCTCAAGGGAGTGAGATCAAGTTCTTTCAAAGCTTTGCAGCCACGAAGGAATTGCTCGCCAATGGAAGTGACACTGGTCAAACCAGAGATGTCAAGTACTTCCAAGCTGGTGCAATCCTTCAGAAATTTCTCCCCAATGGAAGCAATGCCAGACACAGCACTGAGATCAAGACTCACGAAAGCTGCTTCTGAGCAGAACAGACTTGGAATCGCAGTCGCAACACCCGTCTGAAGAAGCAAACAAGCCACCTCCGCATCCTTCACTTCTGCCAACCTCGCTGCTGTCAGGTTTGTCTCACCCAATGCATCAAGTGCTGCAACGGCCACCTGCTCCTTCGTCTGCTTCAGCACAATCCTGTCAGCACTCAGCTGTGTCATGTCCTCTCCTTCTCCCACCACCTCACCCCTGAAACACATATCAAAGGTGTGGCCAGGCAACGTTTTTGCAGACGCCACCTTCCGACGCAAGTCACACACCGTGTCATCCACACTCACCTCAATCAAGTGTTCCACTCCATCCACACCCTCCACAAGCACAGGCACCACAAGTTCCAACCTCTGGCCAAGAGCGTCGTGCACGTCCGACACAGGCAGCGTCAGGGAAAACTCTGCACGTGGGTATGCAGCACCCACAAGGCGGTGGCGGTCTCTGCACGCTGCCATGCTGTTGATGCTCCGCACAACGGCCCGCGACTCTGTTGCCGCACGCAGCGTCTCGTCGTCCCCAAGCAGGCACACCTGCTCGCACTCGTCAATCATGTGTTCTGTCTTCGCAACAAACGTCTTCAGCGCACACACCTGCCCTGCAGCACTCAGTGCCTGTGTGAGGAAGCTCCGTGCCAACGCCTCCTCACACATGACGTTCCTGCGCCACACATCCTCACCCATCAACAGGTGTCCGACGTGTGTCTGCAGGAGAAGGTCTTTGTACCTGGCCTCTGGGGGTTCGACTGCCTCAAGCACACAGCACTCCTCATCTGCAGCAGCCCGCTGCTTCGTCAGGTCTGCCGCGTGTGAGCGGAGGATGCAGCGCTGACGTGCAACGTACTCAGAGATTTCGATTGTGTTGTGTCCCGCATGTTCATGCTTCTCACAGCTCACACAGATCATTGCGTCTCCACACGCAGGGTCTTCACAGACAAGGTGCAGCTTGGACTCTAGGTGCAGTGCACAGTTCGACGATGCCCCGTACGAAGTCACAGAAGCAAGATGCATCTCGCGGTGACGTGCCCTTGGGTGCAGAGCTTCGAAGCAGGCAGGCTTGTCGCAGAAGAACAGTTCAATACAGTGTCCACACTGCAGCTGTGCAGGTGCCGAACAGCTCTCACACAAAGGTATCGGTGGTGCGGTGGGCTCCATGTCACAGTCCATGTTGTGTCCTCCAGGGGAGGGAAGGGAAGGGAGGGTCTCTGTCTTTCCTCTCTTTGCCGGCGGTGCCAACAGTGTGGATGACGCGGTCCGCTTGCCGGAAACACGGGGTGCGTCAGACATACTTGTTTATTATCTTTTGTTTTATTTTGGATAAATCTGCATTCTGGATGGTGTGTGTATCAATTGGTTTGTTACGTGCACAGTGTAATATAATATGAGTGGGCAACTTAGATTCCACAAAGACATTGTCAGGGATGATCACATCTCCCCAGGCGAAGTCCACAATTTTCGCATGATGTAGTGTTCGAGCATGTGCATTGGTGCAGCGTGGGGTACGTGAAAACATTGGAAAACGGTCGTAACCCTATAACTACGGGTGTACCAAGGGACCGGAGGCCCCGTGAGAAGGAGATGGCAGATGCGGGAAATGGGTTCTGTGTCCCAAAATCTTTTGCGAAAGAAAAGGGAGGGGTGGTGTGGGAGGGGCAAATGAACTGTTCTTATGAGATTTGAACCTTTGATTTGGATTAGTGAAGAAGACACACCGCTAAGGATGTGCACCACCATACGTAGAAGAAAGGAAAGGAAACGAACGGAAAGGCACACAGGGGGAAGGGTTGGGATTGGAGAAGAGCGTACGCACCTGGCTGTGTTTCGTCCACAGACAGGTGGAAAGAAGTGAAGTATTCGCCCTATATTCGGATGAATACACCCGAATAGGATCCGAAAAGAGGGCAAATACGAATTCGCCCTCGGGGTATTGCCTAAGGTGGTTGTGTGCAAAGAAACACCCCAGAAAAGTCTGCCAAGTTTAAAGTTCTCTTTTTTTCGACCGGTTTTGTATGGCATGGAGCCATTCCTTACTCCATGGATGTCCAAAGTACTTGAAGTATATCAAGTACTTGATCCCCCAAAAAACCCAATACTTGATACTTGAAGTACTTGACACCCTATTTTTTTTTCTCGTACTTTTTTACTTGTTTTCTCTCTGTCAAGTACTTTTTTCTCAAAAAAAACGTCAAGTACTTGATCAAGTACAAAAAAAAGTGGGTACTTGATCAAGTACTTGACGTTTTTTTTTCGAAAACAAGTACTTGACAGACCCTGTCAGAGGGTAAAGAAAGTAAAAAAGTACGAGAAAAAAAAAGAGGGGGTCAAGTACTTGATTTTTGTCAAGTACTTGATCAATCTTCACGTACTTGACTGTAATTTTGAGAGGAAAAAAAAGGGGGGGGTTAAGTACTTCAAGTGCCATAAAAAATCAGAAAAAAGTACTTCAAGTACTTTGAACATCCATGATTACTCCCACTTCATCTCTAATTTCTGTAACACGACTTTGCTGCATTTCTTCTTTCCGTAGAATGCTGAAGAAGTCTCAGCAAGGAAATGCGTCCCTACATCCAAGACGTTGCTCAAGGGAGATAGATCAAGTTCTGTCAGCGAAGAACAGCCGTACAGGAACTTATCCTTAATCACAGTCACACTGAGCAAGCCAGCGAGACTAAGTTCTTCCAAAGCCATGCACCTATGAAGGAAGAAGGAATCAATCGCAGTGACTCTCACAAAGGGAGAGAGATCAAGTTGTTTCAGCGAAGTGCACTGGTTCAGGAACGACCGCTCAATCACTGTGATACTGCTCAAGGGAGACAGATCGATTTCCATCAAAGATGTGCAGCGGTAAAGAAAGTGGCTGCCAACTGAAGTGACACCACTAAAGGGGGAAAGATCGAGATGTGTCAGAGAAGAGCACTCGTACAGGAACGTCTTCGGAATCACTGTGACCTTGCTCAAGGGAGTGAGATCAAGTTCTTTCAAAGCTGTGCAGCCCCGAAGGAAGTGCTCGCCAATGGAAGTGACACTGGTCAAACCAGAGATGTCAAGTACTTCCAAGCTGGTGCAATCCTTCAGAAATCCGTTCCCAATCGAATCAATGCCAGACACAGCACTGAGATCAAGACTCACGAAAGCTGCTCTAAAGAAGAAGTAGTTTGGAATCGCAGTCGCAACACCCGCCTGAAGAAGCAAACAAGCCACCTCCGCATCCGTCACTTCTGCCAACCTCGCTGCTGTCAGGTTTGTCTCACCCAATGCATCAAGTGCTGCAACGGCCACCTGCTCCTTCGTCTGCTTCAGCACAATTATGTCAGCACTCAGCTGTGTCATGTCCTCTCCTTCTCCCACCACCTCACCCCTGAAACACATATCAAAGGTGTGGCCAGGCAACCTTTCTGCAGACGCCACCTTCCGACGCAAGTCACACACCGTGTCATCCACACTCACCTCAATCGCGCGTGTCGCTCCATTCACGCCCACCACAATCACACGCACCACAAGTTCCAACCTCTGGCCAAGAGCGTCGTGCACATCCGACACAGGCAGCGTCACGTAAAACCTTGCTCGTGGGTATGCAGCACCCACAAGGCGGTGGCGGTCTCTGCACGCTGCCATGCTGTTGATGCTCCGCACAACGGCCCGCGACTCTGTTGCCGCACGCAGCGTCTCGTCGTCCCCAAGCAGGCACACCTGCTCGCACTCGTCAATCATGTGTTCTGTCTTCGCAACAAACGTCTTCAGCGCACACACCTGCCCTGCAGCACTCAGTGCCTGTGTGAGGAAGCTCCGTGCCAACGCCTCCTCACACATGACGTTCCTGCGCCACACATCCTCACCCATCAACAGGTGTCCGACGTGTGTCTGCAGGAGAAGGTCTTTGTACCTGGCCTCTGGGGGTTCGACTGCCTCAAGCACACAGCACTCCTCATCTGCAGCAGCCCGCTGCTTCGTCAGGTCTGCCGCGTGTGAGCGGAGGATGCAGCGCTGACGTGCAACGTACTCAGAGATTTCGATTGTGTTGTGTCCCGCATGTTCATGCTTCTCACAGCTCACACAGATCATTGCGTCTCCACACGCAGGGTCTTCACAGACAAGGTGCAGCTTGAACTCTGGGTGCAGTGCACAGTTCGACGATGTTCCGTACGAAGTCACAGAAGCAAGATGCATCTCACGGTCGCGTGCCCTTGGGTGCAGAGCTTCGAAGCAGGCAGGCTTGTCGCAGAAGAACAGATCTTTACAGTGTCCACACTGCAGCTGTGCAGGTGCCGAACAGCTCTCACACAAAGGTATCGGTGGTGCGGTGGGCTCCATGTCACAGTCCATGTTGTGTCCTCCAGGGGGGGGAGGGGAAGGGAGGGTCTCTGTCTTTCCTCTCTTTGCCGGCGGTGCCAACAGTGTGGATGACGCGGTCCGCTTGCCGGAAACACGGGGTACGTTGGGCATACTTACTTTTTTTTTTTTGCTTTTTTTTATTTTTTGAATAAATCTGCGTTCTGGATGGAGTGTGGATGACTTGGTTTGTTACGTGCACTTTGGCACAATGTAGTTCGATCATGATCATTGGTGCAGCGCGGAGTACGTGAATAATTGGACAACAGTCGTAGCCTCTAATCAGGGTGCACCAATGGACCGGAGGCCCCGTGAGAAGGAGATGGCAGATGCGGGAAATGGGTTCTGTATCCCAAAAGCTTTTGCGAAAGAAAAGGGAGGGGTGGTGTGGGAGGGGCAAATGAACTGTTCTTATGAGATTTGAACCTTTGGTTTGGATTAGTGAAGAAGACACACCGCTAAGGATGTGCACCACCATACGTAGAAGAAAGGAAAGGAAACGAACGGAAAGGCACACAGGGGGAAGGGTTGGGATTGGAGAAGAGCGTACGCACCTGGCTGTGTTTCGTCCGACTCTTGCAGAGAAGAAAAGAAAGTGAAGTTGACAGTGCAAACGCCGGCACAGCAGGCACTGAGACTCCGCGAGCAAAAGAAACGTTTATCAAATGAACCTAAAGAAAACCCCCCCCCTCTGTGCTTAGTCACCTTTATCACATAGAAAAATTGACTTAATATATATTATTACCGTGAATTTATATTCCAGTATTTCACGCACAGGTGGAAACAGCCCGAGGGGGCAGCATTTTTGTCCGAGGGCGAAGCCCGAGGGCAAAAATGCTACCCCGAGGGCTGTTTCCACCTGTAAGTGAAATACTGGTATAAATTCACGGTAATATGTTATTTTATCACCAAGTGAGACCATGAATTTCACAACCCGTTTTCACGCGTACAAAGAGAAGAGGGTGGGGGTACTTTTGATGATGACTTTTGATCCAGTTTTTTTATGCGGGCCTCTTAGCGCTGGACGGCGTCTTGAGCCAGAACTTTAGCTAGGATATCACCGATGTTGATATTCACTGTGACCCCCCACCATACCCCCCCGGTATGTGTGGTGTTTGTGCCATGGGGACATCCCCGTCATGTGTGATGACACTTGTGCTCGTGTCGGACTCACTCTCCAAAGGTGCCCTCACACGTTTTGGAGGTCTCATTTGGGATTTTTTGATGAAAATTTGAAAAAAAAACGTGTGAATCCGTGGTTTGTGTGTTACAGAAAATTAACTCAAAAATGCGTTTGAGACCCCT
This sequence comes from Rhynchopus sp. YZ270_cl-10, assembly GCA_964035575.1. Lineage (NCBI taxonomy): Eukaryota > Euglenozoa > Diplonemea > Diplonemida > Diplonemidae > Rhynchopus > Rhynchopus sp. YZ270_cl-10. The sequence continues at coordinate 239,751 of OZ037834.1, read as the reverse complement.
AGAATGGCTCAAAATGGCTCTTTTCTGGCTTTAATTGCAAAATTGGGCCTCCAAAGGCCTCCAAAAAATTTTTTCGAGAGTTCAGTTCTACGATTTTCTGAGCGTGTAATTTATTTTTCGAGCGTGTAATACTGGAAAATAAATTACACGCCCCTCTTAACGATTTTGTTACTGGGGGGGGGCGAATAAGAGATGTGGCATCTCTTATTAGGCGAACGGACGAGCCAGAAATAAAAAAAATTTTTTGGGGGAAAAAAAGCAAAAAGACATTTTCGCCGGAGGCAAAAAAAATATTTTGACCACTTTTTTGCCAGACCGGGTAGACAGGGTAAAATTTCAAAAAAAAATTTCAAGATAAAACCCTGGCGCATGCAAAAAAAAAAAAAAAAAATACCCCCAAAATCTCAACCTGATCTCTTATTCGGCCCTGATCTCTTATTCACCCCTGATCTCTTATTCGCCCCCCCCCCAGTAAGGGGCGTGAAATTCATGGTCTCAAGCGGTAATAAAATACAAAAAAAAAGCCCTCTTCTTGACAGTGTACCTACGTCCTACCTTTGGTACAAATGACCGGGTGAACCTGAAGGGGTCGACTCCCTACCATGCAGGCTTACATCCATTTCGTGGTTGACATCAGACATTTCCGCATGATGAAAGAATCATCGGGGTACGCAAATGAAGTAAGCCTCAGTGAAATGCAGGGTCTGGTTGGAAGGAAAATATCACTGGAAAAGAAAAAAAAGTTGCAACGTTGTGTTTTTTGCTATGATTGTTTTTTTTTCTGTTTTTCTGCACGCACCTAGTGGTAACATATTTAAACACAATGAACTATACATAGCGCTCTAATTAGAGTATTAGGGTATAATTAGAGTCTGGGATTTTGGGCCAAGTCAGTTAGAGTCCAGTTAGAGTATAATTAGAGTCGCTTTTCTTCAATTAGACTATAATTAGAGTGCAGTTAGAGCATAATTAGACTCTAACTACACTCTAATTATAGTCTAATTAGAGTAAAACAACAGGCTTCTTGTAGGTGCAAACGCCGTAAGGAACCGGTTCCCCTAAGGTTCCTCTGTAGGACCCAGGTGCCCAGATACCCACATAGCTGAAAATAAGACTTGGGGAACCGAGTTCTCAGCCGGACTGGGACACAATATGTGAAGGCGCTGTGGTCCGCCTGAAAGCGGGTCGGGGACCCGGTCGCGGGAGGGTGGGGGCCTAGTCCTAGTCCTACTGTACCTAGTACCCAGTACCGGGACTCGGGACCCGGCTTATTCTCAGCTATGGGTACCCAGGTACTCAGACCCGCGCAGTGGCACATGCCCTCAAGTGTGTGTGCCCCGTACATTAGGGAATGCGATGCAAAAACTCTATGTGCACCTCCGGTGCAACGCCGCAGACAGGCCAAGCAGCGTTGGACTCAGAGGAATGCCTGCTGTGCAGGTATCAAACATGAGAAACTCCCAGCAACAAGGGGCGCCTTTTGGCGGGCATTATTGAAGGTGTTTGGGGTGCAAAATTTTCTACAAATGTTGATGCGCGGGTACAGAAGTGGTATCTTGCTTTCATCTCTAGGAATGTAAATATCAATCGAATTTAACTACCACTAAGGGGTCGAAGGGGTAATCCCAGTATCAAAGGCTGTGTTGACGGGAAATCTATAGCGAGCATACGTTCATTTCAGCCGAAGAAATACTACTTATGAACCCAGGAGAGATCCAAGCCTCGCGTTGAACAACTACCCGCGATCGACAATACCAAAAGAGAATTCATAACAAAACAACACTGCCCCATACACACTAAATAGCCATGCTTCAAGTGCATGCCCCTGGGCCAAAATTCCTGTGCTAAAAAGGCAACAAGACCATCCACAAGGAGTGTGAATTGTGCACTGGTTTTCTGGGGGAACAAACAATATTTTCTTGTGTCTGGTTCTCTGCAAGCAGAGAACAGACTATCTGGATTACAAAGTCGAATTTCTTGCACTAGCTATGCCCCCTGGGTTGATGGCTATAGCATTGATTGATGTGCCCCTCTTTATTGACCCTCTTATAGGACTCTAATTAGACTCTAATTAGAGTCCAGTTAGAGTATTAGAGTTCAGTTAGAGTTTTAAAGACTCTAATTATACTCGAACTGCCGACTCTAATTATCTAGTTAGAGTCTAATTGGAGCGCTATGTATAATGAACACAAAAAAAAATGGTGAGTTTTTGAAGTGCAAAACGCCTCTGTGGACGTAGGGCAACAGATCTACGCGGGGTTATAAAAAAGGGGGTGAAAAAAAAAAAAAAAAATGAAAAACACACAAACGCACATATGGCCACACTTATAGTCTATTTTGAAAAATTGGATTTCTTTTATTTCTTTTGATAATCTGGTTAGAAAAGCCGCATTCAGACAATCTTCACTATTTTTTTTTTCTTTTTTGAAAACTTGGTTGTATTAGTGTAGCCACACTAGAGTGTGCTCCACTCTACTTTTTTCTTTGAAATTTTGTTTTAAACTTTTTAGGTAGACTGATTGAGGGGCTTTGCTTTTTTACGCAATTGTCACTTTTTAGGTAGACACCCAAGGACGAGCTCCACATACTGCATGTTATCATTTTGCTAGCAAGACGCTTGATCGGAAGAAGCTGTGCGCTAGGTCAAGCAATTTGGGTTGGTTTGCAATGAAGCCACCAATCGAAGGATGTGTTCCGCTACACCTTTTCATTTGTTCGTTTTTGTTTTATTTATTTTGAAAACTTGGTTGTATTAGTGTAGACACCCGAGGATGAACTCCACTATATTGATTTTAATTTTTGCGAATGTCAACCGTCCCCCCCTAGCCCCACCCCCTCTTGCCAGCTTACTTCTAATTCGCAGTCTAGATTTTAAAGAATTTTTTTTAAAAAAATACTTGAAAAACGCATGGGTAGATTGGCTAGCCTCTCCCACATACACACAAACACTGGGGTCCATATTCTGCGCAAGAATTGCCCATAGTTACCCATTAGCAAACATACACACAAACACGACGTGGGCTATACTCCGTTCAGGCGTTCCCCCAGTCTAGTTAGAAGCCAAAGTATTTTTTTGGGGGGTATTGTACTATTCACATAAACGAACACAGCAGTTGGGCTGTGTCGGCAAAAATATTCCTGAAGGAACTACCCGGCTGGGGACTAAGGCATGCAATAACACAGCAATAGCACGATAATGGGTATTGGGAGGGGGGAAAGGTGTATTAGGGAATCAGTGAGAATTTCCCAAAAAAAAAGAAAAGAAACAGAATTGAGAGAAGAAATAAAAACTGTTATCTGAGTTTAAGCTAGTCTGATAAAGAAAGAAACGAAATCAGAAAAAGAATTTTTCGTTGATCGCACCGGATTTTTGTGGAGTGTGTAGGGACAAAATCAAAAACTTTTCTGTGAATAAGTTGTGTCGTGTTTACATCGCTCACACCAAAAAATTCGGGCACAACTCAGATATGTTTTCATTTCCTCCCCTACAACCTTTGCAAGGCAGTTGTCACAAGAAAAAAAAACGCTCCCTCACTCTTGACAACTATGGTGTGGCCGACGACCCCAAAAAAATAGCAGAAAATAGCACCACCCCTTGAGCCATCAAACTAACTACCTGCGAACATAACAAAAAGGGGGAGGTGGGAAAGGATAAAATTGCATTCTAAAAAAAATAAAGAAAAGTTTTTTTAGATGAACGTAAGCCTCTCCGTGCCTTAGTCACCTAAGAAAAGGGGGTGTATAAGTTTTTTGACAGTGCAAAACACCGTCTCAGACGCAATGCACATTGGACTACTAGACTAAAGAACATGCTACAATGACAATTACCGTATTCATACTTCGTGGTCCGCCTGAGTCCGCCGGAGTCTGCCTGAGTTGAGACGGACTATGGCGGACTTTGAAAGTCCGTCTCGAGTCCACCCGAGTTGAGACGGACTCAACTCGGGTGGGGTCTTTGGTGGGATTTTTTTTGGCGGACTCAGGCGGACCACGAAGTATGCGTATTCGTACAAAAATTATCGACCGTAATAATGTTCGACCTGTCCAGGATTTTTTTCTGGAAGTTCGACCTTTTTTACGGTCGACCATTTTTACGATCACGGCAAACCCCAAAAACTCCACTAAACACCACATTTCAGGCAAAAAATTTTAATCAGGTGGTCATTTTTTTTTGGGTGGTTTTCTTTTGTTCAATTTCTTTTTTTTTTTTCTTTTGATAAATTTTTGGAGTACTTGTAGTTGCCTCGGGGTTGTGTTGCCATAGTGTTGCCATAGTTTTTGTGCAAATCTCCACTTTCCTTTTCCCTCTATTTTTCCAACTAACCCCTCCCCTCTCAATACCCCCCCACAAAAAAAAAGGGGGATTGAAGATGGTATGTACACCTCTTTCAACATTTTTTTTTCACTACATACACATCGTTTAACATTGATACGATGAATACTAAACTTCTCTTATTAGCCATCTTGAAACAAAAACAAAAAAAAAACAGAATCTGACTTCAGACATAGAACAAAGTAACGTTGATAGTGCAAAAACGCCTTTGAGACGCAGGACACACTTTTTTTAAACACTCCGCGGGGGTTACCAAACCCCCCCTCGGGGGTGTTGCACTTTGGGAGTTTGTTACCAGGGAAAACTGCAAGGTCATTTCCCCCCCTCCCTCCCCATCCTCAACTGCGAAAGAAGTGACAATAGAATAAAAACAAATCACATTTTTTTCAAAAAATTATTTCATATCCTGTCTATTCTACTGAAGAGAAGGCACAACAAAAAAGATCCTAGGGGTTTGCCACGTCGTCTTCCATCTCGATGGGAACGTTCACCATGTCATCATCATCGTCCATAGGTATTGCTATCCCTGGCCTAGGGACTTCGGGGAGGGGTCCTTTTGTGGACCCGGTGATACCAGGCGGCACTCCTTTGGAGAGGGGTGGGGGTGTTCCCTTCGCTCGACTCTGTGCTGGACGTTGCGCGGGGGTCGGGCTGAGGGTTGCTGGAATTGCCCCGATGGGTCCTGGGTTGTTCATTGAGGCAACGATGGGCGCCTTTCTGTTCGCCTGCATGCGAATGATAATGACCGCGAACGCAGCACCGAATAGAATCCCAACAAGAAGCACTGCGACCCCTTGACCAACAGGGAACTTTGTGGTTTCGCTGTCCTTCGGGCAGATGGCGGCGTAGTAATCAGGCTTCGTGTTTGACTTGACAAAATACTTCTGACACCGTTCAATCTGCGTGACATTTGTCTCACAGCCCGCACACCATGTCTGCTCCGTGCGCATCTTCCCATGATGCCGGTTGAAGTAGTCAGAGTATGTAGAAAAGTCTAACGGAAGCGGCTCGTCGATCACCTTTGTGGAGTTGTGCGCCTCAAATTCCATAGACCTCCAAACGATCTCCAAAGTGGTAAGACGTTGGGTAGTGACACGTTGCACCTCAAAGTACACAGTGAATCCTGTGGGAGAAGGGGGGGAGTTTGAAAAATGTTTTTTTTTTTGTATGTTTTGAAAGTGATTTTGTGCTCTGTTTAATTTTGCTTGATAGTTTTGTAGACGTGGGGGTTGGAGAGGAAGGGCGCGTTACTTTGGGAAAAGGGGAAGGGAAAAGGGAAAAGGGAAGAGGGAAGAGGGAAGAGGGAAGAGGGAAGAGGGAAGAGGGAAGAGGGAAGAGGGAAGAGGGAAGAGGGAAGAGGGAAGAGGGAAGAGGGAAGAGGGAAGAGGGAAGAGGGAAGAGGGAAGAGGGAAGAGGGAAGAGGGAAGAGGGAAGAGGGAAGAGGGAAGAGGGAAGAGGGAAGAGGGAAAAGGGAAGAGGGAAGAGGGAAGAGGGAAGAGGGAAGAGGGAAGAGGGAAGAGGGAAGAGGGAAGAGGGAAGAGGGAAGAGGGAAGAGGGAAGAGGGAAGAGGGAAGAGGGAAGAGGGAAGAGGGAAGAGGGAAGAGGGAAAAGGGAAGAGGGAAGAGGGAAGAGGGAAGAGGGAAGAGGGAAGAGGGAAGAGGGAAGAGGGAAGAGGGAAGAGGGAAGAGGGAAGAGGGAAGAGGGAAGAGGGAAGAGGGAAGAGGGAAGAGGGAAGAGGGAAGAGGGAAGAGGGAAGAGGGAAGAGGGAAGAGGGAAGAGGGAAGAGGGAAGAGGGAAGAGGGAAGAGGGAAGAGGGAAGAGGGAAGAGGGAAGAGGGAAGAGGGAAGAGGGAAGAGGGAAGAGGGAAGAGGGAAGAGGGAAGAGGGAAGAGGGAAGAGGGAAGAGGGAAGAGGGAAGAGGGAAGAGGGAAGAGGGAAAAGGGAAGAGGGAAGAGGGAAGAGGGAAGAGGGAAGAGGGAAGAGGGAAGAGGGGAGATCTGAGATAGATAGAGAGTACCTAAAAGACCCGCGAAGGGCGAACAGCAATGATGAAAACGGAGAGGAGGGAAGGGGGATACTTTTATCTCGAAATAGGCGCTACGATGAGGGGGGCGAATGTGGAAGCCGAAACAAGAGGGTAGAGACTGAAACATAAACGGACCCCGGCCAACCAGGACAAAGCCTGAGGAAAATCAAATAAATATTCTGCCAAATAGCAGTGTGCGTGCCATGTCAAATCAAAAGGACGGTAGTCTCTATCAAAGATCTCCCAACACGCAGCGAAGCTGCTCCGCTAAAGCGTGTTTCAGGAAGAGGGAAGAGGGAAGAGGGAAGAGGGAAGAGGGAAGAGGGAAGAGGGAAGAGGGAAGAGGGAAGAGGGAAGAGGGAAGAGGGAAGAGGGAAGAGGGAAGAGGGAAGAGGGAAGAGGGAAGAGGGAAGAGGGAAGAGGGAAGAGGGAAGAGGGAAGAGGGAAGAGGGAAGAGGGAAGAGGGAAGAGGGAAGAGGGAAGAGGGAAAAGGGAAGAGGGAAGAGGGAAGAGGGAAGAGGGAAGAGGGAAGAGGGAAGAGGGAAGAGGGAAGAGGGAAGAGGGAAGAGGGAAGAGGGAAGAGGGAAGAGGGAAGAGGGAAGAGGGAAGAGGGAAGAGGGAAGAGGGAAGAGGGAAGAGGGAAGAGGGAAGAGGGAAGAGGGAAGAGGGAAGAGGGAAGAGGGAAGAGGGAAGAGGGAAGAGGGAAGAGGGAAGAGGGAAGAGGGAAGAGGGAAGAGGGAAGAGGGAAGAGGGAAGAGGGAAGAGGGAAGAGGGAAGAGGGAAGAGGGAAGAGGGAAGAGGGAAGAGGGAAGAGGGAAGAGGGAAGAGGGAAGAGGGAAGAGGGAAGAGGGAAGAGGGAAGAGGGAAGAGGGAAGAGGGAAGAGGGAAGAGGGAAGAGGGAAGAGGGAAGAGGGAAGAGGGAAAAGGGAAGAGGGAAGAGGGAAGAGGGAAGAGGGAAGAGGGAAGAGGGAAGAGGGAAGAGGGAAGAGGGAAGAGGGAAGAGGGAAGAGGGAAGAGGGAAGAGGGAAGAGGGAAGAGGGAAGAGGGAAGAGGGAAGAGGGAAGAGGGAAGAGGGAAGAGGGAAGAGGGAAGAGGGAAGAGGGAAGAGGGAAGAGGGAAGAGGGAAGAGGGAAGAGGGAAGAGGGAAGAGGGAAGAGGGAAGAGGGAAGAGGGAAGAGGGAAGAGGGAAGAGGGAAGAGGGAAGAGGGAAAAGGGAAGAGGGAAGAGGGAAGAGGGAAGAGGGAAGAGGGAAGAGGGAAGAGGGAAGAGGGAAGAGGGAAGAGGGAAGAGGGAAGAGGGAAGAGGGAAGAGGGAAGAGGGAAGAGGGAAGAGGGAAGAGGGAAGAGGGAAAAGGGAAGAGGGAAGAGGGAAGAGGGAAGAGGGAAGAGGGAAGAGGGAAGAGGGAAGAGGGAAGAGGGAAGAGGGAAGAGAGAAATCTAGATACTATTCCTGTAGGTGAAAAAAGGTGTGAAGTTGTCGAAAAAACAAGATGAAAAAGTTTTGGGTCGGGAAAAAACAGGGTGGAGGTTCGTTTATGTATTGTTGTGGGGGAAGAGAGGTAAGTTGGGTAGGGGAGCAAAAAACAAGAATTTTTCTGATGAAGATGAGTGATTTTTGTGTCCCTAACCATCCCCCCCTCCCCTTCCAACCTTCAGCTCCGCTGAAGTGGTATTGTTTAAGAATCAAAAAAGGGTAGAAGCATTCATTTTTGGAATAGTATTATCTAGATCTCTCAAGTCGTAGCTATAGCTCCTTACTTCGTACTTGAGAGAGAAATCTAGATACTATTCCTGTAGGTGAAAAAAGGTGTGAAGTTGTCGAAAAAACAAGATGAAAAAGTTTTGGGTCGGGAAAAAACAGGGTGGAGGTTCGTTTATGTATTGTTGTGGGGGAAGAGAGGTATCACGATTATACCCTTTTACTACTACTCTACTCGATTCTTTCTCATCCACTGTGACCCCCTTGACCCGTGACCCCTAAATAAAAAATCCCTGGTTCCCCACTTTGAAGTGCAGGTCCACTCGCGGTGTTTGTCCAGGTGCACGAATGGCGTGGCCGGACCCTGCTCTGCGGGAAGGTTCATCCGCTGGCATCACCTTCGTCGAGATCCACTGCGTCTGCAAAGCGGCGCGCTCAATCTGTGTAAACACAGAAGAGAGCACACTGTTCACCAAGCGCACGCGTGACCTCCCTGTCTCACAACATATCGCCAGCGCGTCGTTGTCCACGAACAACAGCACCCCTTCCTTCTCGTTGCCACCTCCGTACGCCATCCCTTTTGCCACCGCCGCGGCCTCTAGTTGGAATATTTCCTTGTGCGTGTGCTTTTTCTCCCACTTTCCCCAGTATTCGTGCACCTGCGGGTCGCCCCACTTCTGGACCACCACCCCCCATCCCGTCGTCGACGCGTCAGTAAAAATGACCGTGCCGTAAAATTCGAATTTTGGGGGGAGAGACATCCATGAATCACACCCAAGCGCACGCCTCGTTCCTTCGGTAATCTCCGCTACCAGGGCGTCCGGGGTCCTGACTACGCTGTCCCATTCCAGCGGACCAGAGGCTATCGCTTTTGCCCACATCTTCATCCTTTCCATCATCTGGGGGAAGAAGCACAGCGGTGTGCCGCATACATGCAGAACGCGCAGAGTGATGCCGAAGATGTTCCAGAGTTCCCTCACTGTGTGTTCCCTCGGAGAGTAAGCAAAAGCGGTGAACTTTTCGCGCGCAGCATCACGCCATTCTTGTGGGAAGCGAAACGTGTTTGTACCTAGATTCCATTCCACTCCGATGTAGATGACGACGGGAGAGGGGGAGAGAGAAGATTTTGCTGTGTTGATCTCACCTCCCACGTATGCAATCCTTTCGAGTAGCAGCTTAGTGCGAGCCGTACATTCTTCTACGCTACATCCGACAATCAGGATGTCGTCCAGGTAAACTGCAGCCCATTGTAGCATCTCTCCCACCAAAGCTTCCGATCCCCGTTGGGCCACCAGCGGTGCGTACGCCCACCCCATTGGAAGGCGGGTCCATTTGTACCACGTTGTACCGTTTCGAAAAACAAAAAATGAAGCTGTCTCCTCGCACAACCTGAACTGGTGAAACCATCCTTTCATGTCCACCACACATCCAAACCTAGCCCCTACCTTTCTCAGTTTTTTGCTCAAGTCTGGGGGGGAGAATAATGAGAACTTAGGTGGTTTCTGCATTGCCTGGTTGATTGGGCGTCCGTCGATGATGGTGCGGTGGATGTGCGGATCCTTCTTCGGTGTTGTAAAAACTGCCACCATCCCCTGTGCCTTTTCCTGTCTTCTTAGCTGTTGGATAACACCAGCTTTCAGACACTGCTGCACAAAAGAGGGTCGCAAATCCGATTTTGGTCCCGGCACCGAAATGTGCTTCGTCTGGGCCTTGGGTATGGCTTCAGGGTCGGTGATCCACTTGAGGAATTCCGTGTCCTGTTTTGCCCCCACCGCCAGTTCTCTCAGCCTGTCCACCGCAAGGGTTCCCTTCGGGAAAGAGTCTAGCTTGTCTCTTTTCCCTGGTGCGTTCGGTTGCAAAGACATATATCCGAACGAGCTTCCGACGTCCTCCTCCACCCGGTCAGCCCTCTCCTCGTATCTTCTGGACAAGTGTTCGATCATGTCCGACAAGATCGCATCTTGGTGCTTCACTGCAGCGGCCTCAGCAGCTTCGTCTGCGCCTGACGTTTTCTGGGATTCAACTCGTCCAAATAGAACAGAGTTGTAGAGGCGTTTTTGTGGCGGAGGGCCTGTTGCATTGTCTCCGCATGTGTGTTCTCCTCGTCCCCCACCAGCGCCCCATCCATCTCCTGTGCTGCTCCTCGTTTTGTGGAGTGTAACCATGCGTCGCCGGGCATCGCTTCCCGTATCTCCCTCTTCACCCTCTCGTACTGCCGACCTTCCCCCCCGAACACGCATACCCCCCTGAGCTGCTTCCTCCAAAACCCCACGGCGATTGCTGTAAGCGGACCTGGTGGCATGTACACCGCAGGCGACCAGGTCATCCGCCCTTTGTCTTTCGCAAAGATTCCCAACCCCACCTTCGTCACATCGTCCCCTCCCCCCATTTCGCGAACGTCCTCGCTCGTGAGGAAACGCAGGTCCGGTATCCTGCACCGAGTCACCCAAGCTGTGGCTAACATCGCGGCCGAGTCTTCCCGCCCCTTCGCAATCAGAGAACGAAGTGCGCCTTTGATGTCCCCCGTCTTGACGGGAAGAGCGCGGTTGGGACGGATGTAGGTGGACAGTCGGATGAGTGCTCTTTTGAAAAGAAGTACCTGCTTGGTCCGAACCCCCTTGTGTCCTTCCTGCATTAGGGATTTGCATAGTTTTCCGATGTAGTTCGCTACGGACTTCGGGTTTGCGCTCCCCAGTGACCACCATGCGAACCGGCATATCGCCTCGCTCAGCTTGCATTCTCCTGGAAGGTTCTCCGCAGCGAAAGTTTTGAAGCGTCGCAGTAGGCTCTGGTTTTTGGAGAAGGTGGAGGGTGCGGTCGCGTATAACGGTATCTCGTCCCAGGATAGCTTTTGCTGAATCAGCTTTCCCAACTCCTTTCCGTTGCGCGTAGTAAAAAACGTGGTCTCGTTCGTCAACCTCTGCGTTGTCTCCGTCTTTCGCATCTCGTTCCCCTTTCGTCGTGGAAACGTTGGTGGAGGTGCGGGAGGAGGTGTCTGCGTATCCCCTGATCGCTTTGGTGTGCCCTGGGCCATAGTCTGTGCATCCTCTCCGCTGCTCTGGGGCTGGGTCGTTTTGCTTTTTGTGCCCTGGGGCAGGGACTTTGTCGCTCTTATGCGCGAGCCCTGGAACAGGGACTTTGTGGGTGATGTGCTTTGAAACAGGGATTTTTCCACCGTGTGTGTGCCCCGGGACGGGGACTGATTGTTCACTCGTGTGCCCTGGAACAGGGGCTTCTTCACGTTCTTTGGGGTGCCCTGGAACCGGGACTGTGTGTTCGCTAATGCGCCCTGGGACAGGGACTTCTCTATTTTCGAGTGCTGGCCCTGGGACAGGGACCGAGAGTTTGAGGTGCCCTGGGACAGGGGCTTTTTGTTTGATATGTGTTGGGATGGGGACAGTGTGATTGAGGTGCTCTGGGACAGAGACTGTGTGTTCGCTAATGTGCCCTGGGACAGGGACTGTGTGTTCACTAAGGCTCCCTGGGACAGGGGCCGTTTCGACTTCGCCGAAGTGCCCTGGGACAGGGGCTTCAGAAGCGTCTGCTGCCTGTGTTGAAGCGACGAAAATGAGAGGTTCCCTCCGCATTGGTCCTGTTCCCCTGCGTCTCCGCTTTCCTCTTCGGCGCCCTGCTCCTGCCCTGGTACCCGTTGCCGTTTCCGTTTCCGTTTCCGTTTCCGTATTTGGTTCCGGCCTTGTCCGCTGCCAACAACGCAGACTTCAGCTTGGTGCCAGTGCTCTCTTCAACCTCCACGGTAGACTGGAATTTCTTCGCAGCCCTAATTCCCTTTTCCTCGCGGAGGTTGAAGAAGAGAATGCCCACGAGGCATTTCTCTAGCACCTGGTCCACGGTGCCCCCCCGAAGGAGAATGGCCACAATGTCGGTCAGCATGAGGGCGGCATCGCGTGCGTCCCCCGCCTTCCCCGGCACGAGCTCCGTCCGGATGAGGGCGACTAACTCCGCTCTACCCGAGGCATCAAGCGCTGCCCATTTGGCGCTGTCCCGCTTCACCAAGTTGGGCACTCCTGAGGACTGCGTCGGCAGGGGCACCAGCAAAGTACCCTCCTTCTTCGCCTCCTCCTCCTCCTCCTCCTCTTTCAGACATTTGTCGAACAGCTGCGACACGGCCGACACACCCCCTCCTGCCGCGCTCCTAGGAGCGGGGGACGCGGAGATGGGGCGAAGCGAGAAAGTTCTTCTTTCCTCTTTCTTCGCTTCGTCGTCCGTGCCGTCCGGCCCCGCCACGTTCACATCAGGAGAAGAAGGGAGGTCACCGTCCTCCAACGCTTTCCCGAAGTCCTCCTCCCCCATTGCCTTATAGGCAGCAGGGACGAACAGCGCGATACGGCGATCCGCGACGCTGTCCCAGGAGCCCGGCTCCGTACGCGTCAGTGTCTCGCACACTTTGCGGGCAGTCGCAATCTCCAACTCCTCCAGGTCCCCGAAACACTCCCACACCATTCCGACGAGCTCCCCGGTGCACTTGCAGCTTTTGAAGTTTGACTTCAGGGAGTCGGGAGCTCCCTTAAGCCAGTTCTCGCTGATGCCAGAGTGCGTGAAGGAGAACTCCTTCTTGGGGGCGTTCAGGAATTCTTCCAAAATATTGTGGAAAGACATGGTGTGTGGGGGAAGAGAGGTAAGTTGGGTAGGGGAGCAAAAAACAAGAATTTTTCTGATGAAGATGAGTGATTTTTGTGTCCCTAACCATCCCCCCCTCCCCTTCCAACCTTCAGCTCCGCTGAAGTGGTATTGTTTAAGAATCAAAAAAGGGTAGAAGCATTCATTTTTGGAATAGTATTATCTAGATCTCTCAAGTCGTAGCTATAGCTCCTTACTTCGTACTTGAGAGAGGGAAGAGGGAAGAGGGAAGAGGGAAGAGGGAAGAGGGAAGAGGGAAGAGGGAAGAGGGAAGAGGGAAGAGGGAAGAGGGAAGAGGGAAGAGGGAAGAGGGAAGAGGGAAGAGGGAAGAGGGAAGAGGGAAGAGGGAAGAGGGAAGAGGGAAGAGGGAAGAGGGAAGAGGGAAGAGGGAAGAGGGAAGAGGGAAGAGGGAAGAGGGAAGAGGGAAGAGGGAAGAGGGAAGAGGGAAGAGGGAAGAGGGAAGAGGGAAGAGGGAAGAGGGAAGAGGGAAGAGGGAAGAGGGAAGAGGGAAGAGGGAAAAGGGAAGAGGGAAGAGGGAAGAGGGAAGAGGGAAGAGGGAAGAGGGAAGAGGGAAGAGGGAAGAGGGAAGAGGGAAGAGGGAAGAGGGAAGAGGGAAGAGGGAAGAGGGAAGAGGGAAGAGGGAAGAGGGAAGAGGGAAGAGGGAAGAGGGAAGAGGGAAGAGGGAAGAGGGAAGAGGGAAGAGGGAAGAGGGAAGAGGGAAGAGGGAAGAGGGAAGAGGGAAGAGGGAAGAGGGAAGAGGGAAGAGGGAAGAGGGAAGAGGGAAGAGGGAAGAGGGAAGAGGGAAGAGGGAAGAGGGAAGAGGGAAGAGGGAAGAGGGAAGAGGGAAGAGGGAAGAGGGAAGAGGGAAGAGGGAAGAGGGAAGAGGGAAGAGGGAAGAGGGAAGAGGGAAGAGGGAAGAGGGAAGAGGGAAGAGGGAAGAGGGAAGAGGGAAGAGGGAAGAGGGAAGAGGGAAGAGGGAAGAGGGAAGAGGGAAGAGGGAAGAGGGAAGAGGGAAGAGGGAAGAGGGAAGAGGGAAGAGGGAAGAGGGAAGAGGGAAGAGGGAAGAGGGAAGAGGGAAGAGGGAAGAGGGAAGAGGGAAGCCCAATGGTCATCAAAAAAAAAGGCAAAATGGAAAAGGAGTGAAGGTTTTAAAAAAAATGCATACCGAACCCAGGCACTCCCTTGACGTCCAGGCCGATGAGGTTCATGAATGCCATCTGCGTGTGAAGGGTTGTTATGTGTTACATCTAAGACTGGGTTCTGGCCGTAGAGGCGTCAGCAGCCCCACAAATGAAATGGGATAGAATCACTTCCCACACCCCCCCCGGAAAAAGCAAGAAAAGGTGGTGAAACGCACCTCGACCTGTTTGGTGAGGCGCGGGCTCTGCAGCACGGTTCGCTCCTCAGAACCGCAAAGTGTGTTCAAAAAAAAAAAAACGCTTTATTTTTCTATTTTCCTCATTATTTTGAAACCTTTTGCCACGCAAATGCCTGTCTCCCTCTCTCTCTCTCTCTTCCTCTCACATCTTTTATTGCCCTGAAACACTCTTTTATTGAAGCGCCTCCCCTCCTCCTCACAAAAGACGGAATATAATAATAAAACAACATACGAGAGTCGGATAATGCGCTACCCAATGTCTATACACTGGCGTTTCCGAGGAGGTGTCGGATACAGACTCGATGAAGTCGTTCACTTCCTTCAGGAAGACACCCATCACTGGGTGGTGTCTTGCCGCTTGATATTCATACGTTGCCACATAGTCGAGCACACGCTTCATTGTGTCGATGTGGGCAAGCGTTTCATTGTCCTCACCCCTGCCGTCTGAGAGCATGACTAACAGCCCATCATAGATGTTCCACACTTCGTCAAAGTCGTCCGCCTGTTCAATCGGAATACCCGCGTACAACGCTGCCTGTTCCCGTTCCTTTCTCGTCTGTGTCTCCATCAGTGCGTACGACTCGTTCGCACGCAATCTTTGTACAGAATCTTGAAATGACTTACACTTTGCATATGCACGCAGGGTAATGTCCTCCTCATCCTTTTCTGAGAATACTACAGGACGTTTGCTCAGATTTCCTAATAAACCTTCTAAAATCGCATTCCCCGATGAAATGGTACGGTCAAACCCAGAGCTCGAGACCTTAATCATTTTGTGCGCTTCATTGTAGTTTAATGATGAAATCTTTGGGTGCAGCCTTTCTCCGACGGTCTCGCGGATGTGTTTACCTAACGCCGTCATTCGTGTATATCCTTGCGGGGTAAGGATCCCCTCTGTGTACTCGGTGAACCCGCTTTTCGTGAGGATCTCTCGGTCACCATGTCGTGAGATAAACCCCGCCGCAAGGGTTACGCTGTCAACCGCATTTGTAGTGGTCGCGGTAAGGACAACCAGAACCCCCACCAAAGGTGAAACGAAATGCATTGCCGTGTATGGGGAAGAGTGGTGGTGGTTGGGGTGGCAGAAAAAGAGAGAAAAAAAAAATGGTGCCTGGGTTAAAAATGGGTGATATATAGGGGGGAGTGGTATTAGATGAATTGTGTGGTGTGATGATCCATTTTTTCTTCTTTTTTGTTTTTCCTCTGAAATATTTTGAAATGTGGATGCAAAAACAGAGCTTGGGAAGAGAGAGGAAGGGTACAATGGTGCAGTACTGCTGATGAATGTTCATGTGCGTATCTTTGACCACCATCTTTATCGCATTAGAGCAAAAGAAAAGGTCTCTTGAACTACAAGCCTCTCTGACAGTGTACTTTGGTACACCGTGGAAATTTGACTTGAAATACAAAATCCCTCTCGTTGCCCTAAAAAGTTGGTTAGGATAATCGTAAGCCTGCTGAAAAGCCAAATTAAAATAAACTAGAAACTAACTTCGGGATATAAATAGTAGGATCGGGTAGGTAAGGTAAAGTTGTTTTTCGTTGATTGCACAATCCTCCTGTTTGAGGGATGATTGGCCACCGTACCCGGTAATACTATTTCTCCTTAAAGCAAGCTTCGTAGAAATAAGAATAAAGCGAAACAATGAAAAACAACTTTTTCGTTTATCGCATCGGAAGCTTGTATGCGTTTTTTTCGATGAAGCGTGTTGTGTCTGAGAGAAACAGTGGGTGAGGAAACACAAACTGGCGGGCACGCACGCACCGTCCGTCGTTTCTCTTTCCTTGATTTACAAAACAAAAACAGGGGAGCTTAAAATGCTGGTATACAGGTTTTGAAAACCGGGAAACCCGGTTTACTAATTTTCAGGGTTTTTTCAAAGGGGGGTTGGAGGGGGCGGTTTTTTGGCTTTTTCTTTTTTTGGGATTAACTGGGGGCTCAAAGATCACCACAGGTGGTCAAAAGTGAGCAACGAGTTTGCCTGTGGCAGTTTGAGGTGACGCCCTCTACCTATGTCAAGATTCCCCAGGGCACCTTTACATTGTGTGGCAGACAGTGTACTTTGGTACACCATGAAAAGTTGACTTGAAATACAAAATCCCTCTCGTGTCCCTAAAAAGTTTGGCTAGGATAATCGTAAGCCTGCTGAAAAGCCAAATTAAAATAAACTAGAAACTGACTTCAGGATATACCGTAATCGTAAGAATTCTGGGGCGCAAAATTTTTGGGACGTAAATATTCTGGGACGTAACAAAACTGGGACATTTTGGACTTTTTTAAACTTGGGACATTTTTACTCCCAGAATATTTACGTCCCAGAATTGTCTGTGTGACCTTCCCCCCTCCCTCACCCATGCACTTCGGTGCAAACCCAAACATGTCCTACTTGGGCCGGCTATGATCCCTCCGCCAACCACCCACACCCCCAAAAATTGACAAGTACCCGGAAAACCGCCCGAACAATTCTGGGACGTAACAAAACTGGGACAATTGGGGAAAAATCTGAAATTTGGGTCATTTTTACGCCCCAGAATTTTTACGATTACGGTAAATAGTAGGATCGGGTAGGTAAGGTAAAGTTGTTTTTCGTTGATTGCACAATCCTCCTGTTTGAGGGATGATTGGCGACCGTACACGGTAATACTATTTCTCCTTAAAGCAAGCTTCGTAGAAATATGAATAAAAGGAAAACAGTGAAAAACAACTTTTCTCACTCCGCAAGTTTGATGCGTTTTTTTCTAGAAAGGGTGTGTTGTGTCTGAGAGAAACAGTGGGTGAGGAAACACAAGCTGGCGGGCACGCACCTTCCGTCGTTTCTGTTTCCTTGATATAAAAAACAAAAAAAAAAAAAAACTCTTCCTTTTTTAGATACATGTTCAGTCAAAAGAAACGAAAACAAGGAAAAAAGAGAGAAAGCTATTTCGTCGGAAAAGCAAGCAAACAAAGCAAATAACAACAATAACGACAATAACAACAAACATGGTTGGATACCTCCCTTGCGAGGTGGCGAATGGAGGGTATTTGAAATCAGTATGTATTGTATCTGAAATCACTTTCACCCACTCTTGATGGGTGAAAGTCAGTACGCAATACTTTTTTCACTTCTTCTTGAATGAAGAAGAGAAAACAAACCTTTATCGACCCTGTTCATACACATACATGTACATGTACCACAGGATTTCTAAAGCAAAGAGCAGGGGAGAGGGTTAAGAGGAATAAGTACCGTGTTTTGAAAAAGTAGGGACCAGAAAAATTGGTCCATTAAAAAATAATGAACACCTCGTCGTCTTTTGTTTAGTTGGCACGCTGCCCACGGCAAAAGGTCCATAACTATTCTGGTCCATATTTTTTCTGGTCCATACTTTTTTGAAACACGGTTAAAGAAACATAAGACATGCTATCTTGTATCTGGCGAAACAAAAACGGCGTCCACGTACCATTGCGTGAAGCATCGATAAACAGGTACACAGGGAACCTTTTGGTGGACATTGTGTGGCAGCACATGAGGTTCTGTGCAAAAAGTGCCTCAAAGTTGGAATTCCCAAAATATGCCGAAAAAGAAGAAAATTTGAAAATACCTCGATTTTGTGGCAGTGTATGAGAGTGTCAAAATAAATTGAATCTTGCTTCTTTGGAAAGATTTCACATCAAATATTTCCATTGAAAAACACTGAAAAAGTCCGAGTAAAATCCGTGTTAAAGTAATTGAATGGACATAAATGTCCTCTTGGTCCGTCAAGCGTTCACGGCCAAAACAAAAAAAGAAGTGAAGTTATTGATGCAGGCACCTCCGACTGACCCACTGCACGATGCCAGCCCCGGATGAAAGCACAAGTGCCCTGCGGCCAACAGAAGATGTAAAAAAAGAAACCAAAGTAGACTTACCCGTACCGTAGTGTGAACGGGGGCGGCACAACAACCGCTCGTCAGCCGGCGGCCCACCTTCCGTTGAAGAGTTGTGAGCTCACAGGTGGACAGTAGAGGGGTCTTCCACACCAGAGTTGAGCAGCTCCGAAACTCCCAGATCCGCTTCCGCCTGGATGAATTCGTCGAACGTGCACCGAGACATGGCGTTCCCATGACGGAAGAACCACACCAGCACACCGCCCACCACCAGCACAACCACGGCGCCCAGGCCAACCATCACCCACACCCACCCCGGTGTCCCGCTGTCGTCCTTCTCTGGTGCGGCAGTCGTTGGGGCGTCTGTTTCATCAAAGTCAGTTGCGTTGTTCAGTGCTGTGGGTGCGGAGGTACGAAGTGGTGTCGGTACTACTGTGTGTAAGGCTGTGGGCACTGCTGTGGGTGCTGTCACAACACCCTTCGGGCCTGCTGTCGGCACCATCGGTGCGGCACTGTCGCCAGGAGGGACGGGGTGTGCTGTCCTCGGCGGCGGTGCAGAAGTGTCGGGTGCTAAGGTGTCCGGCAGCGCTGTATCCGGCACAGCCGTTGCCGGTTGAGGTGTGTACAGAGACTCGTTGCAAGAACGCATGCTGAAGTCTGCAACAATTCCCTTAGAAGTGTCGTTGACAACGGTGTTTGTCGTCCTCTCCACCCACCTTGGGATTTGACAGCTTGAATAGACAGCCTGAAGCACAGTGTTGATGTACAAGAGACACTTCCCCGTTGTGCTGTCTGCAGTGCTTCCTGTGAAGATCACAGCACGAACTGTGAATGTCTTGCCGTTGTATCTATCACGCGATGTGATACCCTTCACATCTCCAGAACCCCGACTGACACCAAAATAGATCTTCCCAAACTGTACGCTCATCCGCACAACATCCTGTCCATTGGTGGAAGAACTGAACACATCTGCCTCGTATGAAGAGGTACCTGGTGTGGTCAGCGTCATCTCAATCACAATGCCACCACCAAATGTGAGGGGAAGGTTCGGGTCGAAGTCCCTGCTTTCAGCAAAGTGCACAACGTTCTGGAGGGGGCACTGTGGGGATGGCAGTGGTGTGGGCACACTTGCAGTCGCGTTGCACGTCTTCAGTGTGAAGTTTGAAACTGTGCCTTCAAAAGGTACGTGTATGAAAGACTTGTCGTGACCAACGTAGTTTCTGCGACGCTCCACAAAGGTTGGGAGGGGACAAACTCCGTAGGCGTTGAGAGTGCCATTCACGTACAAGAGACACTGTCCCGTTGTGCTGTCTGAAGTGCTTCCTGGGAGGATCACAACACGAACTGTGAACGTCTTGCCGTTGAAACCACTGGATGTCTCCAGTATCCACCACTTCTCAGACCCCCGATTGACAGCAAACGCTAAATGCCCAAGAGGCTCTACGCCCATCCGTACAACATCCTGTCCTTTGTTGGAAGAGCCGAACACAGCTGCCTGGGTTCTTCTTCCCGAGGGTCTATTTGGTGTGGTCAGCGTCACCTCAATCACAATGCCACCACCGAATGTGAGGGGAAGGTTCGGGTCGAAGTCCCTGCTTTCAGCAAAGTCCACAACGGTCTGGAGAACACACTGTGGGGATGGCAGTGGTGTGGGCACACTTGGAGTCACCTTGCACGCCTTCAGTGTGAAGTTTGCAACTGTGCCTTGAAAAGTTGGGTTGTGGCTCAGGTCGTAACCAATGAAGTTTGCGCGACGTTCCACAAAGGTTGGGACCGGACAAACTCCGTAGGCGCTGAGAATGCCGTTCACGTACAAGAGACACTGTCCCGTTGTGCTGTCTGAAGTGCTTCCTGGGAGGATCACAGCACGAACTGTGAACGTCTTGCCGTTGAAACCGGGACGTGACCTGCCACCCGACACTTTCCCAAAACCCCGACTGGTACCAAAAAAGATCGCCCCACCAAACATTACGTTCATCCGCACAACATCCCGTCCGTAGTTGGAAAAGCTGAACAGCCGTGCCCCGTATAAATAAGTACTTGGTGTGGTCAGCGTCATCTCAATCACAATGCCACCACCGAATGTGAGGGGAAGGTTCGGGTCGAAGTCGCTGCTTTCAGCAAAGTGCACAACGTTCTGGAGAACACACTGTGGGGATGGCAGTGGTGTGGGCACACTTGCAGTCACCTTGCACGCCTTCAGTGTGAAGCTTGTAACTGTGCCATTAAAAGTTGGGTTGTGGCTAAGGCCGTAACCAATGAAGTTTGCACGACGTTCCAGAAAGGTTGGGACGGGACAGTCTCCGGAACTGCTGAGAGTGCCGTTGATGTATAAGAAACACTTCCCCTTTGTGCTGTCTGCAGTGATTCCTGGGAGGATCACAGCACGAACTGTGAATGTCTTGCCGTTGTAAGAATTGGATGCTTTCAGTCTCAACCACCTCCCAGACCCCCGACTGGTACCAAACAATAAGTACCCACTCCGCCCTGTGCTCATACTCACAACATCCTCACCGTAGTTAGAAAAGCTGAACACACGTGCCTTGTATGAATATTTCTTCGGTGTGGTCAGCGTCATCTCAAGCACAATGCCACCACCGAATGTGAGGGGAAGGTTCGGGTCGAAGTCGCTGCTTTCAGCAAAGTGCACAACGTTCTGGAGGGGGCAGTCAGGTTCTTCGTAGGCAACGGAACGACTCACAGCAGAAGCTAGCGTGAGCAGTGTCACAAGACGGCACATGGTTGGCATATATCTGTGTGTGTGTGTGGTGGTGGATGCAAAGAAAGTAAGATGGTGGCAAGCCTCTCATGCTTGGTCACTTCAAAGAAAAGATCCTCAGGAACACTGAACGCAGATTACAACATTTGGCCACACCACAGCACATGTTGTCCCACACATGGGCAACCTCCGACCTCAGCACCAACGGAGAATGGGTGTCCATCAACACACATGGGGCACATGCTGGCAAGAGGACAGAATCTTCAGCAATTGAAAGAGACTTAGGAGAGCAGTGCTGTGAGAACAATGTACCGAAACCCCCCCGCTGCCTAACATTGGGTATGGAAGAAAAAGGGATGAGGAAAAGACAAAATGGGTGATATATAGAGGGGAGTGGTATTAGATGAATTGTGTGGTGTGATGATCCATTTTTTCTTCTTTTTTGTTTTTCCTCTGAAATATTTTGAAATGTGGATGTAAAAACAGAGCTTGGGAAGAGAGAGGAAGGGTACAATGGTGCAGTACTGCTGATGAATGTTCATGTGCGTATCTTTGACCACCATCTTTATCGCATTGGAGCAAAAGAAAAGGTCTCTTGAACTACAAGCCTCTCTGACAGTGTACTTTGGTACACCGTGGAAATTTGACTTGAAATACAAAATCCCTCTCGTGTCCCTAAAAAGTTGGTTAGGATAATCGTGAGCCTGCTGAAAAGCCAAACTAAAATACCGTAGGCGTAACAATAGTGGACCGTAAAAATGTGCGGTCCATATTACTTACGGTCCACTATTTGTACGCTTACGGTAAAATAGAGACTAACGTCAGGATATATAGAGAGAAGCAGTGGGTGAGGAAACACAAACTGGCGGGCACGCACCTTCCGTCGTTTCTATTTCCTTCATTTACAAAACAACGAAAAGCAAAAAAAGCAAAGCAAAACAAAGAAAAGTTTATAAGATGATCCTAAGCCTCTCGTGCTTAGTCACCTTAAATTCTGGCGGGCACGCACCTTCCGTCGTTTCTATTTCCTTCATTTACAAAACAACGAAAAAAAAAAGGAAAAAAAAAAACAAAAGCAAAGAACGGAAACAACAACAAATTTGGTTGGATACCTCCCTTGCGAGAGGTGAATGGGGGGTGTTTGAAATCAGTATGTATTGTATCTGAAATCACTTTCACCCACTCTTGATGAATGAAGGTCAGTACGCAATACTTTTTTCTACTTCTTTTTTGAATAATTCAAGAAAACAAACCTTTATCGACCCTGTTCATACACATACATGTACATGTACCACAGGATTTCTAAAGCAAAGAGCAGGGGAGGGGGTTAAGAGGAATAAGTACCGTGTTTTGAAAAAGTAGTGACCAGAAAAATTGGTCCATTAAAAAATAATGAACACCTCGTCGTCTTTTGTTTAGTTGGCACGCTGCCACGGCAAAAGGTCCATAATTATTCTGGTCCATATTTTTTGAAACACGGTACAAGAAACATAAGACATACTATCTTGTATCTGGCGAAACAAAAACGGCGTCCACATACCATTGCGTGAAGCATCGATAATCAGGTACACAGGGCACCTTTTGGTGGACATTGTGTGGCAGCACATGAGGTTCTGTGCAAAAAGCGCCTCAAAGTTGGAAAAATTTTGACAAAACCATGTTTTCACCTCAGAATAGTCGTTTTCTGATGAGTGACTCACACAAGAAAACGACTTTTCTTGTCGGTAAAAAAATAGCCATTTTTTTGTTTTGCGATTTTTGAAAAATCAGCCGAAAAAGTCGAAAAATTGAAAATACCTCGATTTTGTGGCAGTGTATGAGAGTGTCAAAATAAATTGAATCTTGCTTCTTTGGAAAGATATCACATCAAATATTTCCATTGAAAAACACTGAAAAAGTCCGAGTAAAATCCATGTTAAGTAATTGAATGGACATAAATGTCCTCTTGGTCCGTAAAGCGTGCACGGCCAAAACAAAAAAAAAGAAGTGAAGTTTTTGATGCAGGCACCTCCCAGACTGACGCACTGCACGATGCCAGCCCCGGATGAAAGCACAAATACCCTGCGGCCAACAGAAGATGTAAAAAAAGAAACCAAAGTAGACTTACCCGTACCGTAGTGTGAACGGGGGCGGTACACAACCGCTCGTCAGCCGGCGGCCCACCTTCCGTTGAAGAGTTGTGAGCTTACAGGTGGACAGTAGAGGGGTCTTCCACACCAGAGTTCAGCAGCTCCGAAACTCCGAGATCCTCCTGCGCTTGGATGAATTCGTCGAACGTGCACCGAGACATGGCGTTCCCATGACGGAAGAACCACACCAACACACCGCCCACCACCAGCACAACCACGGCGCCCAGGCCAACCGTCACCCACACCCACCCCGGTGTCCCGCTGTCGTCCTTCTCTGGTGCGGCAGTCGTTGGCGCATCTGTTTCATCAAAGGCAGTTGCGTTGTTCAGTGCTGTGGGTGCGGAGGTACGAAGTGGTGTCGGGACTACTGTGTGTAAGACTGTGGACACGTCTGTGGGTGCTGTCACAACACCCTTCGGGCCTGCTGTCGGCACCATCGGTGCGGCACTGTCGCCAGGAGGGACGGGGTGTGCTGTCCTCGGCGGCGGTGCAGCAGTGTCGGGTGCTAAGGTGTCCGGCAGCGCTGTGTCCGGCACAGCCGTTGCCGGTGCAGATGTGTACAGAGACTCGTTGCAAGAACGCATGCTGAAGTGTGCAATAGTGCTCTGAGAAGTGTCGTTACCAACAATATTTGTAGTCCTCTCCACCCACCTTGGAATTTGACAGATTGAATAGGCCTGAAGCATATTGTTGATGTACAAGAGACAATGTCCCGTTGTGCTGTCTCCAGTGCTTCGTGGGAGGATAACAGCATGAACTGGGTACGTATAGCCGGGGTATCCATTACGCGCTGTGATACCCTTCACATCTCCAGAACCCCGACTGACACCAAAATAGATCTTCCCTAACTCTACGCTCATCCGCACAACATCCTGTCCATTGTTAGAAGAGCTGAACACAGTTGACTTCTTCTTTCTTCTTGTGGGGCTATTCGTTGTGGTCAGGTTCATCTCAATCACAATGCCACCACCGAATGTGAGGGGAAGGTTCGGGTCGAAGTCGCTGCTATTAGCAAAGTGCACATCGTTCTGGAGAACGCACCGTGGGGATGGCAGTGGTGTGGGCACACTTGGAGTCACCTTGCACGCCTTCAGTGTGAAGTTTGCAACTGTGCCTTTAAAACTTCGGTGTCTGGGCTCCAGGTCGTAACCAATGAAGTTTGCGCGGCGCTCCACAAAGGTTGGAATGGGACAGTCTCCGAAGGAGCTGAGAATGCCTTTCAGGTACAAGAAACACTTCCCCTTTGTGCTGTGTGCACTGCTTCCTGGGAGGATCACAACACGAACTGTGAACGTCTCGCCGCGGTAAGTAGTGGATGACCCAATACCCCACAGTGTCCCAGACCCCCGACTGACAGCAAAGTGTACCTGCCCATCCGACCTTGTATACATAGTCACAACATCCTGTCCGTAGTTGGAAAAGCTGAACACAGTTTCCCCGTATGAAGAAAACCATGGTATGGTCAGGTTCATCTCAAGCACAATGCCACCACCAAATGTGAGGGGAAGGTTCGGGTCAAAGTCGCTCCTTTCAGCAAAGTGCACAACGTTCTGGAGAACACACTGTGGGGATGGCAGTGGTGTGGGCACACTTGGAGTCACGTTGCATGCCTTCAGTGTGAAGTTTGAAACTGTGCCGTCAAAATTTGCGTATGCCAAAGACTCGTCGTAACCAATGAAGTTAGCACGACGTTCAACAAAGGTTGGGGCGGGACAGTCTCCGTAGGCGTTGAGAATGCCGTTCACGTACAAGAGACACTGCCCCGTTGTGCTGTCTGCAGTGCTACCCGGGAGGATCACAACACGAACTGTGAACATCTTGCCGTTCTGAGCTCTGGATGTCTTCAGTCTCGACCAGCTCCCAGACCCCCGACTGACACCAAACAATAAATGCCCACTAGGCTCTGCGCTCATCCGCACAACATCCTGTCCGTAGTTAGAAAAGCTGAACACAGCTACCTTCATTCTTCTTCTTCTGGTTGGTGCGGTCAGCGTCACCTCAATCACAATGCCACCACCAAATGTGAGGGGAAGGTTCGGGTCGAAGTCGCTGCTATTAGCAAAGTCCACAACGTTCTGGAGAACACACTGTGGGGATGGCAGTGGTGTGGGCACACTTGGAGTCACCTTGCACGCCTTCAGTGTGAAGCTTGCAACTGTGCCTTGAAAAGTTGGGTTGCTGTCATCCAGGTCGTAACCAATGAAGTTTTCACGACGTTCCACAAAAATTGGGATGGGACAAACTCCGTAGGCGATGAGAATGCCGTTCACGTACAAGAGACACTGTCCCGTTGTGCTGTCTGAAGTGCTTCCTGGGAGGATCACAGCACGAACTGTGAACGTCTTGCCGTTGAAACCGGGACGTGACCTGCCACCCGACACTCTCCCAAAACCCCGACTGGTACCAAAAAAGATCGCCCCACCAGCCATTACGTTCATCCGCACAACATCCTCTCCGTAGTTGGAAAAGCTGAACAGCCGTGCCCCGTATGAATAAGTACTTGGTGTGGTCAGCGTCATCTCAATCACAATGCCACCACCAAATGTGAGGGGAAGGTTCGGGTCGAAGTCGCTGCTTTCAGCAAAGTGCACAACGGTCTGGAGAACACACTGTGGGGATGGCAGTGGTGTGGGCACACTTGCAGTCACCTTGCACGCCTTCAGTGTGAATTTTGAAACTGTGCCTTCAAAAGTTGGGTTGCTGTCATCCAGGTCGTAACCAATGAAGTTTGCACGACGCTCCACAAAAATGGGGAGGGTACAGTCTCCGGAACTGCTGAGATCGCCGTTGATGTACAAGAAACACTTCCCCTTTGTGCTGCCTGAAGTGCTTCCTGGGAGGATCACAACACGAACTGCGAATGTCTTGCCGTTGTAAGCATTGGCAGCCTTCAGTGCCGACCAGGTCCCATTCCCCTTACTGACACTAAACACTAAGGACCCACTCCGCCCTGTGCTCATACTCACAACATCCTGTCCGTAGTTGGAAAAGCTGAACACACGTGCCCCGTATGAATAAGTACTTGGTGTGGTCAGCGTCATCTCAAGCACAATGCCACCACCGAATGTGAGGGGAAGGTTCGGGTCGAAGTCGCTGCTTTCAGCAAAGTGCACAACGTTCTGGAGGGGGCAGTCAGGTTCTTCGTAGGCAACGGAACGACTCACAGCAGAAGCTAGCGTGAGCAGTGTCACAAGACGGCACATGGTTGGCATATATCTGTGTGTGTGGGGTGGTGGATGCAAAGAAAGTAAGATGGTGGCAAGCCTCTCATGCTTGGTCACTTCAAAGAAAAGATCCTCAGGAACACTGAACGCAGATTACAACATTTGGCCACACCACAGCACATGTTGTCCCACACATGGGCAACCTCCGACCTCAGCACCAACGGAGAATGGGTGTCCATCAACACACATGGGGCACATGCAGGCAAGAGGACAGAATCTTCAGCAATTGAAAGAGACTTAGGAGAGCAGTGCTGTGAGAACAATGTACCCAAACCCCCCCGCTGCCTAACATTGGGTAGGCAAGAAAAAGGGATGAGGAAAAGACAAAATGGGTGATACATGGGGGAGTGGTATTAGATGAATTGTGTGGTGTGATGATCCATTTTTTCTTCTTTTTTTTTTTTTTTTTTCCTCTGAAATCTTTTGAAATATGGATGTAAAAACAGAGCTTGGGAAGAGAGAGGAAGGGTACAATGGTGCAGTACTGCTGATGAATGTTCATGTGCGTATCTTTGACCACCATCTTTATCGCATTGGAGCAAAAGAAAAGGTCTCTTGAACTACAAGCCTCTCTGACAGTGTACTTTGGTACACCGTGGAAATTTGACTTGAAATACAAAATCCCTCTCGTGTCCCTAAAAAGTTGGTTAGGATAATCGTGAGCCTGCTGAAAAGCCAAACTAAAATACCGTAGGCGTAACAATAGTGGACCGTAAAAATGTGCGGTCCATATTACTTACGGTCCACTATTTGTACGCTTACGGTAAAATAGAGACTAACGTCAGGATATATAGAGAGAAGCAGTGGGTGAGGAAACACAAACTGGCGGGCACGCACCTTCCGTCGTTTCTATTTCCTTCATTTACAAAACAACGAAAAGCAAAAAAAGCAAAGCAAAACAAAGAAAAGTTTATAAGATGATCCTAAGCCTCTCGTGCTTAGTCACCTTAAATTCTGGCGGGCACGCACCTTCCGTCGTTTCTATTTCCTTCATTTACAAAACAACGAAAAAAAAAAGGAAAAAAAAAAACAAAAGCAAAGAACGGAAACAACAACAAATTTGGTTGGATACCTCCCTTGCGAGAGGTGAATGGGGGGTGTTTGAAATCAGTATGTATTGTATCTGAAATCACTTTCACCCACTCTTGATGAATGAAGGTCAGTACGCAATACTTTTTTCTACTTCTTTTTTGAATAATTCAAGAAAACAAACCTTTATCGACCCTGTTCATACACATACATGTACATGTACCACAGGATTTCTAAAGCAAAGAGCAGGGGAGGGGGTTAAGAGGAATAAGTACCGTGTTTTGAAAAAGTAGTGACCAGAAAAATTGGTCCATTAAAAAATAATGAACACCTCGTCGTCTTTTGTTTAGTTGGCACGCTGCCACGGCAAAAGGTCCATAATTATTCTGGTCCATATTTTTTGAAACACGGTACAAGAAACATAAGACATACTATCTTGTATCTGGCGAAACAAAAACGGCGTCCACATACCATTGCGTGAAGCATCGATAATCAGGTACACAGGGCACCTTTTGGTGGACATTGTGTGGCAGCACATGAGGTTCTGTGCAAAAAGCGCCTCAAAGTTGGAAAAATTTTGACAAAACCATGTTTTCACCTCAGAATAGTCGTTTTCTGATGAGTGACTCACACAAGAAAACGACTTTTCTTGTCGGTAAAAAAATAGCCATTTTTTTGTTTTGCGATTTTTGAAAAATCAGCCGAAAAAGTCGAAAAATTGAAAATACCTCGATTTTGTGGCAGTGTATGAGAGTGTCAAAATAAATTGAATCTTGCTTCTTTGGAAAGATATCACATCAAATATTTCCATTGAAAAACACTGAAAAAGTCCGAGTAAAATCCATGTTAAGTAATTGAATGGACATAAATGTCCTCTTGGTCCGTAAAGCGTGCACGGCCAAAACAAAAAAAAAGAAGTGAAGTTTTTGATGCAGGCACCTCCCAGACTGACGCACTGCACGATGCCAGCCCCGGATGAAAGCACAAATACCCTGCGGCCAACAGAAGATGTAAAAAAAGAAACCAAAGTAGACTTACCCGTACCGTAGTGTGAACGGGGGCGGTACACAACCGCTCGTCAGCCGGCGGCCCACCTTCCGTTGAAGAGTTGTGAGCTTACAGGTGGACAGTAGAGGGGTCTTCCACACCAGAGTTCAGCAGCTCCGAAACTCCGAGATCCTCCTGCGCTTGGATGAATTCGTCGAACGTGCACCGAGACATGGCGTTCCCATGACGGAAGAACCACACCAACACACCGCCCACCACCAGCACAACCACGGCGCCCAGGCCAACCATCACCCACACCCACCCCGGTGTCCCGCTGTCGTCCTTCTCTGGTGCGGCAGTCGTTGGGGCATCTGTTTCATCAAAGGCAGTTGCGTTGTTCAGTGCTGTGGGCACTCCTGTGGGTGCTGTCGCAACA
Source organism: Rhynchopus sp. YZ270_cl-10 (assembly GCA_964035575.1). Classification (NCBI taxonomy): domain Eukaryota; phylum Euglenozoa; class Diplonemea; order Diplonemida; family Diplonemidae; genus Rhynchopus; species Rhynchopus sp. YZ270_cl-10. Next base: position 211,311 of record OZ037834.1, on the reverse strand, counting down.
CCCTTCGGGCTGTCTGTCGGCACCATCGGTGCGGCACTGTCGCCAGGAGGGACGGGGTGTGCTGTCCTCGGCGGCGGTGCAGAAGTGTCGGGTGCTAAGGTGTCCGGCAGCGCTGTGTCCGGCACAGCCGTTGCCGGTGCAAATGTGTACAGAGACTCGTTGCAAGAACGCATGCTGAAGTCTGCAACAATGCCCTTAGAAGTGTCGTTGACAATGGTGTTTGTCGTCCTCTCCACCCACCTTGGAATTTGACAGCTTGAATAGACAGCCTGAAGCACAGTGTTGATGTACAAGAGACACTTCCCTGTTGTGCTGTCTGCAGTGCTTCCTGGGAAGATCACAGCATGAACTCGGAACGCCTTGCCCTTGTATCTATCACGCGATGTGATACCCGTCATATCTCCAGAACCCCGACTGACACCAAAATAGATCTTCCCAAACTGTACGCTCATCCGCACAACATCCTGTCCATTGGTGGAAGAACTGAACACATCTGCCTCGTATGAAGAGGTACCTGGTGTGGTCAGCGTCATCTCAAGCACAATGCCACCACCGAATGTGAGGGGAAGGTTCGGGTCGAAGTCCCTGCTTTCAGCAAAGTGCACATCGTTCTGGAGAACACACTGTGGGGATGGCAGTGGTGCGGGCACACTTGCAGTCGCGTTGCACGTCTTCAGTGTGAAGTTTGAAACTGTGCCTTCAAAAGGTACGTGTATGAAAGACTTGTCGTGACCAACGTAGTTTCTGCGACGCTCCACAAAGGTTGGGAGGGGACAAACTCCGTAGGCGTTGAGAGTGCCATTCACGTACAAGAGACACTGTCCCGTTGTGCTGTCTGAAGTGCTTCCTGGGAGGATCACAACACGAACTGTGAACGTCTTGCCGTTGTAAGCACTGGATGTCTCCAGTATCCACCAGTTCTCAGACCCCCGATTGACAGCAAACGCTAAATGCCCAAGAGGCTCTACGCCCAGCCGTACAACATCCTGTCCTTTGTTGGAAGAGCCGAACACAGCTGCCTGTGTTCTTCTTCCCGAGGGTCTATTTGGTGTGGTCAGCGTCATCTCAATCACAATGCCACCACCGAATGTGAGGGGAAGGTTCGGGTCGAAGTCGCTGCTATTAGCAAAGTGCACAACGTTCTGGAGAACACACTGCGGGGATGGCAGTGGTGTGGGCACACTTGGAGTCACCTTGCACGCCTTCAGTGCAAAGCTTGTAACTGTGCCTTGAAAAGTTGGGTTGTGGCTCAGGTCGTAACCAATGAAGTTTGCGCGACGTTCCACAAAGGTTGGGACCGGACAAACTCCGTAGGCGCTGAGAATGCCGTTCACGTACAAGAGACACTGTCCCGTTGTGCTGTCTGAAGTGCTTCCTGGGAGGATCACAGCACGAACTGTGAACGTCTTGCCGTTGAAACCGGGACGTGACCTGCCACCCGACACTTTCCCAAAACCCCGACTGGTACCAAAAAAGATCGCCCCACCAAACATTACGTTCATCCGCACAACATCCCGTCCGTAGTTGGAAAAGCTGAACAGCCGTGCCCCGTATAAATAAGTACTTGGTGTGGTCAGCGTCATCTCAATCACAATGCCACCACCGAATGTGAGGGGAAGGTTCGGGTCGAAGTCGCTGCTTTCAGCAAAGTGCACAACGTTCTGGAGAACACACTGTGGGGATGGCAGTGGTGTGGGCACACTTGCAGTCACCTTGCACGCCTTCAGTGTGAATTTTGCAACTGTGCCATTAAAAGTTGGGTTGTGGCTAAGGCCGTAACCAATGAAGTTTGCACGACGTTCCAGAAAGGTTGGGAGGGGACAGTCTCCGGAACTGCTGAGAGTGCCGTTGATGTACAAGAAACACTTCCCCTTTGTGCTGTCTGCAGTGATTCCTGGGAGGATCACAGCACGAACTGTGAATGTCTTGCCGAAGTAAGAATTGGATGCTTTCAGTCTCAACCACCTCCCAGACCCCCGACTGGTACCAAACAATAAGTACCCACTCCGCCCTGTGCTCATACTCACAACATCCTCACCGTAGTTGGAAAAGCTGAACACACGTGCCCCGTATGAATAAGTACTTGGTGTGGTCAGCGTCATCTCAATCACAATGCCACCACCGAATGTGAGGGGAAGGTTCGGGTCGAAGTCGCTGCTTTCAGCAAAGTGCACAACATTCTGGAGGGGGCAGTCAGGTTCTTCGTAGGCAACGGAACGACTCACAGCAGAAGCTAGCGTGAGCAGTGTCACAAGACGGCACATGGTTGGCATATATCTGTGTGTGTGTGGTGGTGGATGCAAAGAAAGTAAGATGGTGGCAAGCCTCTCATGCTTGGTCACTTCAAAGAAAAGATCCTCAGGAACACTGAACGCAGATTACAACATTTGGCCACACCACAGCACATGTTGTCCCACACATGGGCAACCTCCGACCTCAGCACCAACGGAGAATGGGTGTCCATCAACACACATGGGGCACATGCTGGCAAGAGGACAGAATCTTCAGCAATTGAAAGAGACTTAGGAGAGCAGTGCTGTGAGAACAATGTACCGAAACCCCCCCGCTGCCTAACATTGGGTATGCCTGATATCCACGTACCCCTATTAGTGATGTTTGGGAGGCTTCGGTGCAAGCGACGAGTACAATCACTTTCTATTACATGTTCCAACTGCATTCTGTATTGAACGAAAACACACACATCACTCATGCAATATTATCGACACTCACTCAGGCTTCGCGCTAACGTTTGGAAAAAAAATCTGAAAAATCGTGTTTCGGGACCAAAAAAAAGGCACCTCATTTTTTTTTTTTGAAAACTATGTTGTATTAGTGTAGCCACTCTAGAGTGTGCTCCACTATATACATTTTTTTTTTAAAAATCAGCTATCTGATGCGATAGTCTTCTTTTCCTTTTTTTGATAGGGGACGAGGGGGGCGGCGTGTGCAAGCAAAGTTAAAGCAAAAGGGGTAGGGTGGGGAAAAGAAAAGTTGGGATATTGACGGAAGGACACCACTGAGCGGTGCACGACAGGGAAGATGCCCTTGAGTATGAACTAGGGAGGAGGGAGAGGAGCAGGTGGAGGGAAGCAAAGACAAGGGGGCGGGGGGAAAGGAATGATCTTGAGGGAAAAGAAAAAATGGGTGATATGGGGAGTGGTATAAGATGAATCGTGTGCGTGTGATGATCCATTTTTTCTTTTTCTGAAAACTTGGTTGTATTAGTATAGACTGATTGAAGAAGGGATTTGCTTTTTTTCGCAGTTGTTAGTGTAGACACCCGAGGATGAACTCCACTACAATTTTTTTTCCCCCTCTGAAATATTTTCAAATATGGATGTAAAAACAGAGCTTGGGAAGAGAGAGGAAGGGTACAATGGTGCAGTACTGCTGATGAATGTTCATGTGCGTATCTTTGACCACCATCTTAATCGCATTGGAGCAAAAGAAAAGGTCTCTTGAACTACAAGCCTCTCTGACAGTGTACTTTGGTACAGTGACCCGTAGTACACCGTGGAAAGTTGACTTGAAATACAAAACCCCTCTCGTGTCCCTAAAAAGTTTGGCCAGGATAATCGTAAGCCTGCTGAAAAGCCAAATTAAAATATAGAAACAAACTTCAGGACAGTGTAGTCGCTGAATTTTGAAGAAGAAAAAAAAGTAATGGATAGGGCACTGGTAGGGCAGGCCAACAAAAAAAAAAAAAAAAAGTGGAAATTCATGCCTACCGCTGGGAGCGGAAAACGTGAGCGGTGTGCGTGTTACGGTTTTGGGATGTTCACTTTTTTTTTTCCCGTTTTTTTTCCCCCCGTTTTTCACTGGTGGGTTTTTGGGTGGGTGGGCCCACTAAAGTTTTTGTGGCACCACTGTGGGTCGCAATCTCTTCGCAGAACCCAAAAAAAAGGCAGGAAAAGGAAAAGGAAAAGGAAAAGGAAAAGGAAAAGGAAAAGGAAAAGAGAAAAAAACCCCCCGCCTGCGGCTGGAAATTTCTGCATAGGTTCAACCTTCCTCTTTAAGAAACGCTTAGGGCAAACAAACTTTTTTTATGCGTTCGCGCCCTGCCTGCGGGAAAAAAGTAGCGTACCGTGCGCCTGCGGCGCAAGCATGCATCCCACCCTTCCCATGACAGCTTGTAATTCTAAGCGCAATTTTGGAAATGTTGCATACCGTGGCTTTGCCAGAAACTTTCGTTTTAGCAAATATGTGAAGTAAAATTTATGACAATAATTTATGGAATCGATTTCTCGCTGCGGGCATTTTTCCTGACCAAAATCACCAACGCAGTGCCACCTTCTGGCAACATTTTTTAGAAATGTTGCGTACCGTGGCTTCGCCAGGAACTTTTGGGTACCATGACCCCTGTTACTGATTAGAAGGCTGACACCCACTACAGCTTGGGACGGCCACCTGCACCGGCCACCGAAGAGTACACTGTAGATGTCTCCTGTATAACAGCCTGGTGAGAAAAGCGAAAGAGCAAATATCGCTGATTCGGTGGAACTCTGACCGGGCTGGTAAACATTCTTCTCTCCACTGGAGGCCACGAGAAGGAGCGTAAATGCGAAGCGCGAAAATTTTTTTGGGACCATCAACAGAACTTTTTCAAAAGTCAAAATCCTGGCGGCGTTTTCAAAAAAACACGGGAAAAATCTCTTGTTTGTACTTTTTTACGGTAAAAATCGTAATTTAATCTGGAAAAACCAGCGCAAAATGCCCACAAAATCACCAAAAAAAAAAAAAAAAAAAAAAAAAAAAAAAAAAAAAAAAAAAATAACTATTTATTCACCCACGGATGCTGCCAGATCTGGCCAGATCTCCAGATCTGGGCCGCCCAGATCTGGCCAGATCTGGAAAAATTTTTTTTTTTTTTTGAAAAAAAAATTTTCCCAGACGTCCCAGATCTGGCCAGATCTGGCCAGATCTGGCCAAATCTGGGAGATCTGGGACGTCTGGGAAAATTTTTTTTTCCAGGTACCCCAATGACATAACGAAGTATCGCTTGAAGTACCGTTCAATATACGTTGCTCGTGTGTGCAAGTTACGAAGTAGGACACACAAGGTATATCAAACGATAAATCAATCAGATAAACGTTACATCATCGGAAAATTGTTGGCACCGCCGCCCTGTCTTCGTATTTATTACGTCGACAGGCCAAACAGCGTTGGGCTCAGAAGAAGCAGTGCAAAACACTGGGGATCAACATGAGAACCAACTCCCAACAACACAGGCTACCGAAGTAGCAGGTGGGGTGTTGCGGGTGTTTGGGGTGAAAGAAAATCGATTTTGGTAAGTTCCAGCAGAAAATTCTTAAGTTTGCACAATTGAGAAGGGTGTTACCACTGCCTAATATTATTCGTACATGTGAACCGGTAAGGTCGAGAAGGGTGGACACGGCATACAAGTACAAGTACAAGTAAGACGTACCTTCTACAAAGGCTGAATTCGCAATTCTTAAGGGATTGAATTCAGCCCCCACGTGGTGTTTTTGAGAAAATCATTCCATGGTATACAGCTAATGGTTCCCGAAGAATGATTCGCCCCTCCTCGTTCATGCAAACTTAAGAAAATTCTGAAGTAACTACAACCTGGCGTGCGGGTACAGATGCATTGCTTTGTTCTTTCCTCAAAGTCATGTGTGATCTCTCGGGTCTGTACTAAAGTCAGTGTTTAGATAAGCATCCACTTGACTCGTTCTAACAACCGTTGAAATCTAGAACAAAACAATACACTGCCCCTTCTCACACCAAGCCGCCATGCTTCAAGAGCATGCCCTGGGCAAAAATTACTCTGACAAAAATTGGTTTTCTGGGGGAACGCAATATTTTCTTGTGCCTAGTCCTCCGCAAGCAGAGGACAGACTTTCCGGATCCCGAAGTCGAATTTCTTGCACTAGCTATGCTCCCTGGATTAAATGGCTATAGCAGTGACTGACTAAGAGTTTCATAATAATTAGGGTGGTCTATGGGGTGGGTTAATGGAAAAGTTGGTATATAAACCCGACTTTTACGATCGCCACCTGGTTTTCAAATAATTGCACCAGCTCTTCCATCGGCACTGCTTCGCTGTCACGATGAAGGGTCGTCGGTTCGGGTACCTGTTAAGAGAAATTGAATGTAAAAGTAGAGACTACAACAAAAAAACAAACAAACAAACAAGAAGCCGCCCCGTACCCCTTAAACGTAAAAGTGACATTTTTGTTGACAAAAAAAAAAATAGCTAAAAAATAGTGGACATGTCGAAAAGGGAGAAAACCGGGGGGTTAAAAACATACCTTGCACTCGGCCCACTCTCCAGGTACAAAGAACATCACTGCACGACAAACCCACTACTACGATAGAAAATATCTATTTTTTACCGAACAGAAAGGTCGTTTTATTGATGAGTGTTTTCTGAGTGCACACTCAGTGGGGACAAAATGCAACACTTACCGAAAAAATTCTCCAATCGGACAAAAACCTTTCTAAACACCCAAAAAAAACACCTCAGTCCACATCCGCTGGGGTCGCGAGATGGAAATATATGGTTTTACAGCTTTTGGGGGGTCTAGCGTGGGTCCCAGATGCATTTTGCAACGGGTCTGTGTGTGTGTGTGTGTGTGCCTCAACCGCTTCACAGTACCCTTTTTTGTAACTGAAAACGACGCATCCTGTACCTAAGTGCACTGAAGCCTTGCTTGCGTCCTCCTTCGTGGTTTTGGGCGTTCGCATGCGAGAATCATTATCGCATTCGCACATGTAATTCTCGCATCACGGAGAGGATTTTAGCGTTACGTGACCACAAAAAAAGTGCACAAAATTAGTTTGGTCAAAAATCACCTTGCACTTGTGAAGGCATTGCTAAGGAAATGTGAAATATGCGTGTTTTGGTACACAAAAGTGCGTTTTGGGTGGTTCTGAAGGGTCAAAACACCAAAAAAATGCGTTTTTTTGCATTTTTGGTCACCCAAGGACCCACTATTTTGGTTGATATTTTTTTTTTCCCTTTGCGAAAAAGTACCCAAAAAGCACGGCTATAAAAACGCTAAGGAAAAATCGATATTCATTTTTTGGGCAGAGAAGTGCGTTTTAGGCGCCCACAGATGGTCAAAACATCAAAATTTTTGTGTTTTTGGCATCTTTGGACACCCAAGGACCCACTATCAGGGGTGAATTTTTTTTGCCTGAGATTTGCCTTTGCCAAAAATCGAAAAAAAAAATTATGAAGGAAATTGCTAAGAAAAAGTCGAAATTGTGGGCCCCTGTAGTGCATATGGCGGTACCCAGATCGTCAAAACACCCGACTCTTGCGTTTTTTTGCACTTTTTGGTGCACAAAAACCCTACTCAGGGGTCAAAATTTTCCCGGGAAAAAAAATTTTTTTTTCGAGATTTTTCAAAAATCGACTTGTCTTTGGTAAAAACCACGAAATTTCGGGTGCGCGAAACCACGTTTTAGACCCCCACAGATGCTCAAAAGTGTCAAATTTTGCTTTTAACGGCCTCAAATCGTCGAAATTAGCCCTATATAGGGGCGAAAAAAAAAATTCGAGAGTCCCTTTCCCTGGGAGACAATAGCCAGAAATCTGAGAAAAAAAAAAAAATGGCCAGATTTCCAGATCTGGCCAGATCTGGCCAGATCTGGGGGTTTTTTTTTTTTTTTGAAAAAAAAAATTTCCCAGATTCCCAGATCTGGCCAGATCTGGCCAGATCTGGAAACAAGATCTCCACATCTGGAAAACGAGCCAGATCTGGGAAATTGGCCCCCAAATCTGGCCAGATCTGGCAGCATCCGTGTTCACCTCCTTTTAGCGGGGTTTTATTTTGCGATAACTTCACGCATTTTTTTCCCAGGCGAGGGCTACTTAATTTGCCGAGCGAAGCGAGGCAAATTGAGTGCACGAGCCTGGGAAAAAAATAAGTGAAGTATCGCAAAATAATCCGCTAAAAGGAGGTGAATACGTAATTTTATTTCACGGGAAATAAAGTATACGAAAGGATTTGGCACTTTTAGCGGGACTCATTTATTGTGCAATAACTAACGAGAATGTGTCCCTCCAGGTAGCTCTCATTACCCTCCCGCTAGCTTTTGCTCGCTGGGAACCTGCAAAAAACTGGTGAATTGGGCCCATACCCTGGTATGTGGGGTGGGATACGCATTTTTGGGGTGGCAGAACCATGTGTGTGCCACAGGGTGGTGCACGTGTGACACCATGCAGTACCACGCAACCCACGTTTTTACACACACAACAACGGCATTTTGCGTGTAGCGCGTACAGTATGTAGCCTAAAAAGCCCACACCACGTGTATGCATAGCGCGTAGCGCAGCGTGTGGTCGGGTTTGGAAAGCTGCCTCAACGGTACACAAAGCTACATCCCGACCTCTCGCCACCTCAGTGTCCCCTCGGGTGCTAGCGGGAGGTCGGGAAATGGCTGTCGTGCAAGAGCGAGACACATTCAGAAGATCCCCGCCCATCACAGAATATCATGCCAGCCACCACCTTCCTCACAATGAAGTAAAGGGGGTGGTGTGTCCTTCGTCTTGATAGTGAGATCGTCACGGAGATACACTATGTAGAAAACGAAGTCGGCTTCCGTGGGCTTACCGTCAGGCTTGCCAATGAATTCCTTAAAAAGCGGTCCCATTCACGGACGTACGGTGTCGACAATGCTAGTCCTTCAGCAAAACCACTGTAGTGCTTGTCCATCTCCTGTCGGAGGACCGTTTGCGTCTTACATCCTTCGGCATGTTGCATGTGTCAGAAAAAAATGCGAAAAGGGCAAAAAAAATTCAAAATTTTCAATTTTTACGTGGGTGGTGGTGCAGGATGTACCAAAATTTAGCGTGAAGTTATCGCCAAATAAAATCCCTGTTTTAGCGTGAAAAAAACAAAAATAAAATCCCGCTCTGAAGGAATTGCAGTGAAAAAAGTGAAAAACGCGTGAAATAAAGTTCAATGAGCGGGTTTTTAATTTGCGATAAAAAAACTGCGTGAAATTATCATTAAAAAGAATCCCGCTAAAAGTGCCAAATCCTTCGTATACTTTATTTCCCAGTGGAATAAAAAAAAAAAAAAACGGGAAAAAACTGTGTATACCGACCCGAAAAAGGGCCGGTATACGCCTGGGCCCTGAGTGGAGATTGCACAACTATGGCAACACAACCGAGGCAACTACACTACTCCAACAATGTCAGGGGGGCCGCCACCTAACAAAGTTCTGTTGATAATCAACAGAACTTTTTGAAAATGAAAAAAAAAAAGAGGGTTTTTTTATTTTATTAAATATCGGCTCAGTAAATCCGAACCCTTGGTGGTTGACACCCCCCCTCAGGTAAATATCGCTTCAATATTTCCCTAGAGTATATAAGTATGTTTCATAAAAGGAAAAAAAAGGGTTCTGTTGAGTGGCTGAGACCCGTTCTACTCACCGAAAAAAAAAAGGGGGGGAAAGACGGGAACATAAATCTCACGGTACCAGAAAGGTCTTAAAGAAGAAAAATATTTTTTCACGAACTCAAATCTTCGTCGTCCTGATCATACACAAATTGTCAGGATTTCCAGGAATCCTGAAAAAGCACAAATATCTTCCTCAAGATCTTTATGGTACCGTGTAAATCCAGAATTTTGCTGTTTTTCCCGAGAACCAGGGGCAACCTTTGCAATATAAAAAAGCAAGCAAACAAAACAAAAGCAAAGAACGACAATAACAACAAATTTGGTTGGATACCTCCCTTGCGAGAGGTGAATGGGGGGTGTTTGAAATCAGTATGTATTGCATCTGACAACTCAGTTTCACCCACTCTTGATGGGTGAAGGTCAGTACGCAATACTTGCTTTCCACTTCTTCTTGAGTGAAGAAGAGAAAACAAACCTTTATCGACCCTGTTCATACACATACATGTACATGTACCACAGGATTTCTAAAGCAAAGAGCAGGGGAGGGGGTTTTGGAGGAATAAGTACCGTGTTTTGAAAAAATATGGACCAGAAAAATTGGTCCATTAGAAAAATTTCCAGAAGGTCCATAATTATTCCGGTCCATATTTTTTCTGGTCCATATTTTTTTGAAACACGGTAAAAGAAACATTAGACATGCTATCTTGTATCTGGCGAAACAAAAACGGCGTCCACATACCATTGGGTGAAGCATCGATAAACAGGTACACAGGGCACCTTTTGATGGATGTTGTGTGGCACTCGGAATAGTCGTTTTGTTGATGAGTGACTCACCGAAGAAAACGACTTCTCCGGTCGGTAAAAAAATAGCCATGTTTTGTTTTGTGAAGCTTTTTGGGTGGATTATTCCCAAAATATACCTGAAAAAGTCGAAAAGTTGAAAATGCCTCGATTTTGTGACAGTGTATTAGGGTGTTTATAAGAGTGTGGGGAAATACGGTGATCCGGAGAAAGGCCATATTGACCTGTCCTCGACAGTAGGGGGTGTCAAAGAAGGAAATAAAATATGAAGCGGAGAGGCAATGGGCGGGGCCGGTGTGTGCCAAATTGGACCATTAGAAAAATTTCCAGAAGGTCCATAATTATTCTGGTCCATACTTATTGAAACACGGTAAAAGAAAGAGGGGGCAAGAAGGAGATGACAGAGGTGTACGATGTGGAGCACAATAGAAAACGGAAAAGCGGTTCTTTGCAGCATCTAGGTAAATGTACCTAGATGCCATTTGCCCCACTGAATACAGTACCATACAAGACCCCTTGCCCCACAATCAAAAAAAACACATTGATCTACTTTGTGCGCACCGAAGTGCTTTTATGTGAACCTGTTCAGCCAGTGTCGGTCACTCAATGAAAAAGGTAGTTGCAAAAGCTTGCAGGAACACGCTGTTCTGTCCTTCCTGTTTTCTTGTCGAAAATTTGGTACAAACAAAATAAAGTGAAGTTATTGATGCAGGCACCCACTGACCCACGTACGATGCCAGCCCCGGATGAAAGCACAAGTACCCTGCGGCCAACAACAGAAGATGTAAAAAGGAAACCTAATGACTGGCCCGTACCGTAAGAGAACGAGGGCGGTTCACAACCGCTCGACAGCCGGCGGCCCACCTTCCGTTGAAGAGTTGTGAGCTTACAGGTACTGCAGTTCGCTGCACCCAACGCTTGGTGCACGATAGTCTACACAAGAGAGCAGAAACCCAAAAACACAAAAAGGGGTGGGCGGGGGGGTCACAACATCTCTCTCTTGGCGCCCCATGCTGTACCGACAGTTGGGCCTCACCCTTTCTCTTAGGGATATACGTGGACGTCCTTACAGGCAGCACACCGTAACCCAAAGGCGTGGCAGAGAGACTCCGCAGAGCGACTCTGGCCTGACCGCTGGCCATTTATGCTCCGGGTGCGAGCACCCATCATAGCATAGGGGGGCCAGCCTGACCCAGCATTTATATACCCTGCCAGGGTGAACTTGCATAAAAGAGGGCAGGGGCGTTTAGACCCTGAGGACTAGGGGAAGTCCCGCATACCCCAACAGAAAGACAAAGGCTATGCATTGGTGATGAGGTGTTTCCTAATTACAAGGAGAGACAGGGTTGCTGAAAAACATTATATTCATGAAAAACAAAAAGACCCTGAAGGCACAAAAACACCCCGCATATCCTGTTTTGTAATCTCTCAGGTAGGAGACATCGGTTCGAGCGGTCAACACCTTCATAGAGTTTCTGGAGGAACGGCCCCCCGGATGCAATTTATGGTCCAGCCCAGGACCAAATAAAAGGGCAACAACAAAAGCAACAAAATCAACAAAAGCAAAAGGCAGTAATGGCGCGGCTGCCCAAAAAAAAAAAAAAAAAATAGAAAACGACTTCAGGATATGACAGTTAAATGAAATAAAGAAAACACTTTTTCGTTTATCGCACCGCAAAAGGTTTGTGGTTTCCACTGATAAATGTGAGTGATGAGTGGAAAACCAATACGCTAAAGCGGGCACGCACCATCCGTCGGTTTCCATTTCTATTCGTCAATGCTTGATAACACACAAAAAACTTTATTTCCCAACCCAACAACAATGATAAAGCGTGAAGACAATAGATAAAAGCAAAGAAGTAATTACACTACCGGAAAACATCGAATTCTTCGGTAGATTTGCAGTGGTTCTCCCGTAGGTTGTCCGTGAGTTCTCCGTACCCCCCTGAATCACATTGACTATACCTCTCATGCAGTAAGTCAAACACACATCGGGAAAAAATGGGCTGGCAAATGGGGGGGGGGGGGGGGGGGAAACTTTTTTTGACAATCTGTTAGAAGTGTAGTTTACTAGCATAGCATCACTCTTTTTTTCCATCTCAATTCGAAATTCGAAGGCACATTTTTTCCCCTCCTCAGGCTTCCTCCCCTCCATAAAGAAAGACACCAGACAGCTCGCAGTACGGGTCGTGCCTGAAGACCCCTGTTGGGGTTGTAGCCACGCTGCTCACACTGTGAGCAAGGTGCGCACTGCCGCCACCCAGGTCGTCTTGGGACCCTCCTGACCCTGAGCGGCAGGATGACGCCACCGACACTGGCGACAGTGTACGCCTCGCATCGTGTGTTCCCACTGCATTGGCGCCTCTGTCCTCTCCTGGATCCACCTCTTCAGCAGCCCCCTCCCCTTTTTCTACGTCGTGGCGTGGCGTCTGGTAACCCTCAGAGGAGGGGGGGAACGACCCCTTCTCACTCACAGACAGCTCGCAGTACGGGTCATGCCTGAAGACCCCTGTCGGGGTTGTAGCCACGCTGCTCACACTGTGAGCAAGGTGCGCACTGCCGCCACCCAGGTCGTCTTGGGACCCTCCTGACCCTGAGCGGCAGGATGACGCCACCGACACTGACGGTGTACGCCTCGCATCGTGTGTTCCCACTGCATTGGCGCCTCTGTCCTCTCCTAGATCCACCTCTTCAGGGAACGACCCCGTCTCACTCATAGACATCTCAGACGAAGCCGCTGTCAGCTGCGGCACCTCAGCCCCCAATGGAGCAGGCATCACTGCCAGCATCTTCGCACGCTTCCCCCTCCTCGCTGGCATCTTCACCAAATCCTTGAGACACCGTGTGTTCAACCTCTCCGCCTTTGCAGTATTCTCCAACCCCTTTGGGACGGTTCCTCTCGCAAGGATATGTGGGTTGCCGCAGTCCCCTTTGCAGGATCCGTAGTAAAATGCGTGGCATTTTTTGTGCTCGGACACTAGGGTGATCCAGAGGAGACGGCAAATGACGCACCTCAAACGGACTGCAGGGGGGACACGGCGTCTGCGGGAGCGGGTCCAGCAGTTGTGGTCGCAAGGGGGTGTCATGGTAGGGCCGGCAGCCTCGAGCTGTGCGACATCAATGTGGGGATTTGTGGCGCGGGTGTTGTGGTGCGTTTCCGAGGATGCAAGCGAGGGCTTCGAAGCGGCTTGGTTCACCTTCATGGTAGAGATTGGAGACAGAGGAGAAGTGGTTGTGGAAAAGTGGAAAGAGGGGACGAGGAAGTGTGTAGGAGCAACAACAGTTTCGTTTGAAAGAAGAAAAGCTTTCTGTAGGGTTGTTGGGGGGTATGTGAAGAGGGAGCAAGAGGGACGCAGTTACATCTGACATGAAACAGAACCATTAAATTTCACTTTGCTGAGTACACAAGACTTACTATCTTCGAGTCTCTTTTGGCTAAACGCTCCTTTGTGGAAACAAGAAAAAAAAAGGGGATGAGGAAAAGACAAAATGGGTGATATATAGGGGGGAGTGGTATTAGATGAATTGTGTGGTGTGATGATCCATTTTTTCTTCTTTTTTGTTTTTCCTCTGAAATATTTTGAAATGTGGATGTAAAAACAGAGCTTGGGAAGAGAGAGGAAGGGTACAATGGTGCAGTACTGCTGATGAATGTTCATGTGCGTATCTTTGACCACCATCTTTATCGCATTAGAGCAAAAGAAAAGGTCTCTTGAACTACAAGCCTCTCTGACAGTGTACTTTGGTACACCGTGGAAAGTTGACTTGCAATACAAAATCCCTCTCGTGTCCCTAAAAAGTTTGGCAAGGATAATCGTAAGCCTGCTGAAAAGCCACAAACAAAAAAACAAAAAAAAGCAAATAACGAACAACAACAACAAATTTGGTTGGATACCTCCCTTGCGAGAGAGGTGAATGGGGGGTGTTTGAAATCAGTATGTATTGTATCTGAAATCACTTTCACCCACTCTTGATGAATGAAGGTCAGTACGCAATACTTTTTTCTACTTCTTTTTTGAATAATTCAAGAAATAAAACCTTTATCGACCCTGTTCATACACATACATGTACATGTACCACAGGATTTCTACAGGAAAGAGCAGGGGAGGGGGTGTTAGAGAATGAAAAGAAATCAAAACAGGATTCTCTCTTGGGGGTGGGTGGGAGTGTTATTCGCTAACAGTCAGGAAGAAAAGTATAAAAAAAAAGATCGGGTCTTTTGTGCGCTCAAAGCCGGGAAAACAAAAAGGTGAAAAAATGTGTTAAACTGAAGTATGGTTGTTGTGGTTAATTGAGTACTCAAAGAAAACAAGCAAGCTTCTGTTTTTTTCAATCCGTTTTGTTTGCCCTGCAGCGCTGCCTCCAATCTTTTTAGAATTGACAACAAGTTGTTTTATCAAAAAATGTAGAGTTGAAATACAAAGCCCTCTCGTGACAGTGTACCTAAAAAATGATGTAGAACATCGAGTAACTGAGATCCAGTCGGAATACATGAAGACATGCACAGAAAGTGCACACCACAAGCAACCCTAAAGAGTACGAGTATCCGAAAACCCTATGAAGGATCTCACAGTAGTATCCAGACAGCACAACTTCCCACAAGGATGTGACGGTAATACCAGTCTGACGACAAAAGAGTAGGGGAGGGGTGGGGCAATCGAAGGGAACGCGACGGTGCCATAAATGACTTCACTTGTCGTTTCACTGTTGGCTTAAAACAGTGAAACCACAAGTTAGGGCAGGTATAGAAAAAATGGGGGGTGGGTGGGTGGGGGCATTCCCAAACCTAAAAAGAACACACCGCCACTCATGCCAGGCAAAACCAACCATGCTGGTGCAGAACTGTTATTAGTGCAGGCACCTCCGACTGACCCACTGCACGATGCCAGCCCCGGATGAAAGCACAAATACCCTGCGGCCAACAGAAGATGTAAAAAAAGAAACCAAAGTAGACTTACCCGTACCGTAAGAGAACGAGGGCGGCACACAACAACCGCTCGACAGCCGGCGGCCCACCTTCCGTTGAAGAGTTGTGAGCTTACAGGCAGGCATCTTCCACACCAGAGTTCAGCAGCTCCGAAGCTCCGAGATCCTCTTCCGCCTGCATGATTTCGTCGAACGTGCACCGAGACATGGCGTTCCCATGACGGAAGAACCACACCAGCACACCGCCCACCACCAGCACAACCACGGCGCCCAGGCCAACCATCACCCACACCCACCCCGGTGTCCCGCTGTCGTCCTTCTCTGGTGCGGCAGTCGTTGGGGCATCTGTTTCATCAAAGTCAGTTTCGTTGTTCAGTGCTGTGGGCACGACTGTCGGTGGTGACGGTGTTGGGGGCACAGGAGTCGGTGGTGGCAAGGGTGTGCACAGTGCAGCCCCAAAATCAGGATCAAGTCGTTGCTGAGGTCCACAAGTTGGATTGTATCCTCTGCCCAGAATTGCTTGCTCCAGTTCTGCGAACTTGACAATGGACCACGTACTATACTCATCAACTGCGTTGCAAATGTCAAGAATGCACTGATCCACGTAGTCGCGACTTGCAAGTTCGTATCCGCTTGGGCATTCGGAACCGGATGTGTGGTAAGTGAACGCACTGCAATTAGGTGATGACGGTGTTGGGAGCACAGGAGTCGGTGGCGCTGGCGTAGGTGGAGAAGGTTTGGGTGGCGACGGAGTGGGTGGTGAAGGAGTTACAGGCGCTGGTGTCGGTGGTGACGGTGTTGGGGGCACAGGAGTCGGTGGTGCTGGCGTAGGTGGAGAAGGTGTGGGTGGCGATGGAGTGGGTGGTGAAGGAGTTACAGGCGTTGGTGTCGGTGGTGACGGTGTTGGGGGCACAGGAGTCGGTGGTGCTGGCCTAGGTAGAGAAGGTGTGGACAAGGGTGTGCACAGTGCAGCCCCAAAAACAGCCTTGTATCGTTTCTGAGGTCCACAAGTTGGATCGTATCCTCTGCCATAAATTGCTTGCTCCAGATCTGCGAACTTGACAATGGAAAACATATAAAACGCATCAACTGTGTTGCAAATGTCAAGAATGCACTGATCCACGTAGTCGCGACTCGCAAGTTCGTATCCGCTTGGGCATACGGTACCGGACGTGTGATGAGTGAACGCACTGCAGTCATGCGTTGCACCGCGCACAGCGGCAAATGCAAGAGTGAAAAGGAAGGCACGCATTGTTGTGGTTTGCGCGCTGAATCTGTGATGGGTACAGGTTGTGGAGAGGGTGGTTATGTTCTGAAGTGAAAAATGAAACGTCGTTTAAATTTGAACAAGTATGATGTTACTGGGGGGTTTGAATGAAAGTTGTTGTGTTTGCTTTGTGCTCTTTTTGTTTTGGTGGTCTTTAAGAATGTACTACCGGCTGCGGACATATTACGTCGCGTACTAATGAAGTCGCTTTTTGGGGCCCGCGGGCACCCTCTTCTCACGGCTTTTGCAGAACGGCGTTGACAAAGACCTTTCTGATGGTCACTTTGGTCTTGCGGTTTGTAGTCTCCGCACAGTGGTAGTCTAAGCTGAGGACCTCCAGGCCAAGCGTCTTAGCAAGAAATGCGATGTCCGCTGTGCAGAAGAAGTACGACAGCGTCGCGTCACCACGCACACAGGACCGCTCCTCTGCAAGCGGAGCGGTCACAGTGACGTCTGGTAGCACAACACCTCCTTGCCCGTCCTTCCCTGACACAAACCGTAAATGCGCATGGTCATATCGCTGCCAGTGCAAGGAGGTGAGGCGCTTTCTCCCCTCTGATGCACAAAATCGTGAGGAGCGGGTGCGGAAGGTGAACCACAAGCCGGCTGGGTGTCCTCACCTCAGCACCAACGGAGAATGGGTGTCCATCAACACACATGGGGCACATGCCGGCAAGAGGACAGAACCTTCTATGATCTATACAGACCCACTTTACTGAATAAGATAAAAGTGCTGAAGGTGCAGGTTAATAACTAAGTACACCCAAACAACCTGGATTCTGTTGATGTGTCTCTCGATCCCACTAACCACCTCCTCCGTCAAAAGAGTGCTTCCCCCCAGCCCTGACAATAAAATCCCCCCCTTCATTTGGCATCCAAGCAGACGTCGTGCCATGATCCCTTCCTTCTCACGTCATGCTTGCAGAGGAGCCCTAGGGTATGGAGAAAGAGAGAATGCATCCATCCTTTTTAAAAAAAAAGGAGAGCCAATCAATCAACCAAACCCCCTTTAGCAACAGAGTCGTGTGTGTTTTGCTGGTGACCCCCCCTTTTTTCTTTACACCACCTCCGCCCACTCGAGAATCCCTTCGCACAACTCTCACAACTCGGATAACTCCGCTCCCCTCTACAGCTGTTTTGCCAAGTAGTGCTGGAAGCAGCAGATATGAGACTCGCCACCAAACCTTTGCACCACTTCTCTCCCCACCTCGAGAAGAACCCCTCCACCCCTGAGTAGTTTAGCACACAAAAGCCACCATCAAGCTGGTTGTACTCCTGTTGAAGGGCAGATATTCCCCACCCCCACCCACAGCATGATAGGCCCCGATATCTCAATTCGCCCAACCCGTACCAACACTAGAGCCCGACAACTCCGCAATCCCGTAAACACCCAGCTCCCCTCCTAACAGCTGTTTTTTACCAAGTAGTGCTACAAGCAGCAGATACGAGATGTTCCACTCAACCAAAAAAAAAAAAAAACCCCCCCCGCATCGCCCAGAGCTCGCGCTAAAGTCCATCCCTCATCCCGGGATTTTTGGGGGCTTTGGTAGGAACGTTTTTTTTTTTGCAGTACGGGGATTTCATTAAGAAACCAGAAGTTCTAATATTGTTGAGTAAGACCACCACATAGTGGACTTGCATATACATGTGACCCCGCCGTGGAACGCAATTGGCTCGGAAAGTCAAAAGAAAGAGGAGAAAAAAGAAAAGGAAAAAAAAAAAAGTTGGTTACCGTGCGCCTGCGGCGCTGCCTGTTCCCTTCCAGTTTCTACAGGCAAACACTTGCCCCCTTTACCTTACACTGACGGGTTTTGACCAAAACCAAGAACTTGTCCATTTCGGCAAATTGACCCCACCACAGAACGGACGAATTCCGGAAATGCAAATGCCGGTGTTTTCGCGCATTTTCATGTTGCAAGACGTCAGGATCAGGGAGAGAAAATCTGGTTGTGGGATTTACATTGGCCCTCTTTACCCTACATGGATTTTGACCAAAACCAAAAAATTGGCCATTTCGGCAAAGTGACCCCACCACAGCGCGGACGGATTCCGGAAATTCCAATCGCGGTATGTTTTGGGGCTGAAAACCCACTGATTTTCAGGAGAAAAATTGCTTCCAAATCTCGGAATTTTCCGAATTTTCCTGAAAATGACCCTTGTTTACGAGTACGGGTTCATATTTTGCGAAATTTAAGTCACTAAAATTTTGTCCATTTTTCCGTATATACCCCACCACAAGCCGGGATTGGCCCGGAAATGCCACAAAACGGGGTTTCCGGGCCTCCCCAGCTAACCTTTTCAAGGAACGTTTTTCCGTACCCGAAATCCATTTTTTCCCCATTTTTTCCCATAATTAGCGCGACCACTGGCATCGCCCTTCTGTGGATGACCTACACCTTCCGACCCCTCAAAAATGGGTGCACATTATTAGGTAGGAAGCACGCAGCACTCATCGACAGCACACTCCACACAAGATGCCACAGACCTCAGACTCCCTCTTCGTGTTGTGTAGGTGTATCCTGCACTCCCCCTCCACCTCCCAGCCCCACACAGTCAACGAAAAAAAAGTTGAGTTGAAAATACAACAGCCCGTTCGTGACAGAGTATGTATTTGGTATAAATGACCGGATGTACCGGGGGGAGGTGGACACCCAACCCATGCTGCCCTGCATCCATTTTTTTTCGTGGTTTACGTCTCGAACATTGTTGAGAGTAGCAACGCTTTCTGGGATGGACAAATGTTTAGGATTAACAGTTGAACGACAGGATGGAGCTTACAACGGTGACCCTTCTTACTTCTTCGAACACAAACAAAATGGGTGCTCCGGGAGGGGTCGACATCGACAGGTCGCTGACAGGTCACTGACACAAGGACTTTATAGACACCCCCCCTGATATCGACAGATCGCTGACCGACTTCCGAAAGCACCAATGGGGGAAGACTTTTTTTTTATGTAGGAATTACTTTCGTATCATAGCACTCTGTTCCTTTTTAAAAGGAACCCAAAAAAAAATATAATAAAAAATGGAAAAAAAAAACGAACATGAACGGAACAGAAACTATGCCTTTTTGTGAGCTTTTACAAATTGATCAAAAAGGGGGGGGAAAGACAACAAAGGGGGTTATAATCAGGGTTGCCCCTTGTTCTCGGAAAAAACAGCAAAATTCTGGATTTATGTTCCCGTTTTTTTCCTTTTTTTGGGTGGGGTTTTTTGCCCTTTTTCGGGCTTTCCGAGCTCTACCCTCACTGTAGTGGGGTCATTTCGAGAAAATGGACAAGTTCTTGATTGATACAAATTTTGGTTACGACAACTAGTACGTTGCTCACAATGCTAAATGAGTGTCAGAACTGTGATTCTGGGCCCACTTTAACCGCCCCTCGAAATTCAAAAAGGGGTCCCAAATCCGGGCGCGCTACACGCGCGCGGAACTTTTTGCAGCTTTGGTCTAGTTGCATTTTGGCTGCAAAATGCAAGGGGATCCCCAAAGACGTTGGGAATATTACAGTGTGACACAGAATTAATGGCCGATGAAGACATTTTATAAAAAAACGGCAAATTTTGACAAGGACATATTCAAAACACCCCCAAAACATAAAATATTTACGCCCAGGAACACAATAAAAGCAAAAATATAATGGTTAAGGGTAAAGTGAACACTGAGGCCACGAGGGAAGGGTTGCGCCTACAGGCAGCGTCGCTAGTCGTTGTTGGCGGTAAGAGCCATGATGAGGTGGCGGAGTTGCTGAACGTTGCGAAGAGGAGTTTGGGTAGGTGGGTGAAGGAGTACCGCGCTGGAGAGCGGAATTTTTCGGACAAGCCAGGGAGGGGACGCAAGAGATCGGCCACCACCGACACCGTTAAGAATAGGGTGGTTAGACACATGCGGGGCAAGCGGTTTCAGTCTTGCAGGAAAGTAGCGTCGCGACTACAGATTTCGAGGGAGAGTGTCCGCAGGTGCCTGAAGGAGAAGGGGCTGAAGCCCGTTCAAACGAAGAGCAAACCAAAGCTCTCGGAAAAGAACATCACTGCCCGGATAGAGTTTGCTGAAACGCATCGAAACACCGACTGGTCAAAGGTGATGTTCACCGATGAAAAAGACTTTTGGCTTTTTTCTCGGGTGAGCAAGAAGAACGATGTTGTCTGGGTTGCAGATGGTGATGAGCCGCCCCCAACCGTTGATAAGGTCAGGGCTACGCAGAAGGTTCACGTCTGGGGAGGAATCACCACCAGAGGTAAGACGAAGCTCTATTTCTATGACGGTGCTCTCAATGCAGAGAAGTACCGTACGCTCGTCTTACAGAAAGCGCTCAAAGAAATAAAAGAACTCCTGCCTGACAGTAGCTACACGTTTCAGCAGGATGGGGCACCCTGCCACACTGCGAACGTTACTCAAGCATTCCTCTCCTCCCAACCTTTCTCGTTCCTCCCTAAAGCTGACTGGCCAGGCAACTCCCCTGATCTCAATCCTATTGAGAACCTGTGGGCCAAGCTGCAGACTGCAGTCAACGAACGGGAGCCCAAAGACGTGTCAGCACTTAAACGTGCCATCAACAAGGAATGGTCCAAGATGGACAATAGCTTCGTTGCACGTTACATCATGTCAATGCCACGACGCCTAGACGCAGTTCGCAATTCCAACGGAATGCACACAAAATACTAATGCATGCTCTATTTATTTTTGTGCACCCACTCGTTTGTACTGCTACACTGTATTTTTTTTTTTTTACACATACACCCTTTTTTACCAAAAAGGGATATTTCCATGTTAATATTTTCCCCACACACACACTTTTCATACACGGCCAGTTGAAAATGCAATGAAATGAGTCAAATTTTGCCTATTTTTTAGAATAATATAACAATTTTTACAAAATGTCGTCATCGGCCATTAATTCTGTGTCACACTGTATTTGGATGGGGCAGTGATTTTGTGCCTGCATATACGCTCCCTCGTGGTAGCTCTCTGGGGTTCGATAACCCGTGGAACCAGTGCTTCCGCCGATGAACGGTGAGGCGTTTGCACTTCTCTTTTTGCGGAGCAAAAAAATAATATAAATGGCGCCGCAGGCAAAAAATTTTGGGTACGGTGTAAAAATCTAGCTTCCAACGAACCCTTTTTTGCAGAGCAAAAAATGAAAAATGGCGCCGCAGGCAAAAAAAATTGGGGATACAGCCCTGGATGGTGCAGGATTTTGGTGTCAATTTTTTTTTCTTGCCCCCTGAAAACTCTTGCTTTTGAGAGTTTCGACCATTTCACCACACTGGTGGTGTGTCACCTACAGTGACACCCACCAGAAACCACAAGAAAGCCCCCCAAGGAAAAAAGGAAAAAAAAAAAGGAAAAAAAAACTAAAATCCAGAATTTCATGTTCTCGGTCTCACTTAGGAACTTCCCTGGTTATAATATTTTTTTTTTTTTTTTTTGAAGAATGGCATCTCTCATTGCCATTTGATTATCACAGGTAGGTAGTGGTTTTGTGCTGTATTGATGATAATTGCTCTATCATAATACCTAACATACACATTCACAATACAGCTGTACTGTGTATTATGATTGAGGTAATTATCATCAAAAACAGCCAAATCACAAACAGTAGGGGGACCTTAGAAAAGGAAGGAAAAATGAAGCCAAAAAAAAAAAAAAATCATCTTTTAGACCCTGGTGGTGTGATCACCCAAACGGATTCTCCGTGGTTCCCCCGAAGGTGCTCCGCAAATCTTAATAGAGCCCGAAACAGTTCTCCGTGGTTCTTCCGTGGGTTGTCCGTACCCCCCTGAATCACACCACCTGGTGTTTTTTTCTAGTTACAGTCATGCAACATCGGTGTAAAAACACTCTATCTTAGACCAATGGTATTCCCACCGGTGTTGCATGAATGAATCCTCCGAATATAAAGGAGTTATGACCCCTTAATTACAGAGCCAACGATGGGATTGGCGGTTGACCCATAAAAACACACACACGTGAGAGCATCGCGGTAATACAATTTTTGTTTGGTTATAGGCATGTACAATCGCCAGTTTTTATTTTGCAGGGAAAGGACAAAAAAAAATAGCATTTTTTTTGGGGGGGTTGAGATATGGTCAGGAAACGTAACGTCCTGACCACATGATTTAGTAGAACTGTAAGGGGGGTTTTTTTTTTGTTAAAAAGTTTTATATGTCTAGTAAAAACACTTTATACGTGCAATCCCTCTATAAAACGAATAAAATAAAGTGGACTTTATTTTACAGCTCACACGAGGGTTTTCTATGGAGCTGTAAAATAAAGTTTTACTCCGTAAAATAAAGTTTTACACACTGGAGAAGAGGGTTTCCCCTACTTTTTTCACCAGGGACCACGAAAAAACAGGTAAAAAAAAAGTATGCTGGAAAATGGACGAGCTGTACGAAGATGGGACCTGTGTACCTGTGTACCTGTGTACCTGTGTACCTGTGTACCTGTGTACCTGTGTACCTGTGTACCTGTGTACCTGTGTACCTGTGTACCTGTGTACCTGTGTACCTGTGTACCTGTGTACCTGTGTACCTGTGTACCTGTGTACCTGTGTACCTGTGTACCTGTGTACCTGTGTACCTGTGTACCTGTGTACCTGTGTACCTGTGTACCTGTGTACCTGTGTACCTGTGTACCTGTGTACCTGTGTACCTGTGTACCTGTGTACCTGTGTACCTGTGTACCTGTGTACCTGTGTACCTGTGTACCTGTGTACCTGTGTACCTGTGTACCTGTGTACCTGTGTACCTGTGTACCTGTGTACCTGTGTACCTGTGTACCTGTGTACCTGTGTACCTGTGTACCTGTGTACCTGTGTACCTGTGTACCTGTGTACCTGTGTACCTGTGTACCTGTGTACCTGTGTACCTGTGTACCTGTGTACCTGTGTACCTGTGTACCTGTGTACCTGTGTACCTGTGTACCTGTGTACCTGTGTACCTGTGTACCTGTGTACCTGTGTACCTGTGTACCTGTGTACCTGTGTACCTGTGTACCTGTGTACCTGTGTACCTGTGTACCTGTGTACCTGTGTACCTGTGTACCTGTGTACCTGTGTACCTGTGTACCTGTGTACCTGTGTACCTGTGTACCTGTGTACCTGTGTACCTGTGTACCTGTGTACCTGTGTACCTGTGTACCTGTGTACCTGTGTACCTGTGTACCTGTGTACCTGTGTACCTGTGTACCTGGGAAAATGGGTACTCCCCACTTTATTGTTCATTGTTCTGCATGAGAAACAGTGCCCTTATGTCGCCCCTGTTTTTTGTAGTAGTCCACCCACACCCCCTCCACTCTTTGGTCAACATCATTTTATTCGTTTTATAGAGGGATTGCGTATATCGTGTTTTTACTAGACAAATAAAACAACTTATCACTGCAAAATAAAGTAGACTTCACTATTTTACTCGATATTTCCAGGTGCACTCGTGTATTTTTTTTTCCCTCGCTTCGCTCGGGAAAAAAATACACACTCGTGCACCTGGAAATATCGCGTAAAATAAAGTCTACTTTATTTTACAGTAATGGTGCTTCCCGGGGGGTGTGCATTTCACAAATTTTCACAAAATGTGACAAGTTTTCACAAATTTTCACAACACGAAAACCGCTACAAAATTGTGAAGGCTGGTGAAAAGTGGTGAAAAATTGTGAAAAAATGTGAAAAGTTGTGAATAGTTGTGAAAAGTTGTGAATTGATTTTTTTTTTTTGTGTGCTTTTTTTTTGGGCGGGGTGGTGACCCACCCATTGAGGGGTACGCTGGGATTCACAAGATAGAACGTGATGTGGTGTACCTGTGTACCTGTGTACTGTGTGATGTGCGGAAATGACGAGAACTTGTCCATTTCGGCAAATTGACCCCACCACTGGCCGTACGGATTCCGGAAATGCAAATGCCGGCGTTTAAGAGCTTCACCAACGAGAGAAAAAAGGGTAGTGAAAAGTTGTGAATAGTTGTGAAAAGTTGTGAATTGAATTGAAAATTTGTGAAATGCATACCCCCCGGGAAGCACCAAGTAATAAATAGTTATTTTTACATGCCACTCACTTTTTTACCACATTAACGCCCCCCTACTAATTTTTTTTTTTTTTTGAGAAAGCAAAAAAGAAGGGAGGGGTTTTTTTGGTAGTGGTTTTGTGCTGTATTGATGATAATTGCTCTATCATAATATAACACACATTCACAGTACAGCTGTATTGTGTATTATGTATTGCGATAGAGGTAACTATCATCAAAACAGCCCACCACTAGTGTTTATTAAGACAGGAGTCGAAAGGCCTTGCTTCACGACGTCATCAAGAAGATTTATATAAAAAACAGGGTTGTAGACACTACTCTCACTGTGATAGCAGTGACCACGCTTTTTTTGTTCACACGAATCCTTAAAAGAGAGCAAAATAGGAGAGGAGGCCCGCTTTGCAGTAGGGGGGGGTAATCGACACACAAAAAAAAAGGAGAAGTTGAAAGTGCAAACGCCTCACCGTACACCGGCGGACGCAGGGCACCTCCCACAAAAATAGTAACTCTGATAGGGTAAGTAAAAGGGGAAAAAAAAAGATGTTTCCGTTGATTGCACAATTACCCTGTTGGAGGGGGGGTGATTGGCGACCGTATCTGAGGGAACTATTTTCTCCTTTAAGCTACGCTTTTGTAGGTATATTTAAAAAAAATATATAAAAGGCAGCAGTATCCACGAAACGCGATATAGGAAGGTGACGGGCTGCGTGGAGATCACACGAAGAAGAGAAAAAAAATCGAGGTGACCCCACGTTGTCAATTTATCAATTTATCAATTTATCAATTTATCAATTTATCAATTTATCAAACAAAGGAGAGAGAGAAAAGAGAGATCGGGAATTGACGCGTTGCTGGGGGTGCTTTTGCAGAGAAAAAAAGGGAGCAAGGTTTAGAAGGGGGGAAAAGAGCCTCGCTCTATCAGAGCGGGCCGCTGTTCTCTCTCCTTCTGCGCTTTTGCAGCACGCATCGTATCTCTCGGTGTCACATGCACTACACACGGACAGAATTGGACAAAAAAAAATAGTAACTCTGATAGGGTAAGTAAAAGGAAAAAAGGCTTTTTTCGTTGAGTGCACAAATTACCCTGTTGGAGGGGGGGTGATTGGCGAACCGTATCTAAGGAACTATTAAGCTACGTTTGTAGGTATAAAAAAAAGGGGGGGTTGACTTGAAATACAAAGCCCTCTCGTGACAGTGTACCTATAAAAATAAAGGAGAGAGAAAGAGAGAAAATTTGATCGTCTAGTCACCTTTAAAAGAGAGAAAAAAAACTTGAAAGTTTATTACACTGTGATCCAAGAAAACATAGGAGGGGTAAATAACTAAGTATCTTTTTTTTTTTTTCATTTGGTGGCCAAAAAAAAAGCGGGCCAAACGGAAAAAAAGCGCATGAAAAACCTAGTCAGACGGACCAGGGTTTACCCCCCCCTATATAAGCCCCTGACATACAC
The DNA here is from genome assembly GCA_964035575.1 of Rhynchopus sp. YZ270_cl-10. Classification (NCBI taxonomy): domain Eukaryota; phylum Euglenozoa; class Diplonemea; order Diplonemida; family Diplonemidae; genus Rhynchopus; species Rhynchopus sp. YZ270_cl-10. The sequence goes on along the minus strand of OZ037834.1, from coordinate 185,476 downwards.
ATTCTGGGCGTTCTGCTGGCCACTATCATGAAATAGCCTCAGAGAAAAAAGAAAAATTTTGAAGATGAATGAACCTCTCGTGCACAACACAGGGGTAATATTAGCATTGTGATATCTCCACAATGGTTAAATGAATTGAAGCCCATTTTGTTTGAAAGTATTTAAACAAAGAACATTAGAACATCATCTGAACGAACGGGAAGGTTTTTATGTGGGGGAAAAAACGGAGGGGAGAAAAATGAGGACATAACGTCAAATAGGCACCCGGCATTACAAAGCAACAACTAATAAGAATTTTGCATGAGAACGAATGAACAACTGATTACTTTTTTGGTGTGGCTGACGACCCCAAAATAGCAGAAAATAGCAGAAAGTAGCACAAAAGTAGCAACCCCCTTTCAACCATTTTTCTTAACACATAGTGTATTAAGAAACTAGACAAAAAGAAAGCCAATGTTCAGATCTTGTATAACAGACATTTCCCCTTGAATCCTTTCACCTTTTGCGCCAAACAGATTTTTAACCCCTATTAGGCTGCGTTCAACGAAAAACACTGTTTTTTTGGAAAACTTGGTTGGATTAGTGTAGCCACCCTAGAGTGTGCTCCACTGTTTTTTTTTATTGTTATCAAGATCAGTTGGCGGATGATATCGTCTAGTTTTTCTCCTAAATTCTCTCAAAAAAAAATCAACAGTTACGATTTATTTGAGAAACAAAACAAAATGGTCTAAAGTGGAAAAAACGGTAAACTTAGAACAAAAGACGTTTGCTATTTTGCTTTTCTTTATAAGGGAGTGGGAACATTCCTGAGTGATGAAGGGAAGGGTGAACTGTGGAAGAAGAAAAAGTTTATAAGATGAACCTAAGCCTCTTTGTGCTTTGCCACCTAAAAAGAAATACCACAATTTTTTTTGGCAAGAACTGTTGAACAAAATAATGGTAATTGATGACACTTTTTTCCCTTTTTTTGTTGTTTTTTTGTAGGTTCTCTGTGAATGTGTATCCACTATCATCGTCACCCCTACAATAAGTAATGTGTTGAAAAGTGCGCAACGTACCTATACACGTAGACACAACTTGGTAGCGGTTGGCTGTACTGTGATAATTATGTATTAATGATGGGCAATTCTCACAATACAGCTAATCACTAACTAATGGCGCGGGTCAGCGGTTCACGGGAAACCCGTGAGTGAACTACGGGAGAACCCTGGGGGGGAAGAACTGGGTTGCTGACCGCACAAACTACTAAAATAATGATCAATATTTTTTTTTTTTTTAAAGATGGAGTTCAGGGCTCTCGGAGATCACCCCCAAAACCCAAAAAGGGGGTGATTTGGGGTCAAAAAAATTTCCCCACACTATGTGCAAAGGGAGGGACGTGGGAAAGAAACAGCGGTCATGGCACCCGAAAGGTTCCGGGCGAAGCCACGGTACGCAACATTTCTATAAAATGTTGACATAAAATGGCACTGTCGTTGGTAATTATCGTCAGTTTGCATGAATTTTACTTCCATATTTTGCTAAACGAAAGTTTCTGGCGAAGCCACGGTACGCAACATGCGCTTAAAATTGCACATTATTACAGCCAAACTATGTCAAAGGGAAGGATGGTTGTAAGCTTGCGCCGCAGGCGCACGGTACGCTACTTTTTTCTTTCGCCATGCTGTATGCTTCCTTTTTCCTTCGGCGTTTGACCAATTGAGTCGCGTTCTGGCTGTGACGGTCACTTTGTTCACTGCTGTGTGAACAACGGAGCTCTAGTAGAAAGACCCCCCAAAAAAAAATCCGGATTTCCCAACTTTTTTTTTTTTTGGGGGGGTGATTTTCCTAAAAAATCACCCCCCCCAAAATCCGTTTTTTTTTTTTTTTTTTGGGGATTTTTGGGCAAAATCACCCCCCCCGAGAGCCTTGATGGAGTTCTCCATCGTTGTTTGGTCAAAAATGGAAATATTAACCCCCCCTTATACTCCTCTATTCTATGTAAGAAGACGTCCACAAAGAACATTGTGAGCATTTAAAAAAAGAAATAGAAACGTAACACTCATCACACGATAAAAAACCCATGGGAGAGAGGTTGTGGTGAAACGCACACACCTCCGACCTGATTGATGAGGAGTGGGTTCTGCAGCACGGTTCGTCCCCCCCAGAACATCAAGTGTATTCAAAAATGCTTTGTTTCTATTTTCCTCCTTCATTTCATGGGGTGACAAAAAAACAAGAAAAAAAAGTAGGGTAGAGTTTTGCTACTCCTTACTAGAATAATAACACACGTGTTGTTCAAAGGAACAATTTAGAGACTTTTTTTGCTTTTTTTTGATACTCTGATAACAGTCAGCGCACCACGCAAATCGTCTTCACAGGCAAGAGGTACAAGATTAACATAAAATAAGAGTGTTTTTTTTTCCCCTCTTTTTTTCCAAAAAAAGGAAAGCCCAGTTAAGATACCTCAAAAAGATACACAAAAAAAAGTGACATACAATTTGTGTTCGCTTTTTTAGACTATCTATCACAGGATGGACACACAAATAATAATGGTGAAGTGTCAAACAAACGACCACACGTTGACCCAAAAGTTAGCGGGGAAAAAAAAAACGTACACACTAGCAGAATATAGGGGCAATGTGAGGCTGTGACAGTGTCAACAAGGATCTGCGTCCAGGAGCAACTCAACCGGGTATTTTATTTTATTTCGTTTTTGTTTCTGTTTCGGTTATAAACCCAAAACCAAAAAATAGAATACGAGTTGCCTTGCACGACAGGACCCAGTGACAAGCAACAAATGACAAATAAAAATGACAAGTGAATGACAAGTAAATCACTTGTCATGACAAGTGACGTATTTGTCATTTCACTTGTCATAAATCACTTGTTATTTTCACTTGTCACTTGTCACTGAGTCCCGTCGTGTTGGGTACTAGTCTGGTGGGGAGGTGTTCTTTCCGCTCTGTCGGGTGGAGTGTGGCTACACGACTTAAGCCCATTCGGAACTAGCCCAAGACCTGAGTCCCTGGGTCCTTGGGTCATGCCCCTTTTGTTCTCACCCCAACGTCAGGCCTGTTTGATGAAAATTGGAAAATTTTGGGAGGTGCTCCGCCTTCTGGTTTGGCGTGTAGGCCCATCTACCGTTGGAGGACCTGGTTATGTTCTTGCTTGCTTTGCTATAAAAATTGCTGGAAATAATAGTGACGCGACTGTTTACAGTTCTGAAACAGTGCCTTTTGGTAATTGAAGGGGAAAGGAATGGGGGAAGAAGAGGGAAACGTTTGTTAGATGATACCTTAATCCTCTCGTATGCTTAGTCACCAAAAAAAAGACAAAAAAAAAAACAAAAAAACACGGGGAAAAAATTGATACGAATTACATCTCATTATTGAACATCTCAAAAAAAAAACATACAGATTTACAAGGAAAGAAAAACCACATTTTTTTTCAACAATTTTCACCTTTTTTTTTTTTTCGTTCATCTACCCCCCTTTTATTTCAGCAGCATCTCTTCTTATGAGATCCTGGCGTTTTTCTTGATGGTCTTGGACCCGCTCCGGTATTAATATCAAAGCCTTCAGCTGTGGTGGCTACTACGAGAGACATGGTGGAGCCACGTTTGCTGAGAGCTGCGTTGTGTGGGTTGTGAAGCGCGTTCCTCTCGGGGGAGTGGTAATGCTGGAGCTCGGCAACGAACTTCTCAATTGAGGAGTGCACATTCATGTTCTGTTTTGCGGAGGTTTCGAAGTGTTCCTTGAATCCAAGCTCCGCGCACAGTGCCTGCACTTCTGCTGCACTTTCTGAACGGCCATCTGGCAAATCACACTTTGTTGCCAACAAAACACTCGGTATTATCGTCCCCTCATCCCCACCCCCCACAAACACCTTGCCATCAATATCCTTCTTCCACTTCTCCACTGTCGCAAGACTGTTAGGGTTTGACCGATCATAGCACACTATAGCTCCATGCGCACCTTGGTAATAGGCTCTGGTCACATTCGCAAACCTTTCTTGCCCAGAAATATCCCAAAACTGAATGGTCACATGCCCCCCAGCGACGTCCACCTGCTTTTCCCTCCAATCCAATCCGATTGTTGCTTTTGTGTTTCCGTTGAATTTGGAATGCACGAGTTGGTGGATGAATGAGGTCTTTCCGGTCCCTGCGTCGCCTACCACGATAACTTTGTACCGTCCCAGCTCAGTCATCCCACCATGCGGCAACACTGCCCCTACAGACCCTGCAGCAAACTGCTGTTGTGTATCATGCGAAGGCGAGTTGTTGGTAGACGAAGACCTGGCAGTGGTATACGAATGCTGAGAAGATTGATCAGCTGGGGTGCCCCCCACTGCTGCAGTCGAGACACCCTGCGGAGCACCTGGCGACGGCTGCATCAGAGCAGGGGAGCTATGAGCGCTGGAAGGGAGAAGCAACCGCACAATCTTCCGTCTGTGGCCTTCCCTTGTCACCAGGCGTTCGAAGTTATCTTCTTCTGTCACCAAGGCAGTCAAATCCTCAAGGTCGTCGTAGCCCTCCTGCTCCATCAACGTGACATATTCATTCAGACTATGCGACACTAGCCACATCCCGACGGCACTCAGTGTCTTTGCTGGGCGTGGTGCGGCGGTCTCCTCGAGCACCCTTCCTTCGTACTCTCCACCATCTTGGTGGGGCTCCTGGGGTGCCATCAGAAGGAAGAACACAAAGAAGTAGTGTATGGGGAAGGGGAAGGGAGGGGAGGGGGGATAGGGATATGGGAGTGTATGTGTGGGGAATGTCTGTCGGAAGTGGGTGGTGGTGGTGGGGGGTGGTTTAAAAAAAAAGCAGGTTTGTGGGGCGACTCAAAAAGCCAGTGAAAAGAAAAGAGTTTGGGAAAAGAGGGGGGTAAAAAGTTGGCTTGAAAATGGTGCAAATGGCTGGTTGTACTGGGGGGTGGTGACACCCAAACCATGCAGTCTTACATCCATTTTCGTGGTTTTTCATCTGGTATGTGTGCTACTCCCGCTTCCACTCATCATGATGATCAATCATTGCGAACACAGGGATATGAACGAAAAACTGTGTGATGGAGGGTCCGGTTGGGGTGAGCACAAACCCTGAGCTAATTTGGGCGGAAAAAGGGAAAACATGACATTTATTTTTTTATGTTTTATGTTTTTTCTTCAGCTTTACTGCGGAGATTGTTGCAAATTACACAAAACAAAGGGGCTGTCAAAAAACACAGAAGAAAAAGGCGTCTGAAATGGTAGGGGTGGTAGGGCAAAGCTGTTCAGGACTTCGCGCACACACACATCACCACTCAGCAACTATTCACACAGCACATCACACAACACGACGCTAGTTACGTTGAAGGGAAACTGCAAGCTAGAGACGGTTAACGTTTTTTGTTGTTTTTTTTAAAAAAAAATAAAGGAAATTTGGAAAAAAGTTTTTGTCATGATGAAACTAAGCAGCTGTGCCTGAATCACCTTGGAAAAAAAGTTGAAAAAAAAAGAAGAAAAATGCTTACCAATTTGGCCTTATTATAATACATGAAAAGAACGCACTGCAATTTGTGTCGTCTTTTATTGAAAAGAGGTGGCATAGTACAAGAGCCTTTTTTCTCAAACCTTTGACCCACCGCAGTATCAAAGTAAACACACCACAACCACCACCTTTCCCTGCAGACATCTGTGCATCCACTGAGAAGGATTTTAACACAGTAACGTGCCCTACCCAACATCTCCCCCCCTACAAGAAAACCCACCTCCTCTAGCCTCCTACATCCTCCAGCTTGCGATCAACGCTGCAGGGTCCTCTGCTCTCATGAGAGAGGTGCCGACGAGCACACCTTGGGCATGCTGCTGCTTCATTGTGAGGACGTGGTCGGTGGAGGACACACCACTGAGGCCGATCCAGCGGGTCTTGGCAACAACGTCTTCTGGGTGTTTTGCCTTTGCGTACGCCAAGAGCGTGCCGGTACGTGTCAGGTCGATGCGGAAGGTGCGCAGATCGCGGTTGTTCACACCAATGACGGCAGCCCCTGCAGACAGGGCCGCGTCCACCTCCTCCTCGCTCACCACCTCCACAAGGGGCTCCATGCCGTGCTCCCTGCTGAAGGCAATGAGGGAGGCAAGGGTCTCACCCTGTGCCGCCATCTCGTCTGCTGCGGCAACGATGAGAAGAAGTGTGTCGGCACCATGGGCACGAGCCTCGAGGATCTGTGGAGGGGGGGGATTTTTAGAGTAATAAATAAATGAGCAAAGTACCTTTTGGTACAATGACCGGGTGCATCGTGGGGTAAACCCCCCAACACTTCATTGGTAGACCAGAACACAAAGGTGTGTAAGATGATGGATTTTAGCCTCACCTTTTAATCAGAATAGGGTTATCACAGCATCAACTGTGTGTGGTTTCAAGGGAATACAGCAAGGCAACTCTATTTGACGTCCAAAGAAAAGGACACCAAATTATCCCCCAAAAAAAATTCCCGAAAAATCCGCTGAACTCCTTTGTAGACCAAGGTTATTTGGGCTACTGCATCTGGTCACATACCTGGTACTTGCTGAAGATGAAGTCCTTCCGGAGGATGGCCGGGCGAGAGGGCGCATCGTGGACCTGTGTTGGGATGTGTTGTGATGTGGTCTGATGTCTAGTGACGGTAATTATTGCACAGAATAATGGCCCTTTGTTATAATATGATTATGACGTGAGATGTTGGCACCGCTGAATGTATGAAAAGGACGTAGTGGCAAAAATGGTTAGGTAACTCCACAATGACAAAACTACCAATTGTGCGACATATTTGACACAACTTCCTCTTTGGCCCCCCCGCCGCCGACTCCATTTTCTTGGATTTTCCAGGACCGTGCATGTTCCGTTCTCTTTTAAAGGAATGGCAAAAAAAATGTTCTCAAAAAAAAGAAAATAACAAACTCATACCGCTGTACGCACTGCTGCCAGATCCTCGAGACTCCCCTTAAACCACACAGGCTCTGTCAGAACCGAGATCACCTGCACACCTGCCCCCGCATACACCCTTGCCAACTCGACCACATCACGCCCCGACGAGATGTCCCCTTCACTCGGCGACGCCCTCTTCAGCTCCGCACAAAACCCAAACCCCTCTGCGGAGAACAACGACAGCAGCGGCACCGGCCCCCCCTCCCCCTCCGACGCCTTCCTAGCCTCCACACGCTCCTCCAGGGTGGCGTACGGGACGGCCTCCTTCGCCAACATCAGATCCACTGTTCTCCTCTTCATGATCCGCGACAGGATGTCTGTACTACCTGCCTTCCCTGCAAGAGTACTTTTCCTTACGTACTCATCAAGCAATGCGCGGGCACTTCCATTTTCAATGACAGATCTTGCCTGAGACAGTCCTTCTGCATAAGATGCCGCCTTACCGGTTACCACAGCGAGCGCTGCTGCCTGGACGCAAACAAAATCTTGCGCAGACCGACCCCGCCCTTCAAGCACCCTGATGATGGTTGCAGCATTTTCAATGGGTCCACCTCCACCTTCGAAATAGGATTCAGAATCATAGATGGTGGGGGTGAGGCCTAGGGTGGTTGGGGTCAGTTTTTCGTATTTCGTTTTGGTCCCACTCTGGACCAACCACGTATGCGTCGCAACCCGTGAACTAATCTTATCGAGACCGTCCTCTGAGTGCACTACCAGGCATTTCAGATTGGAATTCTTCTCCAGTGCGCCAACAATTACATCAACCTTTTCGCGCTTCCCAACGCCTACCACCATATGAGTTGGTTTGCATGGATTCAAAAGAGGTCCCAAAAGGTTGAACACCGTTTTAAACCCTAATTGTTTTCTGATGGGACCAAGAGGTTTCAACGCCGGATGAAAATTCGGTGCAAAAATAAAGCAAAAAGAACATGCCTTGAGCGTCTCCACCGCCTGGTCTGGGGTAAGGGTAAGGCACCCTCCGAGGTATTCCGCAACGTCAGCACTACCTGAATGCGCCGAAGCGGATCGGTTGCCATGCTTCGCAACAGGAACCCCCATTGCCGCTGCAATCAAGGAGGCTGGGGTGGACACATTGAGGGTGTTCTTCCCGTCCCCTCCGGTCCCTACAATATCCGCCGCGCCTTCCACAGATACTGGCACCGCCTTCTGCAGCAACTCCTCGCTAAACAGCTTCACCGTCTCCGCGCTTTCCCCCTCCCGGGCCAGGAGGGTCAACAGCGCTGCCACCTGGCATGTCGGGGCGTCCTCCTTCAAAACGGCGCGAATCGCGTTACGTCTGGACCCCTCATCAAGAGAGTCAAATGAAGTCCCCTCAAGTATTGCCTTCAAAGCGGTGTCCATGGATGCAGATGAAAGGGGGGTGGGCGGTAGGGTGAGGGGTGAGGGGAAGGGAGGGGAGGGTGCTGTGTGTGGTGATTGTGGAAAGGGGGGTGGAGAGAGAGAGAGAGAGGTTTCAAACCAAAAACAAATTTCAAAAAAAAAAAAAGGGGGGTGGTGAAACGCATCTCGATCTGTTTGGTGAGGCGTGGGCTCTGCAGTGTGGTTCGTCCCTCAGAACCGCAAAAAGTGTGTTCAAAATGCTTTGTTTTATATTTCCTCCTTCATGAGGTGACAAAATGAAAGAAGAAAAAAAAATAGGGAGGAGGTAGTGCTGTGTTGGTGGGTTCTCTGTTGTTTTGTGTTTTGTTGTTTTGTTTTGTTTTCTTGGGGTCCTTCAGGTTTTAAACTTTTTTTTGTTGTGTTTGAAACAGTACTATAATAACACTGAAACTCCAGCCACGAACATCCTGAGTGTTGTCCTCTTGAGTGATATATATTACCCACCACTACCATTTCTCGCTGTTTCCACGCTGAAAGGTGGGAATGTGATGGGGGGGAAAAGAAAGGGAAAAACAAAAGACCAAATCTTTTTTTTTCCCTTATTGCAAAAGGTATTACAACAGGTTGTATTGTGCTTTTCATCAAACATTTATTTTGGTGGGGAAAAAAAATTAAAGTCATTGTCTTTCAGTTCGAAGAAACTGAAAGCATTTTGAGAGGATTCATCAAGGTGTCCCCTATCAGTCAAAAAAAAAAGTCTTTAGAATAAAACCACAAGGAAACAAACCAAACAAAAAAAAACACACAAAAAATTTTGCAATGATGTGTCTGTTGCAGATCACATCATCACAGACAAAAAAAAAATTTGACTTGAAATACAAAGCCCTCTCCTGGCAATGTATCCTTTGGTCTTGAGGGGAAAAAAGGCAGAGAAAACATGGGGTAGTACACGACGGTGAAGGAAATGACTTGAGTCGTAGTTTTTTTCTTTTCCCCCTTTGTGGTTTTCATCGCTGTAACACAACAGTGAAAACCCACAAAGTCAACTCATTTATTTCACTGTCGCGTATGAGGAAGGGTAACTAAGCGGTATGGTAAAATAACTCTTTTTTGTAGGCTGTAAATATAAAAATTAAAATTAAAAAAAATGGCGTAACTGAAGGAGGGGTGATTCGCACTTATTGCGCACATTTTTTTTTTTTTTGCGCACTTCTGCGCACTTTTTGCACCCTCCCCCCCATTCAGCTACACCAAAGGGGTCCTGAAAGGGCTACCAATGATATACATGATAGTCCTGTGTCGCTTTAGTCACCTTACAGTATGGTTGCGGTTTTTTGTTATTTTTTTTGAAAACTTGGTTGCATTAGTGTAGCCACCCTAGACATAGTGTGCAGACGAACATTTTTGGTTCGTCGGTTTTGTTCGTCGATGTTCGTCGATGTTCGTCGACGAACATCGACGAACAGGTCCTTGCCACAAGGGCAACCCACGACGAACATCGACGAACATCGACGAACATCGACTAACATCGACGAACCATCTTTTTTTTCCCCCCCAGGACGAACATCGACGAACATTTTGTTCGTCTGCACACTATGCCTAGAGTGTGCTCCACTATACTTTTTTGTTTCTATCTCAAGGGGGGGGAAAAGATAAGAGTAATTTTTTTAGAAGGTTTTTTTTTTTTGGGTAAGTCGACTGAATGTTACGGACTATCCCGAAAGTATCGGTGAACAAAACCCATTCGAACAAAAAAAATTAAAAAAATAAAAAATAAAAACCACTCACCCCCCGTGGCAAGAGTACTTTTTTTTGCAAAAATATTTTCCCTTTTTTCACTTCTTTTTTCTTCAGAGGGGGAGGAGCTTAATCAAGCATACAGCTATTTGTTTTTTTTCCTCTCTTCAGCTTTCCCCCCCTACCCTTCTCCCCTCCCCTTCACCCCAAAATTGCTATACAATCCCCAAAAAAAAATACGTTTATTTCCTTTTTTTTCCTTCTTTTGAAAACTTTTCTTTTATGGTCACATACTGTATTTTTCCTCTCAATGAACCATTCTACTCTTTGTATTTTTTTTTTCTTTTTCTTTTCTTTTTTTCATTTCTTTTTTCCCTCCTTCAAATCTCAAAGCACTAGCAAGATATCATTCTAACCTTTTATCCTTTTTTTTCTAAATCCCCAAAAAAAATAATCAGATCCCAAAGTCGATACCAATGGACTTAAAGGACTGAAGCACACGGGTGATGATGGGCTCCATCACCACCAGGTCTTTTTGGATGTACCAGACCCACTCAATAGCGGCATTGGGGTACACTGCGAAGTACAGCGCGATGAGGAGGATCACGTGGAAGAAGGGCAGGAAGACGAACATAAGCGGGATCAGGAGAAGGGTTACTCCGAAGGCGATGAAACGGCGTCCAGCCACTGCGTTCGGGTCGTCCTTGGGGAGGGTGAGCTTGGTGTACACCGCCTCGGCCGCCTCATCCAGAGGGGCTGCTGCGGCATCGTAAGCAGCGTTGTACTGCGTCTTTGCCTTCGCCAGGGTCTCCTCGCCCACAGCCTTCGTCGCTGCCTCCTGTGCCTCGTCCACCATCTGCCTGACAGCCGCAGACGTGCTGCGGACGATCTTGCACTGTGCGGCAGCCTCAGATCCTCCAAGCTGCTCAGCGTACTCATCCCCTCTGGTGCAGGTCACAGAGGTGAATGCAAGACCCTGTGTGGTGAATTTTATTGCTGTTGTGTTTTATTGACAATCACTTTGCGCACCTAATAGAGTGAGCTGTACATCAATGTCGTTGTTTTTGTTGTATATTGACAAAAAAGAAGAGCAGTTGAAACGTACTAAAACTCAGGCGGGGGAGGGGGAAAAAAAAATCGCCTATCCGAGTAGCCCGGTAGGTTCGATACCACCCACCTGATTTTGGCTCAAATACCGCAAATGCCACCCAAACTCGGGTCAAAAATCAGGTAGGCTACTTCTCTCCTTTTTCACCATATTTTAAATCAAATGCACACTGCTCCGTTCATACCACAGCGATGAGGGTCGGGATCAGCAAAAGGAAGACAATCGCAAAGCATCCTCTTCCTGCCTTGGGCTTGTTGACCTGCTTGCGGGCAGGGGCCTGCTTGGTGCCAGCAGGCGCTGTGCTGGGTGTCCTCTTACCCTTGGGTGCCATTTTTTTGCTACTTTTTGTAAAACCCCTTAAAAAACCTCTGCAAAAAAAGGGGTGTGTATGTGTTTATAGGGGGTGGGTTGTGAGCATTTGGCTCTCCCTCGGGGAGATACAGTGACTCTCCACGAGAAACCCCCAACGGGTGGATGGGGGGGTGCCATAAGTAGGGCAGAGTATTGTAGGAGAGGCTATTGAAAATATTCTGCAGTCCCAACCCGACCTCCTTCCCTACTTGAAAATGGGGCGGGGAAAAAATGCATAAACTTGTGATTCATTGATCGCTTCCAGCAAACACACACAGTATTGTAGGAGAGGCTATTGAAAATAAAAGAGAAAAGTTCGATTTCGGCCTCGAAAATACCCGTGACACCGATTTGTCACGGTACTTTGTCACGGAATTTTTTTGAAAGATTCGATTTCGTGACAAGCTGATTTTTTCATTGACACACAAAATTCAATTTAGTGACAAATGACTTTTTTCATTGACAAAAAAAAATTCGATTTCGTGACAAATCCATTTTTTCATTGACAAAAAAATGTCATAGAAAAAAAATGGATTTTGTCAAGGAAAAAGTCGTGACAGCCAACCCGCCAGTCACTGAAAAGTGACCAGACAGCCACTTGACAAACACAAAAGAGGCCATTCTTGAGCTGTCTAGAAACCGAAGGGCAGAGACTGAAGACACAAGGTATGATAACTTTATGATTATGCGAGACTTAGTATATCGCGAACACGGTCAGGCTTGCACGCCTCTGGCCAGAGGCCAGCCCCACTAAATGATATGCAGCAGACACTCATTGCAAATTTCATTTTCATTTGGTAAAAAATTAATGGGTGCGCAAGTTTCTATACCTAATACCCCAACCCTCACCCATACATTCCATTACACACACCAAAACAGATCGAATCCACCAGCGCATGCGACGAGAGTTCGGTTATTATGGTGGTGGAAAGGGGGGTGGGAACACTTTGTCAGTCACTGCTATAGCCATTAACCAGGGAGCATAGCTAGTGCAAGAAATTCGACTTTGGAAACCTTCCGGAAAGTCTGTCCTCTGCTTCCGGAGGACTAGACACAAGAAAATATTGTTTGTTCCCCCAGAAAACCAGTGCACAATTCACACTCCTTGTGGGTGGTCTTGTTGCCTTTTCGTCATAGTAATTTTGGCCCAGGCATGTTCTTGAAGCATGACAATTTAGTGTGTATGGGGCAGGGTGTTGTTTTGTTCTGAATTCTCTTTGTTATAACATCTAAGTCAATCGCGGGTGGTGGTTTGTGTAGCGTGAGGCACTCTTTTTAACAAACTTCCTGCAGTTGCTATGCACTGTTATTTCTTCGGATTTATCATCATACAGCGTAACATAGTGGATTCGCCTGGTCGACACAACCTTTGATAGATATGGGATAACCAACCCCCTTCGACCCCTCGTGGGTTCACTGAACAAGCCCTAGTGGTAGTTAAACGCGATTGACATTTACATTCCTAGAGATGAAAGAACAAGATAACACTTCTGTACCCGCGCATCAAAATTGTGGAAAACTTTGCACCCCAAACACCCTCAACAACGCCCGCCAAAAGGCGCCCCTTGTTTCTGGGAGTTGGTTCTCATGTTTGATACACTGCACAGCAGGCATTCCTCCTGAGTCCAACGCATGTTTGGCCTGTCTGCGGCGTTGTACTTAAGGTGCACGAAGACAGGGTCTGGTGGTAAATTTTGCGTAGTACTGCGACGTGGTACTACGTGGGTCTGGGAACCTGGTACCTGGGTACAGGATATTTGTTGTAAAGACATCTTCCACCATGCATTGAGGAGGGTAAGACAGTGTTCGCAGTTTCTACCTGATAGCATTACACATTTAACTTCTCCACGGGGGTCTTGGGCCGTTCATTCGGTTATACCTTGACTACCGGAAGATATTCTTGAGGCCTTTTTGGTCTCTAGAATATCCGGTCTTCCCGAACGGAGGCACACTTTGTGTGTTACTACGACCTGGCAATTTCCAGCAGTAGGTTAAGTAATCTTTCTTGTAAATTGTTGGATCATTATCTCCTCAGTGCATGCATGCCCCACGTGACTGGACACTTTTGTGTTTGTCATGTGGAGCTGTGGTTGCTCTTTCACGACTTTTATCCTTGTGTCCAGTGTACCCAGTACCCAGTGCCCTGTCACGACTTTTTCCGTGACAAAAAGTTCGGTTTCCTTGACAAAATCCATTTTTTCATTGACATTTTTTTGTCACTGAATTTTTGGATTTGTCACGAAATCGAATTTTTTTTGTCAATGAAAAAATCGGTTTGTCACGAAATCGAATTTTGTGTGTCAATGAAAAAATTGGTTTGTCACGAAATCGATTTTTTTTTGTCACGAAATCGAATCTTTCAAAAAAATTCCGTGACAAAGTACCGTGACAAATCGGTGTCACGGTAATTTTCGAGGCCGAAATCGAACTTTTCTCAAAATAAAAAGTAGAGTTGAAATTCAAAGCCCCTCTCGTGAACAGTGTACCTTTGGTATGACCGGCTGTACCGGGGGGGGAGGTGGACACCCAAACCATGCAGTCCTACATTCATTCCGTGGTTTTACATCTGCCACATATGTGGAAGGTAATACGTGGTTTTGAGTGTTTTATAAAAGAGAAAAACGAAAATGACAACTTTTCTCTTTTTTTTGTGTTTTTGTATTTTTTTTTTGGGGGGGATGGGGGGGAAAGTTGGGGGGAAATCGATAACTACGTTCATATTTTTTTTTTTGACGCGCTTTTCAAAACAAAGTACCAAGCCTTAAGAATTCAAGCATATTTATCCTTTTTTTAAAAAAATCGCTTGTATGGAGTTTCTTTGTATCACTTTACTTTATTTTTGTTTTGTTTTGCATTTTTTCCCCCCTTTTTTTTGAAAAAATTTGACAACGTGCAGTCACCTCCTTTTTTTGTGTGAATCTCACACAAACCCCCTGTCTCTTCCCCCCGTTATCTTTCTCAGTCTTGCTGCCCCCTCATTCATCTCTTGCATACTTTTTACCCATATCACATCCCTCTGCCCAGATTTACTCCTCTTGTATAATGTTTCGCTAAATGAATGTGGTTTTTTTTTCCATTTTTTTCTATGATTGAAAGAACGATCTGAGGGGAGAAAGAAACAAAAAAAAATGAAAAAGAAATGGAAATGCACAAAAAAAACAAAAAAAAAAAAAAAATACTGAGTACATCTCCAAACTAATCTCCATTTTTTCCTTTCGTTTTTTAAAAATTTAACTTCCCTTTATCCCCATTCCTCCAAAAAATGCGTTCGCCACGTAGTTCCCCTTTTTTTCTTTTGAAATTTCCCCCTCTCTTTTTCCCCCCAATTTCCCCTCTCCACCTGCCTGAAGACTCACTTCAGGACAAAACAAAAAAAATTTTTTAACCCCCCTCCCTCCCTCCCAATCCTTCCCCCACACAGACACCTACCTTCTCACATTTTTTCTTTTTTTTTTTGATAAAAAAGCGATCAAATCCTCTCATATTTCATCTTTTTTCTTCATCTTCTTCACCTTCTCCTCCTCCTCCTCCTCCTTTCCTCCCCCAAAAAAAAAAAAAAAATTCCCATATCTAGTACCCACTGCGAGCCTCCTCCGCGTCGTATTGGGAGAGCTCGTTGACCCATTCGCCAAGCGCTTCTGTCTCGGGGTTGTGCTTCCACTCGGTCACGGTGAAGGCCTCCTTCGGGCCCTGGGAGAAGTCTGCTGCTGCGGATTCGCCCTCCGCCTTGGAACGACGGTCAAGGTATGCCGACATGTCCTCCACCACGAAGGATCCAACGTTGAGTCTCCATCCGTCAAGGATACCGGGGTCGACCAGGTATTCGAACTCAAGCTTCCAGTCCTTCTTTTCGGGGAGACGTGCGGCGACGGTCGCGGCAGCGGCCTTGCGTGCGGCCTCAGCCTGGGTCTTGTTGGATTCAGGGAGGCCCGAGAGGGTGACCGGGACAACAATGGTCTTCTGTGCAGACTTCACGTAGACCTGGAAGATGTGTGCGACCTCCTCAAGCTTGTCCATCGAGCTGGCGCTCTGCATCCAGCGGAGCACAAAGCGGACTCCGTCGTCGAGGTCAGCGAACTCCTTGTCGGTCGCAACGTTCGCCTCGGTCCTCCAGTGTGCCCCCAGCTTGCCGGTTCTCTCCTTCAGGAGCAGTGCCGTGAGCGTCTTGATGTACGCCTCCCCCTTGTTCTCCTTGGTCGCAAGCTTGTACATCAGCTTGCTGAAGAGCAGGTGGTCGCCTCCGAACACACGCTCGGGGTAGGTCTCCGCAGCGAAGTCGGACTTGAAGATGGCGACGTGGTCGGGCTTCACCCAGGCAGGGGCGGAGTTGAAGCGTGCACCCTTGGTGGCGCACATTGTGGACACTGCTTTGCGCATCATTTTAATTTCTTTTTTTTTCTTTTTTCTGATTTTTTTTAGAGTGGAAATGGGAAAGGAGAGGGGAAAGAGAGGAGAAGGGGGAGGAGGAGGGGGTGAGTGTATAATGGAAAAACTTTTGACTATGGACTAATAGTACTTTATAGCAGTCGCCTATCTAACGTACACATCTACAACTACAAAACGAACAGAACGCATGTGTAATCACAACACATCTTGGAAAAGACGTGGGATTGCTGCGGAAATGATAATGCATCAGCTAACACCTCTGCTGGGTGACAGGGGAGGGAAGAAAGTGAAAGTCAATTGTGCATTTATTTTCTCCATTTCAGCAGGACTTCATTTGCAAGATAAGCTTCGGATGGGGAACACTGTAAAGTGCCCTTTTTCCACGGGTCTTCCTCAGGGGGCTCGCTCACATTAGGCACGATGTATCTGTGAGGCCTGGGGCAGCATCGCTTTGTGGCCCCAAAAAATAAAGAATAAGTAGGGTGGCTTAGCTCGTTCAATAAGGGGTAGCGTGACATGATGAGTATGTGTCCTTGTGCGAACCTCAACAAGAAACACACCACCTATCACAAAACAGAGAAGACAACACAACGAGAGAGTTACGTCTTGTAAAAGACAACTGCGCACTCCTTGCTGCTCATCAGATCCAAGTTGCGACAGTCCTTCAATCACATAAAATAATCATAAACAAGGCATACTAAGATGCGCCTGAGCCGTGCATGGGGGTAGTACACAACCACTCGTCAGCCGGCGTTCCGTCCATCAATGAAAACAAGGAATTGTTATTGGAAAAGAAAAAAAACGGGGTCTGCTTTGGATATGGGGGGCCCACGCTCCCGGAACTCCACCCTGTAGAAATAATCCACAACACGCCCATCACTCTGCTCTTCTGCAGGTATGCGAAAACGCTCCTCGTATGCTGCCAGAACCACTGGGACGCCTGCACCTGAAACGTTGGGCTGTTGTCTTCACACTCCTCTTCGTCCACCAGCTGCTCGACAGCGGTGTTGGACGTAGGCTTGGCAGGCTCGATGACCATCTGCTCGATGGCTGCAGAGTCGGGGTCCGCGTCAGCTCGTAGTCGTCCACAGGTTCCCACTCATCGTCGTCGTCAGAGCAACCGACAGCATTGATTTCAATACTATACCTTACTTCACCTTCGGTTACCCTTACAGGGGGGTGAAGGAAGCTTCTGGAAAACTCGCTAAAACACGTTGTCCCGTCCTTTTTTGTCTGACTCAACGACTCTGTAGCCAGACCCCTTGTGCTGGACAAGAACGTCTTCAAGTGCAGACGGCAGTGTTGTCCCTTCAGGAGGCTCGTACAGACACACAACCCCGTCACGCACAGCCTCCTCGCACAGCGCCCAACTCCGACGCACCACATCCCCCATCACAGTCACAAAGCGCTGGCTCCGTGCACCAACATCCCCGTGCTGCACAGGACCGCTTGCAAGACCAGTCCCGTTCAGTGCAAATTTCACAGACATGCGCTTGCACAAACCGTATCGCGTTCTCCATGTGTGCAGGTGCAGAACGCGACACGTTCCACCCAACACACACACAGTTCCCAAGCAGCGTCACCAGACTCCCTCCACTCTGCTCCAGTGAGATCGTCAGTGTCGTGAGTTTGACGCTCATTTGTGCGAAAGCTGTGTTGTGTCCCACGTCACCCACTGCAAGCTGTGCAACTCCCACAGTGCCAGAGACCTGGGTGGTCGAGTGTGCAAACAGCGACTGAGAGAGCACGTGCGTGGAGGAAGCTAGCGACCACTTGTCAGTCGACTCCGACAACGCTTGAGAAGTTTGACTCTTGCCTAGCTGCGCGGTGGAGTGTAGCCTAAGCGAAGAAGACTCGACACGAGAAGACTCGCAAAGTGGTGTCTCCCTTCGTCCCCCAAGTGACACAGGCCACACACAGCACACCAACGTGCTCCCAGACACACCCTTCAAGTGAACTGCCTCAGGCACACCAGCAACAGCACTGCACGACTCAGACACAGACGTCCGCAGGTCAGACGGCAAAGCCACAGCACCAGGTGTGCATGTGCTCTCAAGGCGTGACGCAACGTTCACTGTGTGTCCGAAGTAGTCTGTCCGTCCCGTCAGTGTGTTCTGCTCCACAGTCACAGGGCCAGTGTTCACACCAATGCGCACAGTCAGACCACCCCACAGCGACCCCTGCCGACAGCAGATTGGTGCATCCTCAAGCAGAGACGCAGGCCAGTCTGCTTCAAACAGACGCTCCTGCACACGCAACCCAAACGCCACACCGTCGCAAGTGGATGCAAAGGCAATCATGAATGCGTCGCCAATGGTCTTCACCTCGTACCCACCACACATCACAGCATTGTGGATCTGCAGTCCAGCACGCATCCCCTCAGGTGCGTTCTCCCAGATCGACGTCGACGCACGGATGTCTGTGAACACAATCGTTGCTGTCTCGCTGTCAAGCCCAGGCGGTGCCACTGCCGACTGCTGCACACCGTGCTCATCCACCTCAGCCTCAAACAGCGCAGCAGGGAGGTAGGGAAGGTACTTCCGCAGGTTCTCCTCCAATCCCCTCAATGCATCTGTCATCCCCTCAGGCAGGTCACCCTCATGCGCCTTCAGCAGCTCAGCCGCCTTCTCCACGTCGTACCTTGCCAGGAGTGAGGCGATCTCTTGCACGGTGTTGATCGTCCGCTCCATTGATGTCTGCTCCTTCAGCACCTCACGTGCAAAGCCACGCGTCACGATGAAGTCAATCACAAAGACACCCACTGCAGTAAATAGGCGGACCGATGGGAACGGTACTGGGCAGGGTGGAGTCTCACAGGCAAACTTCTCCTCCAAGTAAAACAGCCGTCCGTACTTGCCCTCCTGTGCAGGCAACCCGGGAATGTCAAACAGACCAAACCTGAAGCTCTCCTCAACACTAAGCACCAGTAACCAGAGCACTATGACACACACAAGACCCAGACTGTACTGTGTGGGCACCTGCATCACAAGCAGCATGTCGACAATTATCACAAGTAGAGGCCACTGATAAATGGACGTTGCTCGTGCATTCAAATCCCACATCAACATTCCACATGTAATGACGTACAACGTGCCCACCACCACCCTTGTTGTCAACGGAACCCTGCACAGCACTGCACAGATCGCAATGCTGAACCCAAGCAGCACCACCAGTGACCCTGCCATTGAGATAGGCGCCGCCATTTTTATTAGTACTTCTATCCATGCTAAAAGAGACAATGAAGTGGCACCCCAACCCACACAGGTGAAGATGAAGAACTGTGTGCGCAGCTCCTTCTGTTTGGTGCTCAGTGTCCCGTCCAAGGAGAGCACGCCATTGAGACACTGCATCCCCATATCCCCTCCCGTCAGTGTACCTGTGTTCCTGCGGTGGAGTGGTCTGGATGAGAAAAAGTTGTTCAAATGTGTCAAAACTCGAATCTGACAGTCGCCAACTGATCTTGATTACTCGACTAGAATAGGGAAGAATATTTTCGTTGAACGCAGCCAAAAACAGTGTATTAGATCTGAATTTTGGCGGAAGTGATTTTTAAAGGGAGGGAGAAAATAGTCGGTATCAGTCCATTAAAGGTTGGCTTTATTCGAGTTTCTAATAACACTGCGTGTAAGGAACAAAAAAAAGTATACACGCGGGACATCGTGGTGATTGAAACCACTATCCCCTCTATCATACAAGCTCGGATGGTCAGAACACTCTGTACCTATTACAGGAAGAACGGCGGGTCACAAAAAAGGGAGGGGAGAGTTGGCTTCTTTGTCCCACACCACGAGCAATGACAAGCGGGCACGACTAGTTAGATGACCACATAATGACAAGACCCCTGTCACATGACGGGACATAACGCCAATCGTATTGTGTCAGCGGTCTTGTCATTATTTAGTGCCGACGCGTAAGAACCGACCCGTTAGAACCGACGCGTGAGAACCGACGCGCAAGAACCGACGCGTAAGAAGCGACGCGTAAGAACCGACGCGTAAGAACCGCCGCGTTACAACCGACGCGGTAGAACCGACTCGTTAGAACCGACGCGTTAGAACCGCCGCGTAAGAACCGACTCGTTAGAACCGACGCGTAAGAAGCGACGCGTAAGAACCGCCGCGTTACAACCGACGCGTTAGAACCGACGCGTAAGAACCGACGCGTAAGAACCGACGCGTTAGAACCGACGCGTTAGAACCGACTCGTTAGAACCGACGCGCAAGAACCGACGCGTTAGAACCGACGCGTTAGAACCGACGCGTCAGAACCGACGCGTTAGAACCGCGGAGTAAGAACCGACGCGTTAGAACCGACGCGTAAGAGCCGACTCGTTAGAACCGACGCGTGAGAACCGACGCGTTAGAACCGACGCGTCAGAACCAACGCGTAAGAACCGACGCGTTAGAACCGCGGAGCAAGAACCGACGCGTTAGAACCGACGCGTAAGAACCGACGCGTGAGAACCGACGCGTTAGAACCGACGCGTCAGAACCGACGCGTTAGAACCGACGCGTTAGAACCGCGGAGTAAGAACCGACGCGTAAGAACCGACGCGTTAGAACCGACTCGTTAGAACCGACGCGTAAGAACCGACGCGTTAGAACCGACTCGTTAGAACCGACGCGCGAGAACCGACGCGTTAGAACCGACGCGTCAGAACCAACGCGTAAGAACCGACGCGTTAGAACCGACGCGTCAGAACCGACGCGTAAGAACCAACGCGTAAGAGCCGACTCGTTAGAACCGACGCGTGAGAACCGACGCGTTAGAACCGACGCGTCAGAACCAACGCGTAAGAACCGACGCGTTAGAACCGCGGAGCAAGAACCGACGCATTAGAACCGACGCGTAAGAACCGACGCGTGAGAACCGACGCGTTAGAACCGACGCGTCAGAACCGACGCGTTAGAACCGCGGAGTAAGAACCGACACGTAAGAACCGACGCGTTAGAACCGACGCGTAAGAACCAACGCGTAAGAGCCGACTCGTTAGAACCGACGCGTGAGAACCGACGCGTTAGAACCAACGCGTAAGAACCGACGCGTTAGAACCGCGGAGCAAGAACCGACGCGTTAGAACCGACGCGTAAGAACCGACGCGTGAGAACCGACGCGTTAGAACCGACGCGTCAGAACCGACGCGTTAGAACCGCGGAGTAAGAACCGACACGTAAGAACCGACGCGTTAGAACCGACGCGTAAGAACCAACGCGTAAGAGCCGACTCGTTAGAACCGACGCGTGAGAACCGACGCGTTAGAACCAACGCGTAAGAACCGACGCGTTAGAACCGCGGAGCAAGAACCGACGCGTTAGAACCGACGCGTAAGAACCGACGCGTGAGAACCGACGCGTTAGAACCGACGCGTTAGAACCGCGGAGTAAGAACCGACGCGTTAGAACCGACGCGTAAGAACCAACGCGTAAGAGCCGACTCGTTAGAACCGACGCGTGAGAACCGACGCGTTAGAACCGACGCGTAAGAACCGACGCGTTAGAACCGACGCCTAAGAACCGACGCAAAAGAACCGACGCGTTAGAACCGATTCGTAAGAACCAACGCGTTAGAACCGACGCGTTAGAACCGACGCGTAAGAACCGACGCGTTAGAACCGACGCGTAAGAACCGACGCGTTAGAACCGACGCGTAAGAACCGACGCGTTAGAACCGACGCCTAAGAACCGACGCAAAAGAACCGACGCGTTAGAACCGATTCGTAAGAACCAACGCGTTAGAACCGATTCGTAAGAACCGACGCGTTAGAACCGACGCCTAAGAACCGACGCGAAAGAACCGACGCGTTAGAACCGATTCGTAAGAACCAACGCGTTAGAACCGACTCGTTAGAACCGACGCGTGAGAACCGACGCGTTAGAACCGACGCGTAAGAACCGACGCGTTAGAACCGACGCCTAAGAACCGACGCAAAAGAACCGACGCGTTAGAACCGATTCGTAAGAACCAACGCGTTAGAACCGACGCGTTAGAACGGACGCTGTAGAACCTACGCGTAAGAACCGACGCGTTAGAACCGATTCGTAAGAACCGACGCTTTAGAACCGACGCGTAAGAACCGACGCGTAAGAACCGACGCGTAAGAACCGACGCGTTAGAACCGACGCGTTAGAACGGACGCTGTAGAACCTACGCGTAAGAACCGACTCGTTAGAACCGACGCGTTAGAACGGACGCTGTAGAACCTACTCGTTAGAACCGACGCCTAAGAACCGACGCAAAATAACCGACGCGTTAGAACCGACGCGTTAGAACCGACGCGAAAGAACCGACGCGTTAGAACCGACGCGTTAGAACCGATTCGTAAGAACCAACGCGTTAGAACCGACGCGTAAGAACCGACGCGAAAGAACCGATGCGTTAGAACCGACGCGAAAGAACCGACGCGTAAGAACCGCGGAGCAAGAACCGACGCGTTAGAACCGACGCGTCAGAACCGACGCGTTAGAACCGACGCGTTAGAACCGACGCGTAAGAACCGACGCGTTAGAACCGACGCGTTAGAACCGACTCGTTAGAACCGACGCGTAAGAACCGACGCGTTAGAACCGACGCGAAAGAACCGACGCGTTAGAACCGACGCGTTAGAATCGACGCGAAAGAACCGACGCGTTAGAACCGACGCGTTAGAACCGCGGAGCAAGAACCGACGCGTTAGAACCGACGCGTTAGAACCGACGTGTTAGAACGGACGCTGTAGAACCGACGCGTTAGAACCGACGCGTAAGAACCGCGGAGCAAGAACCGACGCGTTAGAACCGACGCGTTAGAACCGACGCGTTAGAACCGACGCGTAAGAACCGACGCGTTAGAACCGACGCGTTAGAACCGACGTGTTAGAACGGACGCTGTAGAACCGACGCGTTAGAACCGACGCGTAAGAACCGACGCGAAAGAACCGACGCGTTAGAACCGATTCGTAAGAACCAACGCGTTAGAACCTACGCGTTAGAACCGACGCGTTAGAACGGATTCGTAAGAACCGACGCGTTAGAACCGACGCGTAAGAACCGACGCGTTAGAACCGACGCGAAAGAACCGACGCGTTAGAACCGACGCGTTAGAACCGACGTGTTAGAACGGACGCTGTAGAACCGACGCGTTAGAACCGACGCGAAAGAACCGACGCGTAAGAACCGACGCGTTAGAACCGACGCGAAAGAACCGACGCGTGAGAACCGACGCGTTAGAACGGATTCGTAAGAACCGACGCGTTAGAACCGACGCGAAAGAACCGACGCGTAAGAACCGCGGAGCAAGAACCGACGCGTTAGAACCGACGCTGTAGAACCGACGCGTTAGAACCGACGCGTTAGAACCGACGCGTAAGAACCGACGCGTTAGAACCGACGCGAAAGAACCGACGCGTTAGAACCGACGCGTAAGAACCGAAGCGTAAGAACCGACGCGTTAGAACCGACGCGAAAGAACCGACTCGTTAGAACCGACGCGTTAGAACCGATTCGTAAGAACCGACGCGTTAGAACGGACGCTGCAGAACCGACGCGTAAGAACCGACGCGTTAGAACCGACGAGTTAGAACCGACGCGAAAGAACCGACGCGAAAGAACCGACGCGTTAGAACCGATTCGTAAGAACCGACGCGTTAGAACCGACGCGTTAGAACCGACGCGTAAGAACCGACGCGTTAGAACCGACGCGTTAGAACCGACGCGTTAGAACCGACGCGAAAGAACCGACTCGTTAGAACCGACGCGTTAGAACCGATTCGTAAGAACCGACGCGTTAGAACGGACGCTGCAGAACCGACGCGTAAGAACCGACGCGTTAGAACCGACGAGTTAGAACCGACGCGAAAGAACCGACGCGAAAGAACCGACGCGTTAGAACCGATTCGTAAGAACCGACGCGTTAGAACCGACGCGTAAGAACCGCGGAGCAAGAACCGACGCGTTAGAACCGACGCGTAAGAACCGACGCGTTAGAACCGACGCGTTAGAACGGACGCTGTAGAACCTACGCGTAAGAACCGACGCGTTAGAACCGATTCGTAAGAACCGACGCTTTAGAACCGACGCGAAAGAACCGACGCGTTAGAACCGACGCGTTAGAACCGATTCGTAAGAACCGACGCGTTAGAACCGACGCGTAAGAACCGACGCGTAAGAACCGACGCGTTAGAACCGACGCGTTAGAACGGACGCTGTAGAACCGACGCGTTAGAACCGACGCGTTAGAACCGACGCGAAAGAACCGACGCGTTAGAACCGACGCTGTAGAACCGACGCGTTAGAACCGACGCGTTAGAACCGATTCGTAAGAACCAACGCGTTAGAACGGACGCTGTAGAACCGACGCGTAAGAACCGACGCGTTAGAACCGACGCGAAAGAACCGACGCGTAAGAACCTCGGAGCAAGAACCGACGCGTTAGAACCGACGCGTCAGAACCGACGCGTTAGAACCGACGCGTTAGAACCGACGCGTTAGAACCGACGCGTTAGAACCGACGCGTTAGAACCGACGCGTTAGAACCGACGCGAAAGAACCGACGCGTAAGAACCTCGGAGCAAGAACCGACGCGTTAGAACCGACGCGTCAGAACCGACGCGTTAGAACCGACGCGTTAGAACCGACGCGTAAGAACCGACGCGTTAGAACCGACGCGTTAGAACCGACGCGTTAGAACCGACGCGTTAGAACCGACGCGTTAGAACCGATTCGTAAGAACCGACGCGTTAGAACCGACGCGTAAGAACCGACGCGTTAGAACCGACGCGAAAGAACCGACGCGTTAGAACCGACGCGTTAGAACCGATTCGTAAGAACCAACGCGTTAGAACCGACGCGTAAGAACCGACGCGTTAGAACCGACGCGTTAGAACCGACGCGTTAGAACCGACGCGTTAGAACCGACGCGTAAGAACCGACGCGAAAGAACCGACGCGTTAGAACCGACGCGTTAGAACCGATTCGTAAGAACCAACGCGTTAGAACCGACGCGTAAGAACCGACGCGAAAGAACCGACGCGTTAGAACCGATTCGTAAGAACCGACGCGTTAGAACCGACGCGTTAGAACCGACTCGTTAGAACCGACGCGTAAGAACCGACGCGTTAGAACCGACGCGAAAGAACCGACGCGTTAGAACCGCGGAGCAAGAACCGACGCGTTAGAACCGACGCGTTAGAACCAACGCGTTAGAACGGACGCTGTAGAACCGACGCGTTAGAACCGACGCGTAAGAACCGCGGAGCAAGAACCGACGCGTTAGAACCGACGCGTCAGAACCGACGCGTTAGAACCGACGCGTAAGAACCGACGCGTTAGAACCGACGCGTTAGAACCGACTCGTTAGAACCGACGCGTAAAACCGACGCGTTAGAACCGACGCGAAAGAACCGACGCGTTAGAACCGACGCGTTAGAACCGACGCGTTAGAACCGACGCGTAAGAACCGACGCGTAAGAACCGATTTAGTTTTTTTTGGCAATCCTTAACACTCACTGGCTGGTGTGGTTGATGTATGAAAGGTTTGCAACGCACACAAGCCAACCAACGCAACCGATGCGCTACGTTTCTTGCGTTCACATCGTTCCGTTCAGATCGGAACGATGTGAACGGAACGAATGCAACCGACGCAACGCAACCGTTCGGTACGTAACGTCTCGAACCAAAGACACGGAAGCAACGCAACGCACCGAACGCAACGCATGCAACGCAACGCAACCGATGTGTACGTAACGATCGGAACGCAACCAACGCAACGCAACCGCTCTGTTCGTTGCACTCTGTATATAACGATCTCTACACAACGAACGCAACGCATGCAACACAACGTAACCGGTGTGTACGTAACGAACGCAACGTAGCGAAGGCAGCGCAACCAACGCAACGAGTGGTTACAAACCCCCACGCATGGTTCTCACACGCTCTGGCACGTTTCCCAAGCCTCAAACCCGGTTACCTGCCTGAAAAACCGGGTTTTCGGCCAAAACGCCTGTTTTGCCTGTATAACCCTGTAGAACCCTTAAGAAACACGTGTAAAAAAGGGGTACTCGCGACACCCTCGTTTCAGGGTCTGTCAGGGTTTGGAGGTCTTTCTCATTTGCAAACCCTCAAAAAAACCTCCTATCTTCCCAAGAATCCACTTTTTTGACCTCTTTGGACGTTTAGAGACCTGAAAAAAAATGGCCGAAACCCACCCCGGGGGGGGGGACCGGGGGGGGTGCCTTAGAGGGGGTGGGTGGGGTGGTGAAGCAACCTTAAAGACCTTAACACCGAGTGTTAAGGAATTTAGTTTTTTTTGGCAATCCTTAACACTCCTGGCTGGTGTGGTTGATAAACGCAACCGAACACAACGAAACGGATCCGCTCTTTTCGTTACGATCCGTATGCAACCAACGCATGCAACGCAACGCAACCGATGCGTACGTAACGATCAGAACGCAACCAACGCAACCTATGCGTACGTTGCGATCTGTATATATCGATCTCTACACAACGAACGCAACGCATGCAACACAACGTAACCCATGTGTACGTAACGATCTGTATGCAACGAACGCAACGTAACGGATGTGTACGTAACGATCGGAACGCAACGAACGTAACCAACCAAACACAACCAACGCAACGCAACCGCTCCGTACGTTGCGCTCTGTACGTAACGATAGCTACACAACGAACGCAACGCATGCAACACAACGTAACCCATGTGTACGTAACGATCTGTATGCAACGAACGCAACGTAACGGATGTAACGCATGCAACGCAACGCAACCGATGTGTACGTAACGATCGGAACGCAACGAACGTAACCAACCAAACACAACCAACGCAACGCAACCGCTCCGTACGTTGCGCTCTGTACGTAACGATAGCTACACAACGAACGCAACGCATGCAACACAACGTAACCGGTGTGTACGTAGCGATGTCTACGCAACGAAGTCAACGCAACCAACGCAACGAGTGGTTACAAACCCCCACGCATGGTTCTCACACCGCTCTGGCACGTTTCCCAAGCCGCAAACCCGGTTACCTGCCTGAAAAACCGGGTTTTTGGCCAAAACGCCTGTTTTGCCTGTAGAACCCTGTAGAACCCTTAAGAAACACGTGTAAAAACGGGGTACTCGCGACACCCTGGTTTCAGGGTCTGTCAGGGTTTGGAGGTCTTTGCTTCAGAGAAAGTCTCCTAAAAACCTCCTATCTTCCCAAGAATCCACTTTTTTGACCTCTTTCGAGGTTTAGAGACCTGAAAAAAAATGCCCGAACCCCACCTTGGGGGGGGGGGGGGGGGGGGGGTGCCTGAGAGGGGGGGTGGGTGGGTGGGTGGGTGGGAGGTGATCAGCAACCTTAAAGACCTTAACACCGAGTGTTAAGGAAATGCAAGCGATGAGTACGTAACGATCTGTATGCAACGAACGCAACGCAACGAACGCAACGCATGCAACGCAACGCAACCGATGTGTACGAAACGATCGGAACGCAACGAACGTAACCAACCGAACACAACCAACGCAACGCAACCGCTCTGTTCGTTGCACTCTGTATATAACGATCTCTACACAACGAACGCAACGCATGCAACACAACGTAACCGGTGTGCACGTAGCTATGTGTACGCAACGTAGCGAAGGCAACGCAACCAACGCAACGAGCGGTTACAAACCCCCATGCATGGTTCCCACAGCGCGCTGGCACGTTTCCCAAGCCGCAAACCCGGTTACCTGCCTGAAAAACCGGGTTTTCGGCCAAAACGCCTGTTTTGCCTGTAGAACCCTGTAGAACCCTTAAGAAACACGTGTAAAAAAGGGGTACTCGCGACACCCTCGTTTCAGGGTCTGTCAGGGTTTGGAGGTCTTTCTCATTTGCAAACCCTAAAAAAAACCTCCTATCTTCCCAAGAATCCACTTTTTTGACCTCTTTGGACGTTTAGAGACCTGAAAAAAAATGGCCGAAACCCACCCCGCGCGGGGAGGGTGGGGTGATCAGCAACCTTAAAGACCTTAACATTCCTTAACACTCGGTGTTAAGGTCTTTAAGGTTGCTGATCACCTCCCACCCACCCACCCACCCACCCCCCCTCTCAGGCACCCTCCCCCCCCCCCCCCCCCCAAGGTGGGGTTCGGGCATTTTTTTTCAGGTCTCTAAACCTCGAAAGAGGTCAAAAAAGTGGATTCTTGGGAAGATAGGAGGTTTTTAGGAGACTTTCTCTGAAGCAAAGACCTCCAAACCCTGACAGACCCTGAAACCAGGGTGTCGCGAGTACCCCTTTTTTACACGTGTTTCTTAAGGCTTCTACAGGGTTCTACAGGCAAAACAGGCGTTTTGGCCAGAAACCCGGTTTTTCAGGCGGGTAACCGGGTTTGCGGCTTGGGAAACGTGCCAGCGCGCTGTGAGAACCATGCGTGGGGGTTTGTAACCACTCGTTGCGTTGGTTGCGTTGCGTTCGTTGCATACAGATCGCTACGTACACATCGGTTGCGTTGCGTGCGTTGCATACAGATCGTAACGTACGCATCGGTTGCGTTGCGTTGCATGCGTTGCGTTCGTTGCATACAGATCGTAACGTACACATCGGTTGCGTTGCGTGCGTTGCATACAGATCGTAACGTACACATCGGTTGCGTTGCGTTGCATGCGTTGCGTTCGTTGCATACAGATCGTAACGTACGCATCGGTTGCGTTGCGTTGCATGCGTTGCGTTCGTTGCATACAGATCGTAACGTACACATCGGTTGCGTTGCGTTGTATGCGTTGCGTTCGTTGCATACAGATCGCTACATACACATCGGTTGCGTTGCGTTGCATGCGTTGCGTTCGTTGCATACAGATCGTAACGTACACATCGGTTGCGTTGCGTTGCATGCGTTGCGTTCGTTGCATACAGATCGTAACGTACGCATCGGTTGCGTTGCGTTGCATGCGTTGCGTTCGTTGCGTTCTGATCGTTACGTACACATCGGTTGCGTTGCGTGCGTTGCATACAGATCGTAACGTACGCATCGGTTGCGTTGCGTTGCATGCTTTGGTTGCATACGGATCGTAACGTATAGAGCGGATCCGTTTCGTGGTGTTCGGTTGCGTTTATCAACCACACCAGCCAGGAGTGTTAAGGATTGCCAAAAAAAACTAAATTTAGTTTTTTTTGGCAATCCTTAACACTCCTGGCTGGTGTGGTTGATAAACGCAACCGAACACAACGAAACGGATCCGCTCTATACGTTACGATCCGTATGCAACGAAAGCATGCAACGCAACGCAACCGATGCGTACGTAACGATCAGAACGCAACGAACGCAACGCAACCGATGTGTACGTTACGATCTGTATGCAACGAACGCAACGCATGCAACGCAACGCAACCGATGCGTACGTTACGATCTGTATGCAACGAACGCAACGCATGCAACGCAACGCAACCGATGCGTACGTTACGATCTGTATGCAACGAACGCAACGCAACGCAACCGATGTGTACGTAACGATCGGAACGCAACGAACGTAACCAACCGAACACAACCAACGCAACGCAACCGCTCTGTTCGTTGCACTCTGTATATAACGATCTCTACACAACGAACGCAACGCATGCAACACAACGTAACCGGTGTGTACGTAACGAACGCAACGTAGCGAAGGCAACGCAACCAACGCAACGAGTGGTTACAAACCCCCACGCATGGTTCTCACACCGCTCTGGCACGTTTCCCAAGCCTCAAACCCGGTTACCTGCCTGAAAAACCGGGTTTTTGGCCAAAACGCCTGTTTTGCCTGTTTTACCCTGTAGAACCCTTAAGAAACACGTGTAAAAAAGGGGTACTCGCGACACCCTGGTTTCAGGGTCTGTCAGGGTTTGGAGGTCTTTCTCATTTGCAAACCCTCAAAAAAACCTCCTATCTTCCCAAGAATCCACTTTTTTGACCTCTTTGGACGTTTAGAGACCTGAAAAAAAATGGCCGAAACCCACCCCGGGGGGGGGGGCGGGGGGGGTGCCTTAGAGGGGGTGGGTGGGTGGGGTGATCAGCAACCTTAAAGACCTTAACACCGAGTGTTAAGGAACTGAGTGTTAAGGAATTCGTAAGAACCGACGCGTTAGAACCGACGCGTTAGAACCGACGCGTAAGAACCGACGCGAAAGAACCGACGCGTTAGAACCGATTCGTAAGAACCAACGCGTTAGAACCGACGCGTTAGAACCGACGCGTTAGAACGGACGCTGTAGAACCGACGCGTGAGAACCGACGCGTTAGAACGGATTCGTAAGAACCGACGCGTAAGAACCGACGCGAAAGAACCGACGCGTTAGAACCGACGCTGTAGAACCGACGCGTTAGAACCGACGCGTTAGAACCGATTCGTAAGAACCGACGCGTTAGAACCGACGCGTAAGAACCGACGCGTTAGAACCGACGCGTTAGAACCGATTCGTAAGAACCGACGCGTTAGAACCGACGCGTAAGAACCGACGCGTTAGAACCGACGCGTTAGAACCGACGCGAAAGAACCGACGCGTTAGAACCGACGCTGTAGAACCGACGCGTTAGAACCGACGCGTTAGAACCGATTCGTAAGAACCGACGCGTTAGAACCGACGCGTTAGAACCGATTCGTAAGAACCGACGCGTTAGAACCGACGCGTAAGAACCGACGCGAAAGAACCGACGCGTTAGAACCGATTCGTAAGAACCGACGCGTTAGAACCGACGCGTTAGAACCGACTCGTTAGAACCGACGCGTAAGAACCGACGCGTTAGAACCGACGCGAAAGAACCGACGCGTTAGAACCGCGGAGCAAGAACCGACGCGTTAGAACCGACGCGTTAGAACCAACGCGTTAGAACGGACGCTGTAGAACCGACGCGTTAGAACCGACGCGTAAGAACCGCGGAGCAAGAACCGACGCGTTAGAACCGACGCGTCAGAACCGACGCGTAAGAACCGACGCGTTAGAACCGACGCGTAAGAACCGACGCGTTAGAACCGACGCGTTAGAACCGACTCGTTAGAACCGACGCGTAAAACCGACGCGTTAGAACCGACGCGAAAGAACCGACGCGTTAGAACCGACGCGTTAGAACCGACGCGTTAGAACCGACGCGTAAGAACCGACGCGTAAGAACCGATTTAGTTTTTTTTGGCAATCCTTAACACTCACTGGCTGGTGTGGTTGATGTATGAAAGGTTTGCAACGCACACAAGCCAACCAACGCAACCGATGCGCTACGTTTCTTGCGTTCACATCGTTCCGTTCAGATCGGAACGATGTGAACGGAACGAATGCAACCGACGCAACGCAACCGTTCGGTACGTAACGTCTCGAACCAAAGACACGGAAGCAACGCAACGCACCGAACGCAACGCATGCAACGCAACGCAACCGATGTGTACGTAACGATCGGAACGCAACCAACGCAACGCAACCGCTCTGTTCGTTGCACTCTGTATATAACGATCTCTACACAACGAACGCAACGCATGCAACACAACGTAACCGGTGTGTACGTAACGAACGCAACGTAGCGAAGGCAGCGCAACCAACGCAACGAGTGGTTACAAACCCCCACGCATGGTTCTCACACGCTCTGGCACGTTTCCCAAGCCTCAAACCCGGTTACCTGCCTGAAAAACCGGGTTTTCGGCCAAAACGCCTGTTTTGCCTGTATAACCCTGTAGAACCCTTAAGAAACACGTGTAAAAAAGGGGTACTCGCGACACCCTCGTTTCAGGGTCTGTCAGGGTTTGGAGGTCTTTCTCATTTGCAAACCCTCAAAAAAACCTCCTATCTTCCCAAGAATCCACTTTTTTGACCTCTTTGGACGTTTAGAGACCTGAAAAAAAATGGCCGAAACCCACCCCGGGGGGGGGGACCGGGGGGGGTGCCTTAGAGGGGGTGGGTGGGGTGGTGAAGCAACCTTAAAGACCTTAACACCGAGTGTTAAGGAATTTAGTTTTTTTTGGCAATCCTTAACACTCCTGGCTGGTGTGGTTGATAAACGCAACCGAACACAACGAAACGGATCCGCTCTTTTCGTTACGATCCGTATGCAACCAACGCATGCAACGCAACGCAACCGATGCGTACGTAACGATCAGAACGCAACCAACGCAACCTATGCGTACGTTGCGATCTGTATATATCGATCTCTACACAACGAACGCAACGCATGCAACACAACGTAACCCATGTGTACGTAACGATCTGTATGCAACGAACGCAACGTAACGGATGTGTACGTAACGATCGGAACGCAACGAACGTAACCAACCAAACACAACCAACGCAACGCAACCGCTCCGTACGTTGCGCTCTGTACGTAACGATAGCTACACAACGAACGCAACGCATGCAACACAACGTAACCGGTGTGTACGTAGCGATGTCTACGCAACGAAGTCAACGCAACCAACGCAACGAGTGGTTACAAACCCCCACGCATGGTTCTCACACCGCTCTGGCACGTTTCCCAAGCCGCAAACCCGGTTACCTGCCTGAAAAACCGGGTTTTTGGCCAAAACGCCTGTTTTGCCTGTAGAACCCTGTAGAACCCTTAAGAAACACGTGTAAAAACGGGGTACTCGCGACACCCTGGTTTCAGGGTCTGTCAGGGTTTGGAGGTCTTTGCTTCAGAGAAAGTCTCCTAAAAACCTCCTATCTTCCCAAGAA
This sequence comes from Rhynchopus sp. YZ270_cl-10, assembly GCA_964035575.1. NCBI lineage: Eukaryota > Euglenozoa > Diplonemea > Diplonemida > Diplonemidae > Rhynchopus > Rhynchopus sp. YZ270_cl-10. The sequence goes on along the minus strand of OZ037834.1, from coordinate 152,983 downwards.
TCCACTTTTTTGACCTCTTTCGAGGTTTAGAGACCTGAAAAAAAATGCCCGAACCCCACCTTGGGGGGGGGGGGGGGGGGGGGTGCCTGAGAGGGGGGGTGGGTGGGTGGGTGGGTGGGAGGTGATCAGCAACCTTAAAGACCTTAACACCGAGTGTTAAGGAAATGCAAGCGATGAGTACGTAACGATCTGTATGCAACGAACGCAACGCAACGAACGCAACGCATGCAACGCAACGCAACCGATGTGTACGAAACGATCGGAACGCAACGAACGTAACCAACCGAACACAACCAACGCAACGCAACCGCTCTGTTCGTTGCACTCTGTATATAACGATCTCTACACAACGAACGCAACGCATGCAACACAACGTAACCGGTGTGCACGTAGCTATGTGTACGCAACGTAGCGAAGGCAACGCAACCAACGCAACGAGCGGTTACAAACCCCCATGCATGGTTCCCACAGCGCGCTGGCACGTTTCCCAAGCCGCAAACCCGGTTACCTGCCTGAAAAACCGGGTTTTCGGCCAAAACGCCTGTTTTGCCTGTAGAACCCTGTAGAACCCTTAAGAAACACGTGTAAAAAAGGGGTACTCGCGACACCCTCGTTTCAGGGTCTGTCAGGGTTTGGAGGTCTTTCTCATTTGCAAACCCTAAAAAAAACCTCCTATCTTCCCAAGAATCCACTTTTTTGACCTCTTTGGACGTTTAGAGACCTGAAAAAAAATGGCCGAAACCCACCCCGCGCGGGGAGGGTGGGGTGATCAGCAACCTTAAAGACCTTAACATTCCTTAACACTCGGTGTTAAGGTCTTTAAGGTTGCTGATCACCTCCCACCCACCCACCCACCCACCCCCCCTCTCAGGCACCCTCCCCCCCCCCCCCCCCCCAAGGTGGGGTTCGGGCATTTTTTTTCAGGTCTCTAAACCTCGAAAGAGGTCAAAAAAGTGGATTCTTGGGAAGATAGGAGGTTTTTAGGAGACTTTCTCTGAAGCAAAGACCTCCAAACCCTGACAGACCCTGAAACCAGGGTGTCGCGAGTACCCCTTTTTTACACGTGTTTCTTAAGGCTTCTACAGGGTTCTACAGGCAAAACAGGCGTTTTGGCCAGAAACCCGGTTTTTCAGGCGGGTAACCGGGTTTGCGGCTTGGGAAACGTGCCAGCGCGCTGTGAGAACCATGCGTGGGGGTTTGTAACCACTCGTTGCGTTGGTTGCGTTGCGTTCGTTGCATACAGATCGCTACGTACACATCGGTTGCGTTGCGTGCGTTGCATACAGATCGTAACGTACGCATCGGTTGCGTTGCGTTGCATGCGTTGCGTTCGTTGCATACAGATCGTAACGTACACATCGGTTGCGTTGCGTGCGTTGCATACAGATCGTAACGTACACATCGGTTGCGTTGCGTTGCATGCGTTGCGTTCGTTGCATACAGATCGTAACGTACGCATCGGTTGCGTTGCGTTGCATGCGTTGCGTTCGTTGCATACAGATCGTAACGTACACATCGGTTGCGTTGCGTTGTATGCGTTGCGTTCGTTGCATACAGATCGCTACATACACATCGGTTGCGTTGCGTTGCATGCGTTGCGTTCGTTGCATACAGATCGTAACGTACACATCGGTTGCGTTGCGTTGCATGCGTTGCGTTCGTTGCATACAGATCGTAACGTACGCATCGGTTGCGTTGCGTTGCATGCGTTGCGTTCGTTGCGTTCTGATCGTTACGTACACATCGGTTGCGTTGCGTGCGTTGCATACAGATCGTAACGTACGCATCGGTTGCGTTGCGTTGCATGCTTTGGTTGCATACGGATCGTAACGTATAGAGCGGATCCGTTTCGTGGTGTTCGGTTGCGTTTATCAACCACACCAGCCAGGAGTGTTAAGGATTGCCAAAAAAAACTAAATTTAGTTTTTTTTGGCAATCCTTAACACTCCTGGCTGGTGTGGTTGATAAACGCAACCGAACACAACGAAACGGATCCGCTCTATACGTTACGATCCGTATGCAACGAAAGCATGCAACGCAACGCAACCGATGCGTACGTAACGATCAGAACGCAACGAACGCAACGCAACCGATGTGTACGTTACGATCTGTATGCAACGAACGCAACGCATGCAACGCAACGCAACCGATGCGTACGTTACGATCTGTATGCAACGAACGCAACGCATGCAACGCAACGCAACCGATGCGTACGTTACGATCTGTATGCAACGAACGCAACGCAACGCAACCGATGTGTACGTAACGATCGGAACGCAACGAACGTAACCAACCGAACACAACCAACGCAACGCAACCGCTCTGTTCGTTGCACTCTGTATATAACGATCTCTACACAACGAACGCAACGCATGCAACACAACGTAACCGGTGTGTACGTAACGAACGCAACGTAGCGAAGGCAACGCAACCAACGCAACGAGTGGTTACAAACCCCCACGCATGGTTCTCACACCGCTCTGGCACGTTTCCCAAGCCTCAAACCCGGTTACCTGCCTGAAAAACCGGGTTTTTGGCCAAAACGCCTGTTTTGCCTGTTTTACCCTGTAGAACCCTTAAGAAACACGTGTAAAAAAGGGGTACTCGCGACACCCTGGTTTCAGGGTCTGTCAGGGTTTGGAGGTCTTTCTCATTTGCAAACCCTCAAAAAAACCTCCTATCTTCCCAAGAATCCACTTTTTTGACCTCTTTGGACGTTTAGAGACCTGAAAAAAAATGGCCGAAACCCACCCCGGGGGGGGGGGGCGGGGGGGGTGCCTTAGAGGGGGTGGGTGGGTGGGGTGATCAGCAACCTTAAAGACCTTAACACCGAGTGTTAAGGAACTGAGTGTTAAGGAATTCGTAAGAACCGACGCGTTAGAACCGACGCGTTAGAACCGACGCGTAAGAACCGACGCGAAAGAACCGACGCGTTAGAACCGATTCGTAAGAACCAACGCGTTAGAACCGACGCGTTAGAACCGACGCGTTAGAACGGACGCTGTAGAACCGACGCGTGAGAACCGACGCGTTAGAACGGATTCGTAAGAACCGACGCGTAAGAACCGACGCGAAAGAACCGACGCGTTAGAACCGACGCTGTAGAACCGACGCGTTAGAACCGACGCGTTAGAACCGATTCGTAAGAACCGACGCGTTAGAACCGACGCGTAAGAACCGACGCGTTAGAACCGACGCGTTAGAACCGATTCGTAAGAACCGACGCGTTAGAACCGACGCGTAAGAACCGACGCGTTAGAACCGACGCGTTAGAACCGACGCGAAAGAACCGACGCGTTAGAACCGACGCTGTAGAACCGACGCGTTAGAACCGACGCGTTAGAACCGATTCGTAAGAACCGACGCGTTAGAACCGACGCGTTAGAACCGATTCGTAAGAACCGACGCGTTAGAACCGACGCGTAAGAACCGACGCGAAAGAACCGACGCGTTAGAACCGATTCGTAAGAACCGACGCGTTAGAACCGACGCGTTAGAACCGCGGAGTAAGAACCGACGCGTTAGAACCGACGCGTGAGAACCGACGAGTTAGAACCGACGCGTAAGAACCGACGCGTTAGAACCGACGCGTTAGAACCGACGCGAAAGAACCGACGCGTTAGAACCGATTCGTAAGAACCGACGCGTTAGAACCGACGCGTTAGAACCGACGCGAAAGAACCGACGCGTTAGAACCGACGCTGTAGAACCGACGCGTTAGAACCGACGCGTTAGAACCGATTCGTAAGAACCGACGCGTTAGAACCGACGCGTTAGAACCGATTCGTAAGAACCGACGCGTTAGAACCGACGCGTAAGAACCGACGCGAAAGAACCGACGCGTTAGAACCGATTCGTAAGAACCGACGAGTTAGAACCGACGCGTAAGAACCGACGCGTTAGAACCGACGAGTTAGAACCGACGCGAAAGAACCGACGCGTTAGAACCGATTCGTAAGAACCGACGCGTTAGAACCGACGCCTAAGAACCGACGCATAAGAACCGACGCGTTAGAACCGCGGAGTAAGAACCGACGCGTTAGAACCGACGCGTGAGAACCGACGAGTTAGAACCGACGCGTAAGAACCGACGCGTTAGAACCGACGAGTTAGAACCGACGCGAAAGAACCGACGCGTTAGAACCGATTCGTAAGAACCGACGCGTTAGAACCGACGCCTAAGAACCGACGCATAAGAACCGACGCGTTAGAACCGATTCGTAAGAACCGACGAGTTAGAACCGACGCGTTAGAACCGACGCGAAAGAACCGACGCGTAAGAACCGACGCGTTAGAACCGACGCGTTAGAACGGACGCTTTAGAACCGACGCGTTAGAACCGACGCGTGAGAACCGACGCGAAAGAACCGACGCGTTAGAACCGACTCGTAAGAACCGACGCGTTAGAACCGACGCGTGAGAACCGACGCGTAAGAACCGACTCGTTAGAACCGACGCGTTAGAACCGACGCGTAAGAACCGACGCGTTAGAACCGACTCGTAAGAACCGACTCGTAAGAACCGACGCGTAAGAACCGACGCGTTAGAACCGACGTGTTAGAACCGACGCGTTAGAACCGACGCGTAAGAACCGACGCGTCAGAACCGACGCGTTAGAACCGACTCGTTAGAACCGACGCGTAAGAACCGACGCGTTAGAACCGCGGCGTAAGAACCGACGCGTGAGAACCGACGAGTAAGAACCGACGCGTCAGAACCGACGCGTTTGAACCGACGCGTCAGAGACGACGCGTTAGAGTCCTAGCGCCGCGGAAACACGCTTGCAGGCTAGTATGTGTGATATCGGAACGGTCTACACGTGCTTTACACACAACGGTCTTCGTATACGATACACACAACGCTATGTATATGCGATACACGCGTTAAACGTCTCGAGTGGTTGCCAAACGCAGCCCACCTTCGGTGGGCTGCTGCAACTCGTGCCGTGTGTGGCCCACGCATGGTTCTCACACCTCGCTGGCACGTTTCCCAAGCCGCAAACCTGGTTACCTGCCTGAAAAACCGTGTTTTTGGCGAAAACGCCTGTTTTGCCTGCAGAACCCTGTGGAACCCTTAAGATACACGTGTTTTGCTAAGGCAAAAAGGGGTACTCGCGACACCCTGGAATCCGGGTCTGCCAGGGGTCCCAGCTTCCTTGAAGCCGTAAACCCCCCAAAAAGTGTCCGATCTTTCCAAAGAAAACGTTTTTTCGGCTGGGCGAAGCTTCTACACCCTGAAAAAAAAACCGGTTTTTGGTCAAAAACCCCCCGGGGCGGGGGATATAAGGGGGATTTTGGGGGGGGAGGGACTGCGGGTGGCGCCGGCTCAAGTTAAAAGACTAAAAACACAAGTGTTTTGTAGAATTGTAAAGTGGACGAGTGGGGTGCGGCCCCGCAGGGGACGCACCCCACCCCGTATAGAAAAATAAAGTCCTCCCCTCTTTGGCGTCGCGCAGATCTGCGGCCGCACTTATGGTATCCCCCTCTATCATTCCCCTCAAACCCTTTGCGGGTTTGCGCACGGAGTACAGCATTGAACAGCTAGGCAGATTGTACGACCAGTTCTTCACCCCCCACAAACTGTCCTACATGCATCACGATGTCGTGGGCGGGGATGCGCTGAAGCCGGTGTACAGCGACACCGCTGAACGGAAGCAGTTCCAGACAGCCAGTATTGTGCAGGGGGTTGAATTCAGTGACCTGTTGGCAGAGTGGCAAGAGCTCAAGTCGGCGTTGAGGGTGTGCACCTCAATGACAACTCTTCGTGACGTTCTGATGTATGTTGAGCTCAATGAGGAAGGTGACACCGAGTACCCTCAGATGAGGACGTTACTCCGTCTCTTGTTCACTCTTCCTGTGGGTACAAGCACAGCTGAGCGCTTATTCCACCACCCGCCACGCTTTGTTTTCGAGTATCTCGTAACGTGAGTTTCTCACCTGTTGTGTCTCACGAAAGACCGTGAGGCGAGACAACTCCGCCGGAGGCCCCCGACCCGGCGCGCGAAGCGCGCCGGGCTCGACCTGTATTGTGTTAAGCACTAGTAAAAAAAAAATTTTTGGGGGGGAAAAAAAACTCGTCCGCCCCCTTCGAAAACACCGGAAGAACGCGGAAACCCTGCTCTTACCCGTGAAAAAAAAAAAAAACCGATTTTTGGTCGGAATCTACATGGGGGGTTAGAGACTGAGGAGGTGGCGAATCGGCAACAGCAAAAACTAGAAAACACAAGTGTTTTCTAGAATTTGCTTTTTTCGCTATTGTGTCATGTTTCGGTAGTGTTGGTTGAGTAGGGTTTGCGGGACGACGATGTCGCGTTGCTACACGGCCAAGAGGTCAAAGAAGGTTTTGAAATCTTTTTTTTTTTTTTTTTTTTTTTTTTTTTTTTTGAGTATGTCTTTACACCATATTGTGCTTTTACGGAACCAAAGTTTGACAATTCTTTACGGACTCAGTTTGCCCGCGTTTTTATAGTGGTTTTTGCACAATACAGTGGTGCATCTCTGTATTTTTGATAGACAATGATATGTTGCCCTCGAAGGTTGAAGCTCCGGTTCACGATGTTGCAAAGTCAAGTTTGTTTTAGAGTTAGTGTAGAATCTTCTTGTCTTTGAAATGATATGATGTGATGCTTGAGTTGCTCAAAGTATCGGAGACGAGAGCCTTACTTCACTTGTGAACTTTTCTTAACTTGTTTCCAGACACCCACCCACCCTACCTCCCCACATAATTCCCATCCTCATGCAGGAGACACCACACCAGCCATGGCGTACTCATCCAAAGATGTCCTGTTCCACGCTGACTTCCCTCCAAAGGAGCTGTTGGATGGCCAGGAAGAAGGCCCAGCGAAGTGGGCCGCAGTTGCACAGTGGTTCAGAGACCACATCCCAAAGCCAACAGAACAGGAGCTGACTGCAGAGCAGAAGGTGATGGTGCGGTGGAACGTTGCCGAGTACATTGCTGAGTTCAAGGCAGGGAGGGTCACGTGTGAGGCCTATGTGCGTCTTCTGGTGGACAGACTCCTGCACTACAAGTGTCTCAACACCCATTTTGTGACTGTGTACTCAGAGGTGGATGTGATCCTGCGGCAGGCTGTGGCAATTGACGAGAAGGTGAAGCAGTCTGGGGTTGAGTCTGTGGCACCGTTGTACGGCCTTCCTGTTTCCATGAAGGGAACGGCTGCGTCGGCTGACTTCAAGACTTCTGCAGGAACGGGGATTCTTGGCGGGTCACCTGCCTGCAAAGACGCAGATATGATTGCATTGCTGAAGTCAAGGAACGCTGTGATCATGGGGTTGACAAATGTGCCTGAGTTTGCTGCGTCGTTTGTGACCACCAACCACACAAACGGGCAGACGAGGAATCCACACGACCTGAGCTTTTCTCCAGGTGGGAGCAGTGGAGGAAGTGGTGCCGCTGTGGCTGCAAGGATTGTTCCTCTGTCTGTGAGCGAAGACACCGGAGGCTCGACCAGGCACCCTGCAAGCATGAACGGGATCTTTGGGTACGACCCTGTGCGCAACCACTACCCAAATGAGGGCAACCCTGGTATAACTTCCTTCTGCGACCAAGTTGGTCTACATGCACGCACGTTTGACGACATCATCCTTGCGGACATTGCTTTGAACGGACATGCAGACTTGCACGAGCAGGCGAAGCAGAAGGTTGCTGGCAGTGTGGTGAAGGTTGCCTTCCCGAAGGAGTACTTTGTGAACTACACCGTGCCAAAGGACGCACCGAACGCATTTGGTGTTCGCAGCCTGCGTGCAGCTGAGTGCATCAGGGATGCGCTGGACTCTGTGCAGAAGGTGCTGGAGACGTCTTCATCTGTCAAGGTTGTGTCTGGGAAGGAGTGGCACAAGGTGTCGTCTACGAGGCTTGGGGAAGTGAACGCGTTGTACCACATGAACTTTGGGGTTGATGTGAATGGCAAGCATTTTGATCCGTGTCACGTTCAGTGTCATCCTTTCATTGGGAACGTTGCAACGTGGAACGAGAAGTTCCTGTCCAAACCAGTGTGCATGGGTGACGTAATTGCAGACATACGCCCATGCGGTGCAAGCCACAACCCCGGAAAGACCATGCTGCAAAGCAAGGTGACTGACGAGTCACAGTTCCGCGCTTCCGACTACCAAGCGTTCGAGGCAATGAAGCACTGGAACAGATACTTCGACGACAACGATGTGGACCTGATCTGTGTGCCAACACAGTTTTCGCCTTCATGCAAACTGGACGAGTTGGCTGAGTCGAAGGCACCTGCAGAGATTCTGCAGGAGGACGGCACCTACAAACTGGAGTACTCTGCACGACTGTACCACCTGAACTACCCAATATTAATGATGTTCAAAGAATTCCCTGTGCCGAAGCTGCAGGTGCCTGTTGGGAAGGACGCTGAAGGACGCACGATTGGGATCACCTTCTTCGGGAAGAGCATGACGGAGCACCACCAACTGTACGACGACAGGTTTGCACAGGAGTTCGACATTGAGTTCCTGCACAAGGTGAAGGTTGCTGTGGATCTGATTCATGCGGAGACGTCTCTGCAGCGTGTGGAGCCTGCCCTCAACAGCAACGTTTTTGCGTAGGGGTCTCATCTTACCCTTTTTTTTTAAAATTTCTTTTCTCTTTTATTTTTGTTACCCTGGCACAGCCTTCACATCATGCACGAAAACTGCGGACTGCCATAAACAGAATTCACCTCATTATCCACGAACACATTGCAGGATATTGTTAAGCCACACCTTCAATGTCAACGTTATTCCACCAGAATGTGAAATGACCACAGTCTGCTCAACACATACCGCGGAGGAGGCTCACGACCACACCCCCAGACATGAGCTGCATACCCCACAAGCCCTCTCTCTCAGGTGCTGTCTCTCACTGTCGTAGGAACAGTAGGAGGACACAGCGTCTCAGCCCACAGAAGAGAGCATTGTACGTGACACCCCTTAGGTGCATGCAATCCCCCTGCACACGGAGTTGTTGTGCCATGTTGCTGACAACATATCCGATAAGGTGGGGTATTAGGTGTCAGGTGGTGTGGATGTACTTTACGGTCAGTGATTGGGTCATCTCAAGATGTGCCATATCTATATGTGGACACATGGTGTCAATGTGTGTAGAGATCAATGATTTCCTTCTACGGAAAGTAGAGTACTTTGTCAGCAGGCATATTCGCCCTGCAGGTTTTCTCTTGAAAGACCCAGTATTGCACAATGTAAAGTGTTCTGAATACGGCTGTGGGTCCGAACGTCTGGTACCCTTTTCTTTCCGTCTGTTTTTGTTTTCATTCCATGTGGAATCCAAGAGTCTTTTTGTATGTTTTTTTTTTGTGTGAAAGTGTTTGGATGCAGCATACAGTGCGCAGCCATAACACTTCGTCTTCTTCTTATTGATTGTTCAGTTTTTCTTTTATCCACATCCGATTTTTTATTATAAATGAAAAAGTGTCCTGCCAGAGTTCCTGATGTGTCATCTCTGTCACACTCTATGGGATGCAGTGTCTCTCTGCGAAGAATTGTAGTTGTTCACAGTGAAATTGTCATTTGTTTGACGCAATACAAAACGGAGGATTGTCTTTGCTTTATTGCCCCCCACGCACCCTCCCTACCTCCCCACGCAATTCCCATCCTCATGCAGGAGACATCACACCAGCCATGGCGTACTCATCCAAAGATGTTCCGTTCCACGCCGACTTCCCTCCAAAAGAGCTGTTGGATGGCCAGGAAGAAGGCCCAGCGAAGTGGGCCGCAGTTGCACAGTGGTTCAGAGACCACATCCCAAAGCCAACGGAGCAGGAGCTGACTGCAGAGCAGAAGGTGATGGTGCGGTGGAACGTTGCCGAGTACATTGCTGAGTTCAAGGCAGGGAGGGTCACGTGTGAGGCCTATGTGCGTCTTCTGGTGGACAGACTCCTGCACTACAAGTGTCTCAACACCCACTTTGTGACTGTGTACTCAGAGGTGGACGTGATCCTGCGGCAGGCTGTGGCAATTGACGAGAAGGTGAAGCAGTCTGGGGTTGAGTCTGTGGCACCGTTGTACGGCCTTCCTGTTTCCATGAAGGGAACGGCTGCGTCGGCTGACTTCAAGACTTCTGCAGGAACGGGGATTCTTGGCGGGTCACCTGCCTGCAAAGACGCAGATATGATTGCATTGCTGAAGTCAAGGAACGCTGTGATCATGGGGTTGACAAATGTACCTGAGTTTGCTGCGTCGTTTGTGACCACCAACCACACAAACGGGCAGACGAGGAATCCACACGACCTGAGCTTTTCTCCAGGTGGGAGCAGTGGAGGAAGTGGTGCCGCTGTGGCTGCAAGGATTGTTCCTCTGTCTGTGAGCGAAGACACCGGAGGCTCGACCAGGCACCCTGCAAGCATGAACGGGATCTTTGGGTACGACCCTGTGCGCAACCACTACCCAAATGAGGGCAACCCTGGTATGACGTCCTTCTGTGATCAGATTGGCCTACATGCACGCACGTTTGACGACATCATCCTTGCGGACATTGCTCTGAACGGACATGCAGACTTGCACGAGCAGGCGAAGCAGAAGGTTGCTGGCAGTGTGGTGAAGGTTGCCTTCCCGAAGGAGTACTTTGTGAACTATACCATGCCAAAGGACGCACCAAATGTATTTGGTGTTCGCAGCATGCGTGCAGCTGAGTGCATCAGGGATGCACTGGACTCTGTGCAGAAGGTGCTGGAGACGTCTTCATCTGTCAAGGTTGTGTCTGGGAAGGAGTGGCACAAGGTGTCGTCCGACAAGCTTGGGGAAGTGAACGCGTTGTACCACATGCACTTTGGCTATGACATCAATGGCAAGCATTTTGAGCCGTTCTTCGTTCAGTGTCACACCTTTTTGGGCAACATCGCCACATGGAACGAGAAGTTCCTGTCCAAGGAAGCGAGCGTGGCGCAGATCGTAGGAGACTGCAGACCCTGCGGTGCAAGCCACAACCCTGGGAGCTTTATGATGACCAGCAAGGCGACTGACGAGTCACAGTTCCGTGCGCTAGACTACCAAGCGTTCGAGGCAATGAAGCACTGGAACAGATACTTTGACGACAACGATGTGGACCTGATCTGTGTGCCAACACAGTTTTCGCCTTCATGCAAACTGGACGAGTTGGCTGAGTCGAAGGCACCTGCAGAGATTCTGCAGGAGGACGGCACCTACAAACTGGAGTACTCTGCCAACATCCTTCACCACAACCTCCCTATTCTTCTTATGTTCAAACACTTCCCTGTGCCGAAGCTGCAGGTGCCTGTTGGGAAGGACGCTGAAGGACGCACGATTGGGATCACCTTCTTCGGGAAGAGCATGACGGAGCACCACCAACTGTACGACGACAGGTTTGCACAGGAGTTCGACATTGAGTTCCTGCACAAGGTGAAGGTTGCTGTGGATCTGATTCAGGCGGAGACGTCTCTGCAGCGTGTGGAGCCTGCCCTCAACAGCAACGTTTTTGCGTAGCGAGGTGGTCTTATTATTATTGTTACACTTGACTGGGGGTTATGACACTCTTTAGTGTTCATATGAAGATGTAGACCCGCAACAGGCAGTGTGTGAAGGTGTGTTGCTGCAGCCTACTGAGCGCAGCTGTGTATTTAGTGTGTAAAGAGTGTGTATGGCAGGTACTGTGAATATTTGCCATTATCTTTCATTTTTTCTTTCTCTTCATGTGTTGCGGTTGTCTTAACACGTGGTCGTTCCATCTTACAAAAGCCTTTTCTTTCTCTATAGCTCTGTTTAGTTGACCCCGGGCCTGAATCCTGTAGTGTGTTGCTATAGATTCGGCTCCTCCCTGAAGCAAGGATAATGTTTTCCAGTCTTAACGTCGGGAGTGAGCAGTCTGGGGTTACTGGGGGTTATCTTCTTTTATTGACAGAAGAGACGGAACAACGTTACGAATGTGCTGTTCGACTATTCTTCTTCTGCTTTCATCCGGGTCTGGCATCGTACGTAGGTCAGTCGGAGGTGCCTGCATTTATTCCTTCAAATTTTTTTTCATCCTTCTTTCTTGATGGTGACTGAGTACGAGAGCCTTAGTGATCTTCTGCAACGTTTTTCTCTTTTTATTTTTATCGTTTGAATGTCCTTTTATGTGTCTTTATAGTCTTTGATTGGAACAAAGGTACATGAAATTAACGTGTTTGATTGTATGGATAAAGTCCATTTTTATTATTTTTTTGGTGTGCACGTTCATCTCGCAACTTTTCTCCTCGCTTTATTGATGTGTGTGGTTGTTTGAAAGTCATGCAAGCTGCATACGACAGGTGTCTTGACCACATGCTTCCTGCACCCCACGCAGTATCGTTTTTTCCCCCCTTCTTTTTCTTCTTCCACGCACACAACCTTCCTTCCCCACCTCTTCACTACAGTAGCTGTAGTTGTGGAACAGTACTGGTTTTGCGCTACACAACGACGAAGAATAACTGACTTGACGTGTGGTTTCACTGTTGGCTTGCTTTTGGTGCCCAAGGACCCCATGTCAGGCAATCATTACGGATTGAGAGTGGGTGGGGCGGGGGGGTTTTTTTGAACGGGTCTCCAACGTTTTTCTTTATTTTTTTCTTTATTACCAGATGTAACCGGGTGTTCGCTAATCATCAGTTTTTTCATAATTGCGGCGAAATGCCAAAAAAAGCCACTTTTTTAAACACATTATTGGTGTGGCTGAATGGGTGCAAAAAGTGCGCAGAAGTGCGTAGCACCCCCCTTTCAGCCACACCAGAGATATATATCATCCAAAATCTCGCTAGCCGTATACTTTTTCATATTTTTCACTCAGAAATGTGAGATGCATATTTTTTATCGTCCGACACCGGAATTGAACGTTTCGAAACCGCGCTTTCAAAAGAAATAAAAATCTCAAAAAAATTAAAAAAGGGTAAATTGCGATAACACGTATACTTTTTTTTTCGATTTGCGATAACACGTACACAAAAAGTATACGTGTTATCGCGAAAAAGTGTACGTGTTATCGCGAACAAAAACGTACGTGTTTTCCAGTACCCAGTACCCAGTACCCAGTACCCAGTACCCAGTACCCAGTACCCAGTACCCAGTACCCAGTACCCAGTACCCAGTACCCAGTACCCAGTACCCAGTACCCAGTACCCAGTACCCAGTACCCAGTACCCAGTACCCAGTACCCAGTACCCAGTACCCAGTACCCAGTACCCAGTACCCAGTACCCAGGTACCCAGGTACCCAGGTACCCAGGTACCCAGGTACCCAGGTACCCAGGTACCCAGGTACCCAGGTACCCAGGTACCCAGGTACCCAGGTACCCAGGTACCCAGGTACCCAGGTACCCAGGTACCCAGGTACCCAGGTACCCAGGTACCCAGGTACCCAGGTACCCAGGTACCCAATGACATAACGAAGTATCACTTGAAAGTACCGTTCAATAACCTTAGGTGTGCAGGTGAAGTAGGACACAAGGTATATCAAACGATAAATCAATCTTATAATAGATAAACGTTACATCATTGGAAAATTGTTGGCACCGCCCCCCTGTCTTCGTATTTAGTACGTCGACAGGCCAAACAGCGTTGGGCTCAGAAGAAGCAGTGCAAGACACTGGGGATCAACATGAGAACCAACTCCCAACAACACAGGCTACCGAAGTAGCAGGTGGGGTGTTGAGGGTGTTTGGGGTGAAAGAAAATCGATTTTGGTAAGTTACAGCAGAAAATTCTTAAGTTTGCACAATCGAGAAGGGTTACCACTGTCTACTATTATTCGAACGTTGTGAACCGGTGAGGTTGAGAAGGGTGACACGGCATACAAGTACAAGTACAAGTAAGACGTACCTTCTGCAAAGGCTGAATTCGCAATTCTAAGGGATATGAATTCAGCCCCCACGTGGTTTTTTTGAGAACCCTCATTCCATGGTATACTGCACGTTCCCGAAGAATGATTCGCCCCCTCCTCGTTCATGCAAACTTAAGAAAATTCTGAAGTAACTACAACCTGGCGTGCGGGTACAGATGCATTGCTTTGTTCTTTCCTCAAAGTCATGTGTGATCTCTCGGGTCTGTACTAAAGTCAGTGTTTAGATAAGCATCCACTTGACTCGTTCTAACAACCGTCGAAATCTAGAACAAAACAATACACTGCCCCTTCTCACACCAAGCCGCCATGCTTCAAGAGCATGCCCTGGGCAAAAATTACTGTGACAAAAACTGGTTTTCTGGGGGAACGCAATATTTTATTGTGCCCAGTCCTCCGCAAGCAGAGGACAGACTTTCCAGAAGGTTTCCAAAGTCGAATTTCTTGCACTAGCTATGCTCCCTGGGTTAATGGCTATAGCAGTGACTGACTAAGTGTTCCCACCCTACGTGTACGTGTACGTGTACGTGTACGTGTACGTGTACGTGTACGTGTACGTGTACGTGTACGTGTACGTGTACGTGTACGTGTACGTGTACGTGTACGTGTACGTGTACGTGTACGTGTACGTGTACGTGTACGTGTACGTGTACGTGTACGTGTACGTGTACGTGTACGTGTACGTGTACGTGTACGTGTACGTGTACGTGTACGTGTACGTGTACGTGTACGTGTACGTGTACGTGTACGTGTACGTGTACGTGTACGTGTACGTGTACGTGTACGTGTACGTGTACGTGTACGTGTACGTGTACGTGTACGTGTACGTGTACGTGTACGTGTACGTGTACGTGTACGTGTACGTGTACGTGTACGTGTACGTGTACGTGTACGTGTACGTGTACGTGTACGTGTACGTGTACGTGTACGTGTACGTGTACGTGTACGTGTACGTGTACGTGTACGTGTACGTGTACGTGTACGTGTACGTGTACGTGTACGTGTACGTGTACGTGTACGTGTACGTGTACGTGTACGTGTACGTGTACGTGTACGTGTACGTGTACGTGTACGTGTACGTGTACGTGTACGTGTACGTGTACGTGTACGTGTACGTGTACGTGTACGTGTACGTGTACGTGTACGTGTACGTGTACGTGTACGTGTACGTGTACGTGTACGTGTACGTGTACGTGTACGTGTACGTGTACGTGTACGTGTACGTGTACGTGTACGTGTACGTGTACGTGTACGTGTACGTGTACGTGTACGTGTACGTGTACGTGTACGTGTACGTGTACGTGTACGTGTACGTGTACGTGTACGTGTACGTGTACGTGTACGTGTACGTGTACGTGTACGTGTACGTGTACGTGTACGTGTACGTGTACGTGTACGTGTACGTGTACGTGTACGTGTACGTGTACGTGTACGTGTACGTGTACGTGTACGTGTACGTGTACGTGTACGTGTACGTGTACGTGTACGTGTACGTGTACGTGTACGTGTACGTGTACGTGTACGTGTACGTGTACGTGTACGTGTACGTGTACGTGTACGTGTACGTGTACGTGTACGTGTACGTGTACGTGTACGTGTACGTGTACGTGTACGTGTACGTGTACGTGTACGTGTACGTGTACGTGTACGTGTACGTGTACGTGTACGTGTACGTGTACGTGTACGTGTACGTGTACGTGTACGTGTACGTGTACGTGTACGTGTACGTGTACGTGTACGTGTACGTGTACGTGTACGTGTACGTGTACGTGTACGTGTACGTGTACGTGTACGTGTACGTGTACGTGTACGTGTACGTGTACGTGTACGTGTACGTGTACGTGTACGTGTACGTGTACGTGTGCGTGTACCTCGTTTTAGACCCCCACAGATGCTCAAAAGTGCCAAATTTTGCTTTTAATGGCCTCAAATCGTCGAAATTAGCCCTTTTTGGGCCAAAAAAAAAAAATTCGAGGGTCCAGGTATGGAGAGCGAGCACCTTAGAAGAAGAAAACACGTACATTTTTGTTCGCGATAACACGTATACTTTTTTGACCACTTTTCGCGATAACACGTACACTTTTTCGCGATAACACGTATACTTTTTGTGTACGTGTTATCGCAAATCGAAACAAAAAGTATACGTGTTATCGCAATTTGCCCATAAAAAAAATATTTTTTCTGAAATGGCCGTGTCAGTTTTTTCTCGTTTTCTTATCGGTGACTCAAGAAATAAAGTGTCAACAAACGCCCAAAAAAATTAGCTTGTATGCATTTCCGGACTCCGCCCAATAAAATAAAAAAAAAATCGAAAACTTTAGTGGAGTTAAAGTTACATAAAAACCAGACCATGGCTTTAGGTACTAATACAAGGCAAATTGCTTAGCAAAACGGGCCGAGTTCCACACAAAATACTAGTGACAGTCAAAAAATTTTCGCGAGACGAAATCGGCGTTATTTGAATGATATTATGAACCCTCGTTCCAAAGAAAAAAAAATCGAAAACTTTCTTGAAGTTGCGTCAAGGTGAAACATCTTGGTCATTAGAAGGAAAATCCGGGAAATCCTTAAGGAAATGGGTGTGGTAAGGGAAACCTTAAGGAACCTACACGACGGACTAGTTATGACCATGACAGGTGATTTTACTAGTAAAATGACAGGTGAAAATTTTTGACAGGTGGTACCTGTCATTTTGACAGGTACCACCTGTCAAAATACAGGCACCAGGTACCCAGGTGCCCAGGTACCCAGGTACCCAGGTACCCAGGTACCCAGGTACCCAGGTACCCAGGTACCCAGGTACCCAGGTACCCAGGTACCCAGGTACCCAGGTACCCAGGTACCCAGGTACCCAGGTACCCAGGTACCCAGGTACCCAGGTACCCAGGTACCCAGGTACCCAGGTACCCAGGTACCCAGGTACCCAGGTACCCAGGTACCCAGGTACCCAGGTACCCAGGTACCCAGGTACCCAGGTACCCAGGTACCCAGGTACCCAGGTACCCAGGTACCCAGGTACCCAGGTACCCAGGTACCCAGGTACCCAGGTACCCAGGTACCCAGGTACCCAGGTACCCAGGTACCCAGGTACCCAGGTACCCAGGTACCCAGGTACCCAGGTACCCAGGTACCCAGGTACCCAGGTACCCAGGTACCCAGGTACCCAGGTACCCAGGTACCCAGGTACCCAGGTACCCAGGTACCCAGGTACCCAGGTACCCAGGTACCCAGGTACCCAGGTACCCAGGTACCCAGGTACCCAGGTACCCAGGTACCCAGGTACCCAGGTACCCAGGTACCCAGGTACCCAGGTACCCAGGTACCCAGGTACCCAGGTACCCAGGTACCCAGGTACCCAGGTACCCAGGTACCCAGGTACCCAGGTACCCAGGTACCCAGGTACCCAGGTACCCAGGTACCCAGGTACCCAGGTACCCAGGTACCCAGGTACCCAGGTACCCAGGTACCCAGGTACCCAGGTACCCAGGTACCCAGGTACCCAGGTACCCAGGTACCCAGGTACCCAGGTACCCAGGTACCCAGGTACCCAGGTACCCAGGTACCCAGGTACCCAGGTACCCAGGTACCCAGGTACCCAGGTACCCAGGTACCCAGGTACCCAGGTACCCAGGTACCCAGGTACCCAGGTACCCAGGTACCCAGGTACCCAGGTACCCAGGTACCCAGGTACCCAGGTACCCAGGTACCCAGGTACCCCCAATGACATAACGAAGTATCACTTGAAAGTACCGTTCAATAACCTTTCTTGGGTGTGCATGAAGTAGCACACAAGGTATATCAAACGATAAATCAATCAGATAAACGTTACATCATCGGAAAATTGTTGGCACCGCCGCCCTGTCTTCGTATTTATTACGTCGACAGGCCAAACAGCGTTGGGCTCAGAAGAAGCAGTGCAAAACACTGGGGATCAACATGAGAACCAACTCCCAACAACACAGGCTACCGAAGTAGCAGGTGGGGTGTTGCGGGTGTTTGGGGTGAAAGAAAATCGATTTTGGTAAGTTACAGCAGAAAATTCTTAAGTTTGCACTAGTCGAGAGAGGCTTACCCGCTGCAGTGAAGCAGTGCACCCATTTAAGGATGGAGAAGCGTGACACGCACATACAAGTATGTACGTTACTTCAACAAAGGCTGAATTCTGGTAATTCTAAGGGATGTGAATTCAGCCACCACGCAGGTAGTGTTTTAAGGTTCCTAGCTTTGTTCTGCACAGCGGACTTATGATACAAAGGAGTTGCCCCCGCTCTCTTTCGCGCAAACTTAAGAAAATTCTGAAGTAACTACAACCTGGCGTGCGGGTACAGATGCATTGCTTTGTTCTTTCCTCAAAGTCATGTGTGATCTCTCGGGTCTGTACTAAAGTCAGTGTTTAGATAAGCATCCACTTGACTCGTTCTAACAACCGTTGAAATCTAGAACAAAACAACACACTGCCCCTTCTCACACCAAGCCGCCATGCTTCAAGAGCATGCCCTGGGCAAAAATTACTGTGACAAAAACTGGTTTCTGGGGGAACGCAATATTTTATTGTGCCTAGTCCTCCGCAAGCAGAGGACAGACTTTCCAGAAGGTTTCCAAAGTCGAATTTCTTGCACTAGCTATGCTCCCTGGGTTAATGGCTATAGCAGTGACTGACTAAGAGTTTCATAATAATTAGGGTGGTCTATGGGGTGGGTTAATGGAAAAGTTGGTTTATAAACCCGACTTTTTCATTAGGGTGGTCTCGGTCGCCACCTGATTTTGAAATATTTGCACCAGCTCGTCCGTCGGCACTGCTTCGCTGTCACAATGAAGGGTCGTCGGTTCGGGTACCTGTTAAGAGAAATTGAGGACAAAAGTGACATTTAGAACAAAAAGAAAAAGTTGACTTGAAATACAAAACCCTCTCGTGAACAGTGTACCTTGGTACATGACCGGCTGTACCGGGGTGGACACCCAACAAGAGATAGATAGAGGTGCACAAATCCTGAGTCGCTAATTTGGGCGGGAAAAAATAGCTTCAATTTACATCCGGAGGCGAGACGTACATCCAGAGCGGGACAATGTCGAAAAGGGGGAGCGGGGGTGGTGAAAACCGGGGGTTAAAAACATACCTCGCACTCGGTCCACTCTCCAGGTACGAGAACATCATTGGACATACAAACCCACCACTGCGTCAGTAAATAGCTATTTCCCTCCCTCCCGCCAGGTTCGAGGGAGCACTTGAGGGAGGACAAAAAATGCCTATGGTTCGCGCAGGTGGTTTTCTTACGGGAAAAATCTGGGGGGCCGGGGCCGTGTTGCTGAGAATAACTCGCACTCTGCCCGGTGTGAACAAGCCCACACCAAAGCAATGGCTGTACAAGTCGATTTTTGCAGGGGTGGGCGGGCACCCGGGCTTTTTCCATTTTTTTGGATCGGAAAAAAATTAGGGTACATTGTAAAAAATGCAGCGGGATTTTTGATGAAGAATAGTAAGGTAAATACGTCCCGAGCCCGGCGCGCGTAGCGCGCCGGAAGTTCTGGGCCTCCGGCGGAGAAACTAGAATTCCTGGCCTAAAAAGGGTCCGAGCTTTCGCACGGTGGTGGGTGGGGTGGATCTTTATGATATTCAAAGAGATGCAGAATCTCTGCGGACACCTCCTCACTGAGGTACCCTCGGGATGGTTCTTGGCATGCAAAAGTGCAGCAAGGGGTTCGTCGACAACTTGTGAGCGGAGACGTGTCTTCACCAACTTCAATCACGAAAATGCCCGCTCATCTTCGCAAGACGAAACAGGGGGTCAGAAGGCGAGTCGCACAAACTCGCATTATCCCGTACTCCTTCTTCAGTTGCGTCTTCATCTCCTCTCTGCTTGTCCCCGGCTTCACCGGATCCACCAGGAGCTTCTCCCCACTCCTTGTCATCTCCGAGGTCGGGTTGCAACGGAAGGAAATAGTCGGCAGATGGCTCGGGCGAGGAGGCTGGGAGGAAGATGAAAGAGGTGGGCGGCCCTTCAGGCCCCAGCCCACCTCTTCAATTTTTTTATTTGTACCTTTTTTTTTTTTTTTGAAGAATTCTTCATCGGATTCTTCAGCGCGGAAAAACTGATTATGGCTTAGTACCGCACTCCCGTGTATTTGGTGCACCCAGATTAAAACACCCGATTTTTGCGTTTTTTTGCATTTTTTCGCCCAGTATTGAGGACATGTGGGGGTGAGGACCACCGAGGGCAATTTTGTGAATTTTTTTGGGGTCAAAAATTGACTTGTCTTTCGTAAATCCCACGAAAAATCGTGGTGCGCAAAATCGCGTTTTAGACCCCCATAGATGCTCAAAAGTGTCAAATTTTGCTTTTAATGGCCTCAAATCGTCGAAATTCGCCCTAAAAGGGGGCAAAAAAAAAATTCGAGAGTCCCTTTCCCTGGGAGGCAATAGCCACCGGCAAAAACACCTGTCATTTTACAGGTACCACCTGTCATATGACTAGTAATATTCAATTATCACCTGTCATATTTATAACTAGTAACACCACCTGTCATATCACCTGTCATGGCCATAACTAGTCCGTCGTGTACTGAAAACCACCCCCCTCACGATTTTTCTTCAGAATACCACAGGTGCGTAAAAAAAATCGTCCGACCCCGGAATTGAACGCTTTTACACCCGATCTTTCAAAATAAATAAAAACCGAAAAAAAAAATTGGGCTAATAATTTCCAGGATGTTTGCGGGCACGCCCGCAAGCGTTTGCGACACCGAGGGTGTAATTTTTCCCCCCGAAAATGCGCTTGTATGAATTTCCGGAGCGATCTGAAAAAATTCCGGGGTCGGACAATTTTTTTAGCGAAAAATGGATAACCTAAAAACCAGACCAAAATCGGGCTTTTCTATACGGCTGGGCAGATTTTGGATGATATATTTTTTTTTCCATTTTATTTTACCACCACAAAACCAATACTAATCCCACAACTTTTCAAAAATCCGTTTACACCCCTCACACCCCTCACCCCACCCCCCACTCAATTTCACCCCTAACAACTAGCCCCACAACACAAAAAAGTTAACCATGCCAGCTACCGCACTTGATGCACCACTTACGTGGAAGCATCTTTCTCGGGTGGATGCGGAGTGGCTATTACAGAAGGGCGCTGAGGAAGATGGGGATCGGGGGGCGGTACGGGCGGTGATCGAACGGCGTACGACGTTGGTCGATCTGAGCACCCTTCACACACGGCAGGGAGGCGTTGCGTACGTACCCGACACCCTGGCGACAGCCAGCCGAGACGATATTTCCGTTGTTCTCCAGGGGCTAGACTGCCCTGCAGGGCTGATAGCACAGCTACACCGGAAGGCTGTCGACGGCAAGGTTCTGGTGGACGGCAAAGCCTCAGACCTAGCCGAGCTGCTCTCCCTCCCACCACACATCACAGAATGCTTGACACGCGCCAAACAGGACCTCTCATATTACGACAAACTGCTCCACGGTGGTGACGGCTCTGCAGACCGCTCCCGACTCGACTGTCTTCTCGATCTATTCGAACCGCTTACCCGATTTGCAGCGCAATCCCATTTCACTGCCACCACCCTCTCTATCATTTGGTCCATCCTCTGGGAGGTCCACGCCACCTCCATGACAGGTTTGGATGTTGTAGAATCGCGCGCGCTGCTCCTTTCCCTGTTAACCCGCCATGCGTCACATGCCCCACCATTTGGCAACACCCTCCTCACCCCAGTAGAAGCGAACACCGTAGGGGAGTACCTACAAGGTACGTACCATGCGTTTTACGCAATGTACCGGCATGTGTTTACTGCAGTGGAAATGTGTGGTGTGGAAGCTGTTGCTGTGAGTAAGGTGTGCCCGGCACCGTATGGGGTACCGCAACCAGAGTGTCCAAGGCCGTTGTACCTTGCAGTGTCGGAGGAGAGGTGGCTCAAGGCAGACGCAGAGAAGACGGCTGCTGCCGCGGAAGAGGCGGTGGAGCACCGCAAACAGACCATTATCCGCAGGCAGGAGCAGCTCTCCGCGCAGGTCGCAGCGATACACAGTGAGCTTGCGGCGTCTCAGGAGACGGACCTTAGTGCGTTGGATGCGCGGGTGGCCGCTCTACAGACGAGGTTACACACATAGGAAGGGGGGAGTGAATTCTTTGTTTACACTATTTTTTTTTCAAAAAAAAAAAGGGTCTTTTTAACGTAGTGGATGTAGTATTGTTGACAAAACACCCTCCCTCAATCAGAATGCACCTTCATACACTGATATGCCTGTAACGCCGGTCAGAGCTGTGCGTGGGGCGGGGCGGAATGCGTTCTCCCCACCGACACCTGTTGCGGAGGAGCCATGTGAACTGCAGCCTGCCAGCTTGCCGCCGCCGCCGTTTACTGAGAGCATACGGGGGGTCAGTAACACCACCACCCCCACCCCCACCTTAGCCACCTTCACCACTGAAGGCACTGCGACCTACAACCCCGAGCCGCACCGTCCCCACCACCTCGCCCAACCCCTCCTCCAACCACGCACCTCCCCGCAACAACGTGACGCGGCCATCCTCGCAACCGGGCGCCGCACGGTGACCCGCCTTACCACCGTCGACGAGGAGGTGGTTGTCCCACCGCCCCACTCCACGGTGCTCGTACGTCTTGCCGCGCCGCTCAGTGACGCGGACCTGCCGGACCTGCCGGGGACGTTCATACAGTCGCAATCATTGCGCGGGGGCGAGCCTGTTGTGGCGTTGCCAAAGCTTCCTGAGGTGCCCCTCCGTTCGGACAGTACGGAGAGTGATATGCGGGTCAGCCATTCGCCTCATGCCATGCAGGTGTTGCCGATGCCGCCAAAAGGTGTGGCCTGGCGTGGGTGCAGTGTGTCGCCTCCGTCCACGACATCCATCGCTTCAGAGTCGCCGGACGCCCCGGTCGTGAAGCTGCTAGCATTGGGACAGAGCTGGCGTGGCAAGGAGGTGGAGGTGGAGGTGCCTGAGATAGAAGCCCCAGTAGGAGGGGAGGAGAGTGGCGAGAATGGGGAAAGCTCGCCGATGTCGATGCAGTCGTGTGAAGGGTTTGAAGTGGAGCGTGGGGTGGGTGGTGTGGCGTCGGCGACAGAGGACGTCCGGTTTGCGTCTCGTGTACAGCTTATGAACGAAGCGGCAGCGGCGACAGCTATCCTGCGAGCAGCGCCACCTCCGCCGGTAGGGGTGATTGCGCAGTACGGTGGAGGGAGGAGTCCAGGCACGCTGGTGGTGGAGCAGACGGCGTCGTTGCAGGTATCGCATGTGTCTGTGAGTCGTGCGGAGCGGACCACGTCGCATACAAGTACAGCGCACTGTGCATCGCCCACACGGCGTCCGCCTCCCCCACCCACAGCGGCAAGTGAAGCAACGTCGTTTCCGTTGTATTCACAGAGCATGTCTGTTCCGACACCGATCTTGTCGCAGAGTGTCGAGCATAGTGTTGGTATGTGCGTTGTTTTTTTTGTTTTGGTAAAAAATAATAGCTGTGAGCAACCAGCTGAAGGACGTCCGCAGATGCGGGACTTCGTAGTGGACGTAAGTCTAATTGCTTAGAGGGCGAAGGTGTTGATGCCATTGTTATTTCCTTGTAATCTGTGAAAATCTGTGAAAATCCAAAAAATAATCATCTCAAGAATTGGTGTTCCGGAGGGGGCCTATATTGACATGTCCTTGACATGTCGTTGACATGTCCCCGACAGTTGTTCGGTAGCACCAATAATGACTATCACATAATATGACCCAAAATTTTTCAAACATTTTCCCCCTTCTACTTTTTCACACCCCTCCATTCACAGAACACCCCTGGGCCTATTCCCCATCCCCATCACGCGTCCTCGCTGGCAGCACCTCACCTGGGGGCGACGGGCTGTGGGGGCTCTCGGTGCTGGAGGAGTTCCCTACGCCTGCTGGCGGCACAACCACAGCCACCACCACGACCACCACCACTGGCGAACCTGCACACACCTACGCCAACATCCTCTCCCCTGGTAGAGAGAGCGCTGGCGACAGTGGTGCAGGCAGGGCTCTGTCCCCAGCGCTTCAGGACGCCTCTGTATCGCTGTCTCCTATCGCCACCACAGTACGTCGCCCGCCACCCCCACTGCCTACACCGGAGGTGAAGGTGAGTCAGGCTGGAGGGGGAGGGGGAGGAGGAGGAGGAGGTGATGCAGCATCGACAACAGAGGAGGAGTCCATGGCGTCGGTGGTCTCGGATTCGCCGTTGAGTCTCTCGGCG
Source organism: Rhynchopus sp. YZ270_cl-10 (assembly GCA_964035575.1). Taxonomy (NCBI): domain Eukaryota; phylum Euglenozoa; class Diplonemea; order Diplonemida; family Diplonemidae; genus Rhynchopus; species Rhynchopus sp. YZ270_cl-10. The sequence continues at coordinate 128,924 of OZ037834.1, read as the reverse complement.
ATAGTGGTATGTGTGATGTGGGATGTGGGATGTGGGATGGGGGGTGTTGTTTGGATAAGATGTGTGTACACGAGAGGCATTCATCAAGTTTTTTGGCAGAGGGGGTCAGAGATGTTAACCTAGACATATGGGGTTGTATGGTAGGGGGAGAAACCGCAAGGTGTTGATAAATTGATACATTGACATCGTGGAGTCACCTCGCGTGGGGGATTTTTTTTCCGTGTGATCTCCGCGCAGTCGTCACCTTCGTATCTCGTGTTTCGTGGGTTTCGCTGCTACTTTTTTTTGCATGAGTACGACCGAGGTGCGTTTTTTTTTCCCCTCATGTTTTCAACAACTTTTTTTTAAATTTGTGTCTATCTTTTCCATCTTTTCTCTTCTCTCCTCAGGGCCTTGGGCTTCGCATGGAAACTATTGTTGAAGATAAGAACAGTGAAATTAAGGATTTGTTGGGGCGTATTGACGAGCTGGAAGGGAGGTTGAGTGAGTGCACATGCAGCAGTGTGCATGCGAGCGGGGGCAGCAGCGTGCACACAACACGCAGCTGCCACACTGCACACAGCAAGGTGCAGGACACCTGCGCAACGCAGACTGAAGCAGACGTATCACTGCACCACACACAACCCCAGCCACGCAGGCCGGCCAGGAGCATCGAAACCCAGGTCGGCACGGAGACACCCCGCGAGCCTTTGGCACCCTTCTCTATTCACTCTTCTGTTCCTGCATCTGTACCCACCCCTCCTGCTCCTGCCCCTGCCCCTGCCCCTGCACACATCCCTGCCCACATCCCTGCCCACATCCCCCCCACACAACGCAACAAAGACGTCCAAGCCGAGACAGACCACCTCCTCGACACCTCCTCACTCAACTCCGCTCTCCTCCAAGCGACGCACCTTACAAGAGTCTTCCCCGTACCGGTGGAGCAGCTCCCTGCCGACGAGCTTGCATCCTTGGAGACCAGATGCGGGTCCCTCGACGGCATTGTGACTCACGTAGAAACGCTTGTACAGGAGAACGCGAAGCTTGCGATCCGTTGTCTCGACTCGATCATTTATGGGGAAGGTGAGGGTGGTAGTGGTGGTAGCTTTGCAATGGGAGGAAGGGGTGGGGGTGCAATGGTGCCAATGGAGATGCTGGTGGCGGCGCAGGCGAACGCGCATTTTGCGGTGCTTTCGAACAAATTGCTGGCAGTGACTGTGCAGCAGCAGCGGCGCATTGCACAGCTGCTGCTCCTCATGGGCATGTCCAGTAGTAGAGGTGTCGGTGGTGGTGGTGGTGGTGGTGGTGGTGGTGGTAGTGGTGGGTATGGGGCACCTATGCATAGGGCGTTTAAGTAGAAAGAAGGGGGGAAAAAGAGAAGGGCAGCATTGAGTGAAAGAAGATGTTTATGCAAGTGATAGATTTTTTTTTTTTGGAAAAGATTAGATTTTTCTTCTCCATCTTCCCCTTTTTTTTTGTATCCCGCAAAAAAAAAATGATTAGAGAAAACGTAGAATTGTTGTGAGAAAAAAAGGTGGGTTTGTGGGGTTTGTTTTTTTTTGTCTAAGGCACGTAATGCTTTTACTCCTATTTAACGCATTGGTGCGTAGCAGGGGTTTCCAACCTCAGGCGAAGAAGGGAGGTTGAGGTTCCAATGGCAGTTGCGCGATGGCAGCGGTGTGGTGTAGGGTGCTGAGTCCTCCCGAAGTCCTTTGCCACCTGATCCAGCACCCCCACCCCACAACCTATTCGTAGGGGTCATTGGTGATGGGGCAAGACTCAAGCAAGTTGCGGTGCTGCACTTAGGGTGGTTTTCGGTCCCAAAGTGTTCGCACTTCCCCTCCGCGCTCTTCACAGAAGGCAATATCGGCCGTGTGTTTCGCACAGCCACTTCGGAACGTCATCACGTATGCAGAGGTTTTCGATGGTGGCAAGGTCCGATTTGAATTCCATTCCAACAGATCGACAAATGTCTGCTGCCTTTCACCTGCGCTGCCTCGTGGTCGGACATAATTCCACGCTCTAATTGCTTGTTTATGAAATCATGGATGTACCGAACCGCCCGTTGTAGCTAGTTCCCCCCCCCCGGTCCAGCCGGTCATTGCACCAAAGGTACACTGTTCACGAGAGGGCTTTTATTTCAAAGCCAACTTTTTAAGACTCTCCCCTCACCTCACCTCACCTCATCTCACCCTCTCCCTTCTCTCTTACCCTCCCCAACAGAAGCAGTACCCTTCTTCTCAGAGTGTTGTCTTATATCACTACAAAATGGACGCCAAGCGTGTTGCTGTATACGCTGCCGCGCCTTCTCAGGGCTCCTCTTCGCCACCTCAGAGTCCTTCCACTAGCAAGAGAAGACGCAACCAAACCACACCCTCTGTCGTGAGCGACACTGCCTCGCAGCTTGCGTCCCTCAGCGGCACCCAGACAGGGAGCAGCACCCTGCTTTCCTTAGATAACCTCCCCTTGAGCAATCTGCACGCTACCTCCAACCTCCCAGGTCTTGCCTACCTACGTTTAGACTGTCCTTATGCATGCTGGACACCAGACACCTCTGGGGAAGAATTCATCGAAATCGACTTTGTCGCGCACCTTGCAATGGTTGACAGAACGGACACTCCGGTGGTTGCGTGCGTCCGCGCTGTGGTATTGCAGGGTAGCCCGAATGGTGCTTCAGGGGTAGCTGGGTTTTCGCTTTTTGCGGATGCAGGGTCCGGTTGGGTGAGGCATGGTGAGCAAAGCTATCATTGTGCAGCCGAGGTGAGGGCACAGCATTTTCCTTTATCGCCTCCTGCCTATTGCAGACGATTGAAAGTATTACTTCAAGAGTCTTGGGGAGCAGGATGCGCATTACGTCTTGGCGTTTCCTTTGAATATGCAACACAAAAAACACCCCCTCCACCGCCTCAAAATGATCTCAATTCAGACCACTTCAGGCTTCAAGAAGATCTCCTCGCAATGCTCTTAACAGGAAACACAATGCTTGAGGTGGCACAACGTTATGAAAAGCAAAAAGAGTCTGCAACACCGTGCAGCGCTGACGTACTATTAGAGGTGCCTGGGGTAGAGGTGGTCAAAGGGGTGACGCAGATCGCAGTGCATTCCGCAATACTGTGTGCACGGAGTGCGTACTTTGCGGAATGTCTGGATAGGGGAAATGGGTTAAGCTCAGAGAGGACAGTGAGAATCGATGTATGTCGTCTTGTCGCTCAGAGGAATGTGGTTGTGTCTGACCCAGTCGGAACGCTCTTCAGTTTAGTAGCATACCTCTATGCGGGAGTAGCGCCTAAGGATGATCTCTTGCATGCAGTTGCCGTGCTTGCGGATGTGCTTCGTATAGAAAAGCTGGTTGCCCTATGTAACACTTTGCTCCTAGATCGTGCACGCACCCCACATTCATGTGAACAAGCCCTGCAAGACGCAGAGCGTTACACCCGTGAGGATTTGGTTGCAGCTGCTGTGGCGACGTTGACGACACATTGGGATACCTTAGGGAGTACGTTCTGTTGGGAGAGGCTCTCAAAGGAGACGATTCTGAGGGTAATCAAAAGTGTAAAGCAGGCGCAAAAGGGTCGGTGAGGAGGGGGGGAGAAGAAAGGAGTTGAAGGTAACTCTGTAAAATAAGTGGAGGACACTCTAGGGTGGCTACACTAATACAACCAAGTTTTCAAAATAAAAAAGCACAAATCGAACAGAGAGAGAGAATTTGCACTTTGAACTCCTCTCTCTCTCTTTCTTCCCCCCATTTCATGCAATGTAGAAACCAACAAAAAAAAAAGGGGGAAAAAAAAAGCATCTCGCCACCCATTGACACTACCACCAGCCTATTTGGTTGCGTTCAACGGAAAAAAAGGGGAGGGAAAAAAAAGCCTTGGCCGCACTCTGACGCAGGGATAAAGTCTGCCCAAACCTATCTCACCCGGGGCCTAGCTACCCTGGGCATCCAATGATCCCCGTTCGTTACCTGACGAGTGGAGGCGGGAGTAGGACGTAGTAGCGGTATCCACGAAACGAGAGATAGGCGAGGAAAGGCTGCGTGGAGTTCACACGATAAAAAAAAGCGAGGTGTCTACACGTCATCAATTTTACTACTCCAACAATTTATCAAAATAAAAATAAAAACACTTACTATTTTGCACCAACTAAACCTATCCACAGACATATCTACACAAGAGACCCAGAAAAAAAATAAAATGGGGAAATCGGCGTTGAAACAAACAGCAAAGAAGGGGGGTGCGAAGAAGGTGTCCTTGGTGGTGGGAGGAAAGGTGGAGAAAACGGGAGCGGCAAAGGCGGCAGTGAAGACGGTGAAGAAGGTGAAGAAGGTGGCAGGGAAGAAGACAACCGACAAGAAGACCGGTGTGCTCTACATTGGCCACATTCCCCACGGTTACTATGAAAAACAGATGCGCAACTTCCTTGCGCAATACGGGAAAATCCTGCGTTTGAGGATTTCCAGAAATAAAAAAACCGGCAAATCGAAAGGTATGATGTCCCATTAGCTGTAGATGCTTAGTAAAGTTAAAAAAGCAATCTTGCTTTGTCCTTATCTTTTTGCAGTTGTAACACCAAACTAAAATGCTTTTTTGGACAAAAAAAAAAAAAACAAAAGCCAAATCAATACAGAGAACCAACCAATGCTTCGTTTTTTTTAAAGGTCATTCATTAGGTTTCCTTTTTACATCTACTGTTGTAGGCCGCAGGGTACTGGTGTGCTTTCATCCAGATGGCTGGCATCGCACAGTAGGTCAGTCGGAGGTGCCTGCATCAACAACTACACAGTTTTTACCACTTTTTTCATGAACTACCTTATGGTATCATTCTATAGAATGTATGGTACTCCAGAAATCCAAAATACCAAGCACACAACAACTACGCACTAAGTGCGCAACAAGTACGCAATATAGGGTTTTCAGGAGTACCAATGGAGTTGAGATACATGAACTACCCCGCATACCCACCACATCACACCACACATAGGTTACGGGTTTGTGCAATACGAAGACAAAGAAGTGGCAGAGGCAGTGGCTGAGGAGCTCAAGGGAACGTTCATTACGGGCAAGGTATGGCAGTCAACCTAAATGGCACCTCCCTCTCTGTTGCCCCTAGCTATTCGAGGCAAGATGCCTTTTTTTTTTTGATAATTTAGCGAAAGGGCCCTTCTACTTCACCGTTGGCTTACAACGGAATAACCACGAATAAAACCACAATTCTCAAGTTATTTCCTTCACCATCATGTGTACCATGCGCACCGCCCCACGCTATACAAATGCTAGGGAAAACCTACACCTAATATAAAACCCTCACTCGGTGTATTTTCCTTCCCTCGTCCGCCACAATAAATGAACCCCTCCTCGTGTTTTTTTTTATCTACTGTTATAGGCCGCAGGGTACTTTGTGCTTTCATCCGGATGGCTGGCATTGTACAGGGGGGTCAGTTGGAGGTGCCTGCATCAATAACTTCACTTCTTCAACGACTGCAGTTTTATTTTTTTTTAAAATTCGCTTTTGGACCTCATTGGGTGCCTTCTATTTGTACATAAGATCTCTCACTCTCACACCCTCACATCCTCTCTCTCCCAGGTGCTCGATGTTGCGCAAGTGGACCCTGCAAAGGTGCATAAAAGCCTGTGGCGTGGGATGAAGATGCGCACCCTGCAGAAGCTTGACGAGGACATCCGTATCAACGGCAAGGTGCGCACCTACGCACAGCTGTCCGAGGCACCGTGGCAGAAGAAGCTCATGAACTTCGTCACCACCGAGCGTAAGGTCAACGCCAAGCTTGCCAAGGCGGGTATCGACTACGAGTTCCGTGGGTTCGAGAACCAGCTGGCGCCCCTTGGCCTGGAGGTATGCATCAAGGGCTTGACAAATAAGGGGTTTTTTGTGGACTGTAGCAGGGTTCTATGCAAAGGTTGTCACGATCATACATTATGAAATGGAAGAAAAGGGGGGCAAAAAAATGAACTAAATTCTTTGCCTTCAGTTCCCCCAACCTTTTCAAGACATACCACTTTGTCTTTTGTCCCCACTTTTTTTTTCGTTTCATTTTCCCCTAGCACCCAATGTAACTAACTGTTTTAAGAACAACAGAACAAAATCTATTCTACCACCCTCCCTCCCCCACAGTACGTGCCCCACTCCTCCGCACGGGATTCCTCTGTAAAGGGTGTGGTCGCAGGCGAGGTGAAGAAGGCAACCAAGCCTGCCCAAAAATCCGGGAAGTTGGAACAGCTCTCAGCAGCAAAAAAGGCAGCGGCAGCGACACCCGCAGCGGCGAAGGTGGCCAAGAAGCGTAAGGTCTCCAAGAAATGAGGGCAGGAGAGCTGACAGGGGCTGCGGGCTGGAGAGGAAGAGAGGGAGAGTCGAGGGAGCGTGGCGTATATGAACATCATTGAGGGGTATTCCTCACTGTGGAATACCTTCCCCCCACAAAGAGATGTCGAATGCGCGTAGCAGGAGTGTTAAAGGAGTGTTTTTTTCTTCTTTGTGAGTAGCGTATATCAGATGTCAATCGATCGAAAGAGGAGGGTCCACCCACCACAGTGCACCGGTCAATTTGTACCAAATGGGTGCACTGTCCAAGGGAATGTGTATTTCAAGTCAATTTTTTTTTGTTTTTCTGTCATGTGCTCCAGGCCAGTGATGTCTTCCTCTTTAGCAGGGTTTTTGTGTGTTTTTCTTTTTGTTTTTTTTAAAGATTTGTGTGTATGTGATAATACACATTTCTAGTTTTCCTCCCCTTTTTGTTTTGTTTTGCTGTACAGTTATCATTTGAGTGCCACCTATAGCTACTTCCCTCCTATTTTTGATCAACTGGTCTTTGTCATCACTTTTTTGTTTTTTTTGTTTTTTTGGACAGGAACAGTGGTCAATTATAGGAGGTTATGTGGGTTATCCTATTCCCCCCGAAATAAGTAAAATACAGCAAAATGGAAAAAAAAATGAAAAAAAAGAAAGCGGGGATCCTTTTGTCGATCAATTATATCAATTTGCGGTAAAAAAACGCAGCCATTCGATCATTCAGTAACGAAAAAAGGGGGGCGGTGAGGGAGGGGATCGGAACCCCCTAATTGAGGGGGAGGGAGGACACTGAGTCCAGAACCAGTCCTGTCTTTTTTTTTTTTTTCCTCTTTTTCTTTTTGTACAGGATGTTGTTGATAAGCAATCTGAGAAAAAAAGATGAGAAGTAAAACATCCAAACGGAGGCTAACCAATTTCAATGTCATTGGTATTTTAGCCGTTTCAGGTGTTTTCGTGGTCAACAACTTTTAAGGTGACTAAGCACAGAGAGGCTTAGGTTCATCTAAATTTTTTTATTTGGGTTCTGCCGTATCACCCCCTCCTTTTCCAACACCCCCACCCTCATCATCCTTTTTGCAAATGTTTTATTTTTTCTCCCCCTTTTTTTTCGTCATCATCCCACAAAAAACAAAACAAAATGGATACGGTATTTTCGTTCCCCCCCCTTCCCATCAGATTTGCAAAAAGAAAAAAAGGTCCCCACCTCTACCTTTCTGCTTTGAAATGAGGGCAAGCAATCTTTCCACACAAATGACACGCAGCGCAGAAAAAAAAACCCCCACAATAAAAAGGGGTTAGTGGTGTGGCTGACGACCCCAAAATAGCAGAAAATAGCACTTTATCGCACTTTATCGCACTTTACAGCACTTTATCGCACTTTATCGGACCCCAAAATAGCAGAAAATAGCACTTTATCGCACTTTATCGCACTTTACAGCACTTTATCGCACTTTATCGCACTTTACAGCACTTTATCGCACCCCCCCCTTTCAGCCACACCACGGTTTTTTTTTCCGCTTTGCCGACGGTATATCCCATAGACATACATAAACATCCTTCTTCTCTGGAGGGCTTCACAATGTGCATGCTGGTGGGTACGTTGAAGACCCACTAGGGACCACTCCCCTCCTTTCGAACCTGGGCTAGATGACAGCGCCCCTAGCCATCTCCGTGTGCATGCTTTCATGTTGAGCTTGAAGCGTGCGTTCACCGAGCCTGTTCTGTCCAATGGTTGAAGAATGTCCGCCGCCCCCTGGATTTCCCTAACGATCACATTCATGTCAGACAATTTTTTTGTTTGGATGCTTCATCCCTGTGTGAACGGTAAGCAATGAGCAACAGTGCATTGTTGCGTTGCATCTGCTCTCGTAACGGCAAAGGTGGGGGTCCAAAATCGTTTCAAGACCACTTCAGACAACCAGTGTGACGGCGTGTATGCGTACTGAACGTCTGGTTGTGGCACTATATGGGGAACTCTGGCTGACGTCTTCCCAGCGTAGATGATCTGAGGAGTCAGAAGACTGACGTCTTTGACAGATGTCAGGTCAGATGTTGTTCGTCTTCGAGTATGTCGTCAAAGTCTTCATCTGACGCTCACTTTGTTGCACCTTGGTGCGGTTTTGAAGGGGAACATACGCTACCACGTGTACACAACTAAATGGCTCAGTCCATAAACCCCCCCCCCCCCCCCCCCCCCTAGGGGGTACGACTCCACACGGCGGGGTCCGCACACCCCGAGGGTCCGTAAAACGGCATGTTAGGACACTCCCTCTTTACGGAGTGTCATTACGTACCCTAGGGTACGTAATTACGTACCCTAGGGTCCGTAATTACGGACCCTAGGGTACGTAATTACGGAGCCTCCCAGGGAAAGGGACTCTCGAAAAATTTTTTTTGCCCCCGTTTAGGGCTAATTTCGACGATTTGAGGCCATTAAAAGCAAAATTTGGCACTTTTGAGCATCTGTGGGGGTCTAAAACGCAGTTTAGAGTACCACAATTTTTAGTGGGTTTTACCGAAAACAAGTCAATTTTTGGGCCGAAAAAAAATTTTTTTTGACATCACAAAATTGCCCTTGGTGGGCCTATGTGTCCTCAATGAAATGCAAATCTGGGTACTGGGTACTGGGTACTGGGTACTGGGTACTGGGTACTGGGTACTGGGTACTGGGTACTGGGTACTGGGTACTGGGTACTGGGTACTGGGTACTGGGTACTGGGTACTGGGTACTGGGTACTGGGTACTGGGTACTGGGTACTGGGTACTGGGTACTGGGTACTGGGTACTGGGTACTGGGTACTGGGTACTGGGTACTGGGTACTGGGTACTGGGTACTGGGTACTGGGTACTGGGTACTGGGTACTGGGTACTGGGTACTGGGTACTGGGTACTGGGTACTGGGTACTGGGTACTGGGTACTGGGTACTGGGTACTGGGTACTGGGTACTGGGTACTGGGTACTGGGTACTGGGTACTGGGTACTGGGTACTGGGTACTGGGTACTGGGTACTGGGTACTGGGTACTGGGTACTGGGTACTGGGTACTGGGTACTGGGTACTGGGTACTGGGTACTGGGTACTGGGTACTGGGTACTGGGTACTGGGTACTGGGTACTGGGTACTGGGTACTGGGTACTGGGTACTGGGTACTGGGTACTGGGTACTGGGTACTGGGTACTGGGTACTGGGTACTGGGTACTGGGTACTGGGTACTGGGTACTGGGTACTGGGTACTGGGTACTGGGTACTGGGTACTGGGTACTGGGTACTGGGTACTGGGTACTGGGTACTGGGTACTGGGTACTGGGTACTGGGTACTGGGTACTGGGTACTGGGTACTGGGTACTGGGTACTGGGTACTGGGTACTGGGTACTGGGTACTGGGTACTGGGTACTGGGTACTGGGTACTGGGTACTGGGTACTGGGTACTGGGTACTGGGTACTGGGTACTGGGTACTGGGTACTGGGTACTGGGTACTGGGTACTGGGTACTGGGTACTGGGTACTGGGTACTGGGTACTGGGTACTGGGTACTGGGTACTGGGTACTGGGTACTGGGTACTGGGTACTGGGTACTGGGTACTGGGTACTGGGTACTGGGTACTGGGTACTGGGTACTGGGTACTGGGTACTGGGTACTGGGTACTGGGTACTGGGTACTGGGTACTGGGTACTGGGTACTGGGTACTGGGTACTGGGTACTGGGTACTGGGTACTGGGTACTGGGTACTGGGTACTGGGTACTGGGTACTGGGTACTGGGTACTGGGTACTGGGTACTGGGTACTGGGTACTGGGTACTGGGTACTGGGTACTGGGTACTGGGTACTGGGTACTGGGTACTGGGTACTGGGTACTGGGTACTGGGTACTGGGTACTGGGTACTGGGTACTGGGTACTGGGTACTGGGTACTGGGTACTGGGTACTGGGTACTGGGTACTGGGTACTGGGTACTGGGTACTGGGTACTGGGTACTGGGTACTGGGTACTGGGTACTGGGTACTGGGTACTGGGTACTGGGTACTGGGTACTGGGTACTGGGTACTGGGTACTGGGTACTGGGTACTGGGTACTGGGTACTGGGTACTGGGTACTGGGTACTGGGTACTGGGTACTGGGTACTGGGTACTGGGTACTGGGTACTGGGTACTGGGTACTGGGTACTGGGTACTGGGTACTGGGTACTGGGTACTGGGTACTGGGTACTGGGTACTGGGTACTGGGTACTGGGTACTGGGTACTGGGTACTGGGTACTGGGTACTGGGTACTGGGTACTGGGTACTGGGTACTGGGTACTGGGCACCCAGAGAAAGCACCTTAAAAGCAGCGAAGGCGCAGGTTACGGGGAAGACAAGGTATGTAATTATGTTTAACTTTCAGTTACTAGTGAAGATTGAACAAAAAAATGCCGCATATTTCAACTTGTTCGTGTTTTCAACTCGAAATAAACGCGTAATGTTCACACTATTAAATAGCTATTTTTTTACGCACCAATCATTTTGTGTCACCTCATGACATGAAGGAGGAAATAGAAACAAAGCATTTTGAACACACTTGCGGTTCTGGGGACGAACCGCGCTGCAGAGCCACTCCTCAGGTCGAGGTGTGTGCGTTTCACCACAACCTCTCCCATGGGTTTTATCGTGTGATGAGTGTTACGTTTCTATTTGGTTCCACAGGCGCTCGTTACCTGCTTCACATAATTCACCTCGCTTCACTCGAACCATTTGTGCAGCAGGTCACTCTCTCGACCTGTAGCGTGGAAAAAATCTATCTTATTTCACGGCAATAAATAGCCTTTTTTATTAACCTCACCTTTCCCGACTACTACGTTTGTATACCATAACTTAATCACACCCCACATTTACACTTATACAGGATCGTGAAGTCTGAACTGCACCCGCGATTGCGATGAGAAGCTTCACCGCGGTCCGACATTCAACAACTCAAAATCTACCCGCATCAATCTATTCTGAGTTTGCGGACGAAGATCTGGGTGGAGGGGGGTGGGTACACTTAGTCAGTCACTGCTATAGCCATTAACCAAGGGAGCATAGCTAGTGCAAGAAATTCGACTTTGGAAACCTTCCGGAAAGTCTGTCCTCTGCTTGCGGAGGACTAGACACAAGAAAATATTGCGTTCCCCCAGAAAACCAGTGCACAATTCACACTCCTTGTGGGTGGTCTTGTTGCCTTTTTGGTCAACAGTAATTTTGGCCCAGGCATGCTCTTGAAGCATGACAATTTAGTGTGTATGGGGCAGGGTGTTGTTTTGTTCTGAATTCTCTTTGTTACAACATCTAAGTCAATCGCGGGTGGTGGTTTGTGTAGCGTGAGGCACTCTTTTTAACAAACTTCCTGCGGCTGCTAAAGTGTTATTTCTTCGGATTTAACAACGTACAGCGTAACATAGTGGATTAGCCTGGTCGACACAACCTTTGATAGCTATGGGATAACCAACCCCCTTCGACCCCTCGTGGGTTCACTGAACAAGCCCTAGTGGTAGTTAAACGCGATTGACATTTACATTCCTAAAGATGAAAGAACAAGACAACACTTCTGTACCCGCGCATCAAAATTGTGGAAAACTTTGCACCCCAAACACCCTCAACAACGCCCGCCAAAAGGCGCCCCTTGTTGCTGGGACTTGGTTCTCATTGATACACTGCACAGCAGGCATTCCTCTGAGTCCAACGCAGTTTGGCCTGTCTGCAGCGTTGCACCGAAGGTGCACGAAGACAGGGTCTGGTGGTAAATTTTGCGTCTCGCATTCCCTCAGGGAAGTTTAAAAACTCTTGAGCTCGGTTTGTTGTCAAAGAAATATTCCACCATGTATTGAGGAGGGTAAGACAGTGTTCGCAGTTTCTACTTGATAGCATTACAACATTTAACTTCTCCACGGGGGTCTTGGGCCGTTCACTCGGTTCTACCTTGACTACCGGAAGATATTCTTGAGGCCTTTTTGGTCTCTAGAATATCCGGTCTTCCCGAACGGAGGCACACTTTGTGTGTTACTACGACCTGGCAATTTCCAGCAGTAGGTTAAGTAATCTTTCTTGTAAATTGTTGGATCATTATCTCCTCAGTGCATGGTGGAAGACGTCTTTGACAACTAACCGAGCTCACGACTTTTTTCGGTATGTAACTTGGGATAGGCCCACATGATCATGGTCTATCATGTGGTACCTGTGTACCACTCGGTTTGCTCCCAGGGCTTTTCGACCAGCAGTCACACATCCAAACAGTGATTTCCCACCTTAGACCACGTAATTACGTACCCTAGGGTCCGTAGTTACGGACCCTAGGGTACGTAATTACGGACCCTAGGGTACGTAATTACGGACCCGGGTCCGCACTTGAGGGTCCGTAAAGAGGGTCCGTAAAATTTACGGACCCTCGGGTGTGTGGACCCCGCCGTGCCAGGGTAGATCCTTATTTTCGCTAAAAACGCTAAAAATACCAGATTTATTTTCGTTTTTTTCCTTTTTTTTTTCTCTCCCGTTTTTGAGATTTTTCCGCGCAGGCCTGACGCTAACTTTCAGGTTTTTGGGAAATCGTGTGGGGTTGACGGTTTGTCCGCGAGCGCAGCGAGCGCAAAAATTGAGTGACGGTCTAAAAAAAACCAACAAGCAGGTTGGTACTGTACTGAGGCAGAATAGTGGTGTTTTTTTACACATCTCAGCTGTCGTAGAACTAAACCCCAGGGGATAATATAGGTTTTGGGGGTTTTCGCTGAAACTCGGTCAAAACTCGGTCGAGCCCAACCCAGCTCGTTCGGGGACTCCGGCGGAATGTGAGAACTCCTCGGTTATCCAACTGCGGAGTTCGGCACTGCATTGATATTTGCACCAGGCACACGCAGTATCAGTAACCTCAGTACATTTGCCATGGCGAAGCCACGGTACGCAACATTTCTAAAAACTGCGCTCAAAATTGCACATTTTTACTGCCAAACTATGTCATGGGAAGGGTGGGTTGCAAGCTTGCGCCGAAGGCGCACGGTACGCCACTTTTTTCTCTCGCCATACTGCATGCTTCCTTTTCCTTCGGCGTTTGACCAATTAAATCGCGTTCTGGCTGTGACCCTTGTCGGACACTGCGCCCTCTGACAAGGGTAATCCTTTCTAGAAACATTCTGAAAAAAGTGGTAGTGCCGGCATTAGCAAGAAAATTTTCCAGTGGTTAGGTTCGCAATTTTTGGGCCAAGTTCAAAATCCCACAAAAAATTAAGCGGGGATTTTCGACGATTTTGGCCTAACAGTGTTGTGTTTCTGCCTTGGTCCGGTTGAAGTCTTTATCCGTCCGCTTTGCGGGTTTGTGGACATCGTAATTGTGTTCTTCAAAAATACGCTTCAAAATTGTCTTATGCAAGGTGACACTGAGAATTGACACTCATTGGTACTTGTCTTATGAAGTGAAGACAAATATTGAAGGGGCATTGGCGGGCCGAAGGCCAGCCAAAAAAACGGTAGCGAACTTTTACTTTTTTTCCTTTTGGTTTCCCCCTTATTTTGACTTTCCGGATCGATTGCGGACCGTGGTGGTGCCACTCTGTGGCTGGAAATTAGTAGGTGACCAAAAAAATGGGCCAGAGAAAAAAGGAAAAAAAAAAAGGAAAAAAAAATAAAAAATCTCGGATCCTTATTTTCACTTTCGCTAAGGATCTACCCTGCCGCCGTGCAGCCATTTTTTTTTTTTTTTTTTTTTTTTCACTGTAACCTACCATGGTAGGTGTGACGCTGACTACGCGGTAGTTATTGGTAGCCGCGCCACTGGTACTGCCTCTTGCTTAGTTTTGTTGTTGTGCTACTTAGCGGGGTTCCACACTGCGACGGGGCAGGGGGGACAGCTTCCCTTTTCCTCTTGGAGACACAGTCCGCACACCTCTCCCCAAGGTGTGGCAGAGCCTACTGACTCTGGGCTGACGACAAAAGGGGACATGCCCTCAAAGAAAAAAGCTAAAAAATTTGGGTTTTTTTTTTGTTTTTTTTTTTTTTTGTTTTTGTTTTTTGTTTTTGTTTCTGTTTCTGTTTCTGTTTCTGTTTTTTTTTTTTTTTTGTTGTTTTTTTTTTTTTTTTTTTAAATTGTCTCTTATTTTGATAAGGTAGGTTTAAAAAGTCATCACGCCGGTGTCACATCAGTGACTCAATGGCGCATGAGTGATTCAATTTCATCGTCCAGATATCCAGCCTCGCAAAGGAAGCGGAGCACGTCTGCCTCATGGCGCTGCATCAGCTGCCCCAGGTTCGTTGTAGGGAGGCTGGAGCGTGGGGTTGCGGGGTTGCTGCACCGGGAGAAGATGTGGCGGAGCGAAGCCTCTTCGGAGCAACGTGGGCAGTACGCCGTCCTGTCCGGGTGCAGCTTGTTGTAGACGAGTGGGTGGCGTTCCACTCGGAGGTTGCGGATGGTCGTCGCACCCAGCCGCGTGAGGTGCGGTGTACGCAGCGCAGGTCGGTACAGGGCGGTGGTGGATCCACTCTTGTAGGAGTAGATGCTGTTCTCAGCCGGTGTGGGCTCACGGCTGAGGGCACGTCGCTTCACGCACGCGCGGATGCTCGCAAGGCTGATCCGCTCGTGGTTCGCAGGGCTGCCGTTCGCACGGCTAGCGAGCTTGTCGGCTGCCTCATTGCCTAGCATTTTTTGCGCACGGAAAATTCATTTGGCATTATCTGGTCATCTCCAAGGCAACTGCGGGTGAAAAACACCCTCAGAGTGGGTCACAGGGGGCCTGTGGGTCGAAAAACGACCCAGAAGCCACCCCAGAATACAAAAAAATGGAAAAAAATAGTGAAAAAACGGCTTTTTTCACGTTTTGGCCACTTTGGGCAAAATAGCAATTTTTCGAGAAAAAAATCAAAAACCGGGATATTTTTTGACATCACAAAGCCTCCTTTGGCACAAATATACCCCAAAAGTGGCCTGTGAGTCCATTCCAACCTGTTTTGGACATATTTGACACTTTTGGAAGTGTTTTTTTGGTGTTTTTAGGTCAAAAAAATGCCCAAGACGTCCCCAAGACATCCCCAAGACACTTTGCACACCCCCTGTTACGGTCATATTTTTTTCGTTTTTTTGCCTGAAACCCCCAAAATACCCCTCCCGGACCCCACATAGTCCCGAATATCCATCACACACCCACTCAGAGTGAGTAGAAGCACCCCAAAAAAAATATTTTTTAAAGCCCTTCAACTTCAACATGGATGCTGCCGAAACTGAAGCACAATTTTAGGGCCTGAGAGGAGGACCCTGGCCTGCCTCTCGGCAACCGGCACGATTGGATGAACCGATTTTTTTGAGAATAAAAAAGACAAAAATGAACAACGCGTAAAGTGGGAAGGGTTTACAAATGATAAATTAAAGTGCCCCCTCTTTTGATGTTTTTTTCGCTTTTTTCCGTGTTTCTTAAGGAATCCTTAAGGAATTACCGGTAATTCGGGTTACCGGTAACTTATTTACCTCTCGGGGGTGATCCATCAAATATGTACTCGGTCTTTTTGCTCGATTTTTGTTTTAATGAATTCAGAAACTTTACTCTGGATTCATTAAAACAAAAATCGAACAGAACGTCCTAGTACATATTTGATAATATCCAAATAGTTGCTGAGGTTACCTTTCAGGGGGGGGGGGGGGGGGGTAGGGGGTCCGACTCCTAATAGACTTGTGTATAAATTTTCGTACAAAAAACTCATTATTAAACTTCTGGTCATCTCCAAGGCAACTGCGGGTGAAAAACACCCTCAGAGTGGGTCACAGGGGGCCTGTGGGCCGAAAAACGACCCAGAAGCCACCCCAGAATACAAAAAAATGGAAAAAAATAGTGAAAAAACGGCTTTTTGACGGTTTTGGCCATGTTGGGCAAAATAGCGTTTTTTCAAGAAAAAACCAAAAAAACGGTTATTTTTTGACATCACAAAACCTCCTTTGGCACAAATATACCCCAAAAGTGGCCTGTGAGTCCATTCCAACCTGTTTTGGACATATTTGACACTTTTGGAAGTGTTTTTTTGGTGTTTTTACGTCAAAAAACATACCCTGGCAATACCCTGACCGCGCTCCGGCAGCATTCCAGCATGCTGTTTGACCCATATAGGGGTCAAGAAATGGCCAAAAACCCCCGAAAAAGCACTCCGGGAACCCAGATAGTTCCAAATATCCACCAGACACCCACCCAAACACCGCAGAAACACGACAGAAAGTCGTCTTGAAAAACACACTTTTTTCAAAAAGCTCGTCAGACAGGCTCCATAATAGCCTTTTTGAAAAAAGTGTGTTTTTCAAGACGACTTTCTGTCGTGTTTCTGCGGTGTTTGGGTGGGTGTCTGGTGGATATTTGGAACTATCTGGGTTCCTGGAGTGCTTTTTCGGGGGTTTTTGGCCATTTCTTGACCCCTATATGGGTCAAACAGCATGCTGGAATGCTGCCGGAGCGCGGTCAGGGTATTGCCAGGGTATGTTTTTTGACGTAAAAACACCAAAAAAACACTTCCAAAAGTGTCAAATATGTCCAAAACAGGTTGGAATGGACTCACAGGCCACTTTTGGGGTATATTTGTGCCAAAGGAGGTTTTGTGATGTCAAAAAATAACCGTTTTTTTGGTTTTTTCTTGAAAAAACGCTATTTTGCCCAACATGGCCAAAACCGTCAAAAAGCCGTTTTTTCACTATTTTTTTCCATTTTTTTGTATTCTGGGGTGGCTTCTGGGTCGTTTTTCGGCCCACAGGACCCCTGTGACCCACGCTGAGGGTGTTTTTCACCCGCAGTTGCCTTGGAGATGACCAGAAGTTTAATAATGAGTTTTTTGTACGGTAATTTTACTCACAGTCGGACCCCCTAGGGGGGGGGGGGGCAGCCTGAGTAATAAAAAAGGGGGGTTTTCGGCCCAAAAAGCCCAGACCCCAGACCCCCGGCCACAACCTAGTGCGTAATAAGGGGATGGGGTAGTACTGCACCCAAAACCCCGTTTTTCGGCGTTTCCGGAGTCCACCCAGAAAGTGGTGGGGCCATTCTGAAAAAATGGACAAGTTTTTCGGTGTTTAAATTTTCACGACTTTTCTTGGGTACAGTTTTACGTGTGCTTTTCCGGGGGCCCATAACTCAGTAGTCCCGGCCCTGGCCCTGGCCCTGGCCCTGGCCCTGGCCCTGGCCCTGGCCCTGGCCCTGGCCCTGGCCCTGGCCCTGGCCCTGGCCCTGGCCCTGGCCCTGGCCCTGGCCCTGGCCCTGGCCCTGGCCCTGGCCCTGGCCCTGGCCCTGGCCCTGGCCCTGGCCCTGGCCCTGGCCCTGGCCCTGGCCCTGGCCCTGGCCCTGGCCCTGGCCCTGGCCCTGGCCCTGGCCCTGGCCCTGGCCCTGGCCCTGGCCCTGGCCCTGGCCCTGGCCCTGGCCCTGGCCCTGGCCCTGGCCCTGGCCCTGGCCCTGGCCCTGGCCCTGGCCCTGGCCCTGGCCCTGGCCCTGGCCCTGGCCCTGGCCCTGGCCCTGGCCCTGGCCCTGGCCCTGGCCCTGGCCCTGGCCCTGGCCCTGGCCCTGGCCCTGGCCCTGGCCCTGGCCCTGGCCCTGGCCCTGGCCCTGGCCCTGGCCCTGGCCCTGGCCCTGGCCCTGGCCCTGGCCCTGGCCCTGGCCCTGGCCCTGGCCCTGGCCCTGGCCCTGGCCCTGGCCCTGGCCCTGGCCCTGGCCCTGGCCCTGGCCCTGGCCCTGGCCCTGGCCCTGGCCCTGGCCCTGGCCCTGGCCCTGGCCCTGGCCCTGGCCCTGGCCCTGGCCCTGGCCCTGGCCCTGGCCCTGGCCCTGGCCCTGGCCCTGGCCCTGGCCCTGGCCCTGGCCCTGGCCCTGGCCCTGGCCCTGGCCCTGGCCCTGGCCCTGGCCCTGGCCCTGGCCCTGGCCCTGGCCCTGGCCCTGGCCCTGGCCCTGGCCCTGGCCCTGGCCCTGGCCCTGGCCCTGGCCCTGGCCCTGGCCCTGGCCCTGGCCCTGGCCCTGGCCCTGGCCCTGGCCCTGGCCCTGGCCCTGGCCCTGGCCCTGGCCCTGGCCCTGGCCCTGGCCCTGGCCCTGGCCCTGGCCCTGGCCCTGGCCCTGGCCCTGGCCCTGGCCCTGGCCCTGGCCCTGGCCCTGGCCCTGGCCCTGGCCCTGGCCCTGGCCCTGGCCCTGGCCCTGGCCCTGGCCCTGGCCCTGGCCCTGGCCCTGGCCCTGGCCCTGGCCCTGGCCCTGGCCCTGGCCCTGGCCCTGGCCCTGGCCCTGGCCCTGGCCCTGGCCCTGGCCCTGGCCCTGGCCCTGGCCCTGGCCCCGGCCCCGGCCCCGGCCCCGGCCCCGGCCCCGGCCCGGATGCTGAAAACATGAAAGTGCCCGAAAACACCGGCATTTGCATTTTCGGAATCCGTCCGTTCTGTGGTGGGGTCAATTTGCTGAAATGGACAAGTTCTTGGTTTTGGTCAAAATCCATGTAGGGTAAAGAGGGCCAAGGTAAATACCACAACCCAGATTTTCTCACCCTGATGCTGAAAACATGAAAATGCCCGAAAACATCGGCATTTGCATTTCCGGAATCCGCCCGTTCTGTGGTGGGGTATATACAGAAAAATGGACAAAATTTTAATGACTAAAATTTTCACAAAATATGAACCCATACCCAATACAAGGGTAAATGACAAAAATTACAATAAAAAACCCCCCAAAACCCAAAAGCCCAGACCCCAGACCCCAGGCCACCTTCCTTATTACGCACCCTGGGGGGGGGGGGGGGGGGGGGGTAGGTGGGGGCAAAA
The DNA here is from genome assembly GCA_964035575.1 of Rhynchopus sp. YZ270_cl-10. NCBI lineage: Eukaryota > Euglenozoa > Diplonemea > Diplonemida > Diplonemidae > Rhynchopus > Rhynchopus sp. YZ270_cl-10. The sequence goes on along the minus strand of OZ037834.1, from coordinate 109,893 downwards.
CCTTCAGGACGGGTGAGGCATTTTGACTTTTTTGGACTTCCGCGCAAAGTACCCACAAACCACCCCTCATACACCCCCAGAAATGGGTCAGAAACACCCTGTGACCCGAAAATCCATGATAAGGGCACCTCAGAATATGAAAAAATGCAAAAAAATAGTGAAAAAGTGGCCTTTTGACGGTTTTGGCCATGTTGGGTAAAATGACCATTTTTGGACAAAAAAATCAAAAAAACAGCAAAATTTCGACATCATGACAGCTGCTTGGGCACAAAACTACCCCAGGGAGGTCCTGTGAGTCCATTCCGACCTGTTTTGGACACTTTAGGTACTTTTTTTGGCCGTTTTTTGGCGTTTTTAGGTGAAAAAAGATCCCCTGACTATCCCCTGGCAGCCCTGGGCCGCGACTTGCGCCCTGCTTTTGGACCCCCTCTGGGCCAAAAAATGGGTGAAAACCCCCGAAAAAGCACTCCGGGAACCCAGATAGTTCCAAATATCCACTAGAAACCCACCCAAACACCTCAAAAACATGCCAGAAAAACATTTTCAAAAACACACTTTTTCAAATAAGTCATTATGGAACCTGCCCAGATGAACTTTTTGAAAAAAGTGTGTTTTTGAAAATATTTTTCTGGCATGTTTTTGAGGTGTTTGGGTGGGTTTCTAGTGGATATTTGGAACTATCTGGGTTCCCGGAGTGCTTTTTCGGGGGTTTTCACCCATTTTTTTGGCCCAGAGGGGGTCCAAAAGCAGGGCGCAAGTCGCGGCCCAGGGCTGCCAGGGGATAGTCAGGGGATATTTTTTGACCTCAAAACACCAAAAAAAACACCAAAAAGGGCGATAAATGTGTTCAAAACAGGTCGGAATGGACTCGCGGGACATTTTTGGGGCATATTTGTGCCCAGACAGGCCTAATGATGACAAAATTTTGCTTTTTTTTTGAAATATTGGTCAAAAATGGCCATTTTGACCAATATGGCCCAAACGGCCAAAATGGTCTATTTTTGCTATTTTTTTCCATTTTTTTGTATCTCTGGGGTGTCTCACCTATAGAACACCCCCAAACCACACCCCAAAACCATCTCTGACCCGAAATTTTCGGTGGTTTGCGGGTACTTTGCGCGTAAATCCAAAAAAATCGAAATGCCTCAAAAAAATAGGGGTTTTGCCCCCACCTAGGCATACTGTGCGGGCGAGTAAAAAAAACTCGCCTACTCGCCAAAAACTCGCCTAAAACTCGCCTATTTTTGGGGGGCGAGTTTTGGCGAGTTTTTTTTTTTAGGTAGGGATTTTACCTTGGGAAAAATGTACACACGAAAATATGAGGGAAATTTGAGTTTTGAAGAGAAAATTTTTTTCGTTCCACTTGAACAAGACCTCTACAGTTTGCTTTGTAGGCTTCCACAACCAGTACCACCAGTCCAGCTGTAGCTTCTGCGGATCCATGAAGCTTGCACAGATGGGTGCGATGTAGTCGTGGGGAATACCGCCAAGGGGTGGCCTGCAGGGTTGCCATTTACCGGCATGGCGAGGACATTGTTGTATAGCGAGTGTAGCCCCGGCTCATGTCTTCGTCATCCTCCGGATTGTAGCACGTCTTGTGCACGCCTGGATCTTCCCCTGGAGCAAATGTTTACATACATGCCTGTCAGCCACTGCCGTGACATGGTTGCCGTTAGACGTACAAGTGACACATTTTCAATTTTTTTTGTGTGTTTTCGAGTGGCATGTTGTCATCAGTCACCCCCGCCCTCCATTTTCACATCCTGGTGCACATTTTCACCCCCAAGGTGCGTATGTGCACCAGGATTTGCACCCAAATGTGGGCGAGTTTAGGCGAGTTTAGGCGAGTTTTTGGCGAGTTTAGGCGAGTTTTGGCGAGTTTTGGCGAGTTTTGGCGAGTTTTGGCGAGTAATAGGCGAGTAATGGGCGAGTAGGGCGAGTTTTTGGCGAGTTTTTCCTGAAAATCAGGAAAACGAAAAACTCGCCTAAAAACGGCTCGCCTGCACAGTATGCCTAGGGGGGGGGGGGGGGGGGTTTATGGACTGAGCCAAATCAAAAAAAAATAAACAGAGCACAAAACACTTTCAAAACAACGCATTTTCAAACCCCACAGACATACACAAACACCCTTCCCCTTCCTCAAAGATGTCCGAAGGATCTCGCTGGGGCGGAAAACGCCACAAAACCCAAAAACAACTCGACAAGAAGCGTGCCATCAGTGGAACCTTCAAGAAGAAACGGAAGGGCGCATCCGTCAATGTGACGGAGTCGAAGTTTAGTACTTACCGTTGGGGGGCTGAGGAGGAGGAGGCGGACTTTCGGGTACGCGACCCTCTTGTCCGCACAGACTTTTTCATTATCCCTCAAAACCCGCAGTACGAGCACTACTTCTCTGGGCTGGATGAGCTGCTCTATGGCAACCGAGACTACACAGATAGCTACGCACAGAACAGCACGCACACACCCTCTTCGTCTGCACGGCGTAATGTATCATTCGAAGTGGCGGAAGAGCCAGAACCCCAAGAAGAAGCGATGGAAGAAGCGGAAGACGTTGCGTCCCCAAGTGAAGCGGCGAAGGTGAAGGAGGTGGAGGGCAAAGGGGCTGGGGAGGTGGCAGTTACCAAAGTGCTCACCCCGGCTGCGTCTGCAGTGTCCTCCAAAACGCTGTCGAAATTGAAGAAAAGTGCAAAGAAAAGCACTGCCCCAGTCAAACGGAGGCAGCATACGAGGTTCGAAGACGATGAATGAGATTGGCACCCCCCAGAAAATAAATCATCGGTGTTCATCAGCGGTTACTTAACAGCGTTTTTGTATAGTGGAGTTCATCCTTCGGGTGTCTACACTAATACAAAACCAAGTTTTCAAATAAAAAAAATACCAAGTACGCAACAACTACGCAATATGGGGTCGTCAGGAGCACCAAATATGCATTTTTTTTTTTTGTTTTTGTTTTTTTGCAAATCAGATGCAAAACCTCAAAAAATGGATGTAGAAGATGCATGGTTTGGGTGTCCACCCAGGGTACACCCGGTCATTGTGTACCAAAGGGTGAGAGAGGAAAGGTGACGGCCGCTGTGCTGTGCCATCTATTGGGGTGGCTGTTGGGGGGGTGGGGCTTTACCGTTGTCGGATTATCAAAAAAAGGACTGCTGTTTTTTTGTGTTTGAGCAGAGCCTTTTTTGTTTTCATTTTTTTTTCTAACCCCAATTACAAAAAACACATTATCAACGGTGCAGCCAGCGCTCCCTGGGAAACCCGTGAGTGAACCACGAGAGAATCCTGGGGGATACTGGGTTGCTGATCAAGCACCAAATCAAAAAATAAAGTGTGAGCATCAGCGGTTTCCACGAAAACGTGAACAGGGGAGGGCGGGTTATGTGTGATTGCCCGTTCGCGGGAAGGTACACGTTGTCAAAGTTTTCAAATAAAATATAGTGGAGCACACTCTAGGGTGGCTACACTAATACAACCAAGTTTTCAAAAAAAAGTAAGTGCATAACTGTCCTACTGTCGGCTGCACCAAACAGATCAAAAAAAAATCATATTCATTTTTCACAATAGTTTCGATGTTTACCCCCTCTCTTCACCCCCCCACAAAGTGGATATTTGCTGACAATATTGTTTGACAGCTACACTATTTCCAAAAGAAAAGAGACGTCTCACTTTCCCCCTAACCTCCTCCATCCCCCCCAATGCAATTCCCGCTTAGGTGGGCTCCCCTAATCCCCCCATACCATCCCCTCACTCTAGTTAAAGACAACCGGGGGACAGCAGTATTGGAGTGTACCATTGGCAAGAAATCAATCAATGTTATTTCAATGAAAAAGGTTGAGTGCCGACACCTCCCTTTTTCTTTGCCAGTTGTGTGTGATGCACATTTAGGAAAGGCAACTTCCTCTTTAACCTCCCCCAACCGACTCCATTTCCTTGGACCTCTTCCAGGACCGTGCATTTGCCCCGTTCCCCTAACAAAAGAGTAGTGTTGGAGCACACATATCGGATGTAACAGCAAACCACGAAATGGAGGCAGTATCTCATGGTTTGGGTGTCTACCTCCCCGGTACACCCGGTCATTTGTACCAAGATACACTTGGTGTGGCTGAAAGGGGGGTACTATTTTTTTTGTGCTATTTTTCTGCTATTCTGGGCATCTGGATTTTTTTTTGGTGCGGCTGAAGGGATGCGCTATTTTTGTGCTACTTTTCTGCTATTTTGGGGTCGTCTGCCACACCATACCATACACTGTTCCCGAGAAGGATTTTTTTTTTTGTATCCAACCTTTCTCCCCCCTTCAAATAACCATTTACTCTTTCCACTCCTTTCTCTCCCTTTTTTCACCCTTTTTTTAGGAAAATATAATAAGAGTTAGTTATGACCTCTAGAATGGCATCTACAGCCCCAGAGAAGGGAAAGAAGGAGGAGAAGGACGTGCAAAAGAAGGAGGAGGAGGGTGAGGGCCCGCGCATGGGGGTGATCTACATTACAGTGTTCTTCGACTTCTTCGCCTCGGGGATTGTGCTGCCGCTGCTGCAGACGCATGCGAAGGACCAGCTGGGCGCGACGGGCTACCACATTGGGATGGTGTTCTCCGCCTACTCGTTCGCCTCTATCATAGGAAGCTTCCTCTTCGGGAGGATGAGCGACCACATCGGACGTCGCCCTGTTATTCTCATTTCGCTTTTCATGTCGACAGTCACGCTGTACATGACAGCCGTCGCACCGTCCCTAGAGTATCTCATCTTAACCCGCGCAGTGGCAGGATTCTTCAGCGAAACCAGCGTCTGCCAAGCATATATCGCTGATAAGACGACACTCGAAGAGCGTCCAAAATATCTTGGTCATATGGGTGCCTTCATTGGGCTTGGTTTCATGGTCGGTCCAGCGACCGGGGCAGTGCTTGGGGCGGTGGGGGGGTTTGCGGCTGCAGGGTACTTCACAACGTTTGTGACGGCAGTGAACTTTGTGTACGCCTTTGTCAAGCTGGAGGAGTCCCTGAACACGAGAGAGATTGCGGCAGGGGAGGTGATCCAGCCTGCGTCGTGGAGTGAGTTCTTCGCAAGCGTCGCGCGCCCTTCGATGCTGTTGGTCCTGGTCTCGCAGTTTCTGTGCACCACTGCATTCATGGGATGGAACACCACGTACGCGATCTTCGCTTCCGAACGTCTTGGCTACGAACGCAAACACGTTGGCTGGGCATTTGCGTGGCTCTCCCTTGCTCTCATCCTTGCCATGTGGAAGGCCCGCGCCAAGGTCAAGAGCGCAACCGACACCCTCAGCATGGCCTCCATCGCGGGGAACGTGATGATGGGGGTAGGGCTCATGTCGCATAAGTACATCTACAACACCTGGATGTCGCTCATCCCGCTGTTTATCCTTGGGTTTGGATATGGGCTGTCCGAGCTGGTGTACCAGACCATCATTTCGCTGTCCTCCAGCAAGCATCTTCAGGTATGAGCAAAAAAGGGGGAAAAAGAAAAAGGAAGGGCGGGGGGTGGGGCTATTGAAAATAACAGAAGGTTCTTTAGAATCCGTGCTTTTTTACTTTAAAAGCAAGGGTACATTTTTTAGCACCCTTTATACCTTCTTTACGTCAGAAAAGAATGTATACGAAATAATAAATAGAATTGACAGAGTTGTGTGTACGCTAAGATTTACAGTAGGAGAAGTAATATTGGCGACAAAAAAGTCGCCGCAAGAAGACCCCCAAAATCTGCCAATATTATTTGGTCGACAAGTTTCTTGTCTTACTCTACAGTACACACGAAATCCCCCCCCTATCGCCACCTCACACAGGGATCGATGTTGGGAAGCTTGTCCTCCATGACATCGCTGGCACGTGCTGTTGCTCCCTTGGTTGCAGGGTATGTTATCTTGTGATTATGCATTTTGTAGGCAAACGACCACGTAGACAGACAGCAAATAGCGGATGTAGGACTGCATGGTTGGGGTCCACCCCCCGGTACAAGCAGGTCATTTGTACCAAAGGTACACTGTTCACGAGAGGGGCTTTGTATTTCAGGTCAACTTTATAATTCAAGGTGACTAAGGCACAAACAAATGACTGATGAATAAACCAAAGAATAACCTAATCAGACTAAGCACGAGAAGCTTAGGTTCATCTTATAAACCTTTCCTTTATTTTGACCCCAACGGACCTCATCCATCCACATAACACTACCCACTCGCTACTGTGGATACGTCGTGACGTCAGAACAAAGGATTGCACCCTTTCTCTTGGTCTTGATGACAACACAAAAAAAAACGACAAAAAAATTTTTCATAACAAAAACCCCATTTCATCCACCACAGACACCTCTATGATTCAGCCCCAGACGACAGCAGCTACACCTACGTTGTGCTTGGCTGCCTGCCTCTTGCGGCAGCCCTCGTGTCCCCAATCTGCGCCTCTCCAGTCAAGCACACCAAGAAGGAGTAAGCCAGGTCAGGAAGCTCCAGGCAAAATACGACAAAGGGGAAAGGGAAGAGGGGGTGATGACAGAGTGTGCCGGCCAAACGGCCATTATCTGTGCTGCAAAGAAAAAGCGTGGAAAAGGGCGGGAGAAAGGGAAGGGCTTCCTCCTGTCAAAGCGTTCAGAAAAAGAAAGCCAATTGGTCTGTTGACAATTGGGATGGGGTGGGGTTTTGCTTAGGTGATCCAAGAAAAGTGAGGGCTAACAAGAAAACTATAAACAATCATAGGAGGCCACCTGATTAAGCTTGAATTCTAGCAGAGTTTGGTGGAGTTTAAAGACCACCACAAACACTACAAATTTTTTCAGGCAAAATTAGGTGGGGTTTTAGAAAAAAAAAAAAACTTAGTGGTGCTTTCGGAAATGGGTCAAACGACCTGTCAATACCGACCCCCTCCGGAGCACTGTAAGGTTGCATTCCTCTAAAGGGAAGAGGGGGGTTTTTTTTTCACTTCCTATGTGTCTCGGATCATTGCGTAAGGTGACGTACAGTACAAGGTACTTAGCGTACATCTTACCATTTTTTTTTTGGCCAGTTTTTGGTCGATTTTTTATAACTTTTAAAAGTGTGTGAGTGTGTGTTTCTCTCTCCCCTCCTCCCCCACCCCTTTTTACATGATCTTTGGGTGTTTTGGGCATAACATATGACATCTGCTAGAGTGTTGTGGATGTGTGTTGTTTTGTTATTCCTACGCAGCTGGCTTTAAAGGAGAAATAGTATTACCGGGGTACGGTCGCCAAATCATCCCTCAAACAGGAGGATTTGTGCAATCAACGAAAAACATCTTTACCTTACCTACCCGATCCTACTATTTTTTGTTTTTTGGGGGGGAGTACATGGTTTACACCCTTTTTAAACGCTTACTGTTTATGCTGAAGTAGTAAGTAAACGATTTTTTCTTCTTCTCCCGCACACCTCGGTACCCCCAAAAAAAACTGTGTATTTTTTTTTTTTTAACTTTGTTTTCTTCACTTCTTCTAAAGTGACTAAGCACAAGAGGCTTAAGATCATCTTATGAATGGTGAGATTCAGGGGGTACGGAGAACCCACGGACAACCCATGGGGGAACCACGGAGAACTGTTTCGGGCTATATTAAGATTTGCGGAGCACCTTCGGGGGGAACCACGGAGAATCCGTTTGGTGATCACACCAATGAACCTATCTTTTTTTCTCTTCCAGATGTAAACCACGAAATGGAGTGGGGCCGCCAAGGCAGTGAAGGGAACCCCGAACTGTCGTTTTTTTTTTTTTTTTTTTTTTTTTTTTGACGAGACACTCTTTCCTGTACTTTGGTAAACGTAATACGTGAGATTGTTTGATTATTTTTTTTAGCAGCGTCTTTTAATTGTAAAAAGATTGGAGACAGCGCTTTGGGGAAGCAAAAAGGGAGGGGGAAAAAAAAAAAACAAAAGCATTTAGTTGTCTGTTTGATTCACTTTGATTCACAAACCATCAACACTAATTGCAGTTCACAATTTTCACCCCCCCCTTTTTTTTTTGTTTCGCCCGATTTTTGAGCGCATAAACGAAGACCCAATCTTTTATTATTATTTTTGTTTTGTGTGTTTTGGATGTAACAGGAGTGAATGTGTAGTGTTCCTTGCCCCCTATTTTTAGGTTACTTTGAGTTGTTTAGAATTCCGGTCGGTATCACCTAGCAATTGGGGGGCGCAGCCAAATTTCTACTGACGTACACTGCTAAAAAAGTGCACACAACCCGCATTCCGTATCCTCAATGGAAAAAAAAGTAAAATAAAATACTCTGTGTTTTCTCCTTCCCCCATCCCACCACCTACGCAGGAAAGCGCAACGATTGCAATCCATGCGCACAAAATTTTTGTTTTCAAAAAAAAAAAAAAAAAAGAAACAAAAATAAATAAATGGGGCCAACCGTATTGGAGTGTACCATTGGCAATCAATGTTATTTCAATGACATAGGTGAGTGCCGACACCTCCCCATTTTTTTTTCTTTGCCAATTGTGTGATGCACATTTAGGAAAGGCAACTTCCTCTTTAACCTTCCCCAACCGACTCCATTTTCTTGGACCTATTCCAGGACCGTGCATTGCCCCGTTCCCCTAATCATAGTGTGCAGACGAACAAAATGTTCGTCTGCACACTATGCCTAATGGGAATGGTAAAAAAAAAGTTTTTCAAAAGAGAATAAAAAGAACTACAAAAGTGAATAGAGTTTCGATTACTGTGTTTTTTGGGGGAAGCTGGGGTTGTGGGGGGGTCTGTGTACTAAGATTGGGGGGGGGGCAGGGGTGGAGACGAACACGGTACGGATTTCGTTCGGCAGGGGAAACAAACAGGCAGACCCTCCTAATGCATGGGGGGGAGAGAGCAAGTAGGAATAACCGGTGTGTATTGTATACACCGCCACTATGTTTGCACACAAAAGGCTTTTTTTTTTTTTTTTTTTTTTTTTAAATAGTCAGAATGTTTCCTTCCTCCCCGCTGCCTTCATTTCGTTTATTCCCTCTTCATATATTTTTTTTAAAAGTGCCTACTGTCCCAGAGGCGTTTGCACTATGAACTTCACTTTTTTTTTAATACCCCAAAAAATGAAAAGCAAAGAGCTAAAGTAAAATACCCAAAAAAAAACAACAACAACAACAACAACAAAACCCTAAAGAAAATGAAGCACATCCGGCACCACATCCCGTTTTTTTTTTTAGATGCATACCCCCTATTTCTTTTCCCCAATTTTCCCCATTTACCCCCTCTGTTACCCACACGACGTGGTCCAGAGGCACCTGACAAGTGAAATGATATGTAAATTACTTGTGACATGAAGTAATTCCTTAGGGTTAGGGGAGTAGGTGGGGGGTTATGAGCTGACAGGCATTCCTTAAGTAAATTACTTGTCATCACTTTCACTTGTCACCATGACAAGTACAATTCCTGCAGTGATGGGGTTTTTATGGTTTTTTTTTTGTATTCTGAGACCCTCAGTTTTGCCATCACCCCCCCTTAACTCATTTTGCCCCTCACTCTATGCACTTACAGTCACAAACCTACCTCCTCCCCCATCATGGCCGCTGCACCTGCTGAGGCAGCCAGGGTGGCACGACGTGTCGCCCGCGGGATGACAGACGAGTACAAAACCATTGCCCATATGCGATGGGAGACCTCGTACCGTGGTGGCTGGCAGAACTCCACACAGAAGCTGCAGTGGTTCTGGTTCGGGTTTAAGAAGTACGGTTTCCTGGCGAACCTTGCGAACATGATCCGCCTGCGTGAGGGGTGGTGGGAGACTGGAGAGAAGCGCCTCATCGGAATGGACGCGCTGGGACACCGCTACTGGGAGACGGACGACGCAGGGCGTACCTATGCGATGGGGTTCCGTTTCATTGACTACCCGCACCACGTTCAGTTTGCAGACCAATCGAAGATCCCACGGAAATGGCTCTACTATTTGAAGCAAGGTTCCGGACGTTCACCCCCACAGCTTGAAGCCCTCCACAAAGAGCTGGGACCTGACTGGCGTGACTATGGTGACCGTATGAACAAATTCTACAACACCATCGCGGAGCAGGACACACACCAGAACCCGAACGCCGCGGATGGTCGTACCGGTGGGCTGGGCACCTTTCTCTGCCCCTGGAGCAGTGATTTCAAGACTGCGCGTGACTACTACGGACACTCCGGCCAACGCCAGGCCTATGGTCTCATGAAAGCCGGTTTCGTGAACGAAGCGCACGTTGATGAATTTGACCCGAAGGGAGGTGCAGTGGGGAAGCTTGCGTTGGATGGGCTTGAACCGGATCCGATTGCGCAGAAGCGTCTGCAGGTTGGGGGATCGGGGGATGATAAGGTTGGACGATTCCAGCAGGGCACCTTCGACAATATGATAATGAGCTACGGGAAGTACGACAAATCAGAGAAGGCGCTGGCGCTCTGGTGGGAAATGCGTGCAGAGGAGGCAGAGCTTACGACCCAATCGCGTGCAGCGGTCTCGGCATTTGACAACCCGCTCTACTCCTCTGCCAACACGACAGGCGCAGAGTTTGGCTTTGTCAGCAGATACAAGCAGATCGACCGCAACACAGCAACAGGCTACGCAGAATCATCCCTCCACCCGAACAACCACTGGAGAAAATCCTTCTCTCACGAATACGGCAGAGAGGACACCGACGACACAGACAGATACAAGGATAGATCGTTCTAGGGATTTGAGTCTATTTTTTTTTTTTTTTATTATTATTATTTTGGGGTTTTTAGTGTAGGAGGTGTAGGGGTGTAGGGGGTGCAGGGGGGTGTGGGGTGGAAGTTTTTTTTTTATTTTTTTTTTTGGGAAAATATGAAAAAAAGAAGACAAAACATAGTAGAGAAATAAAGAGGGGGAGAAAAAAAAGGATAAAGTGTAGTCCAGAGGGTGTAGCCATTAGGTTTTCTAGGGGCAGTTTATCCAAAACTGTGTGGTCGGTGCAATACAAAAAAAAAAAAAGAGCTCGAATTCAAAAAAGGTTCAGAAAACAAACAAAGATGAAAAGGGTTTTCTAGTGATAGCTGTGATAAATGCCCATGATGATGCATAATGCACATTCACAATACACCTGTATTGTGTGGTTGTGTCTTATGATGGGAAATTATCACAATACTGGTACTCCAGAAATTCAAAAAAAAAAAAAAAAAATGAAGTACGCGACAACTAACGCACTAAGTACGCAAGAAGTACGCAATATAGGGTTGCCAGGAGCACCAAAAAAAAAAAAACAGCTATTACAGGGGTTTTCGAGAAACGCCGTCCACACATAGAGAGAGAGAGAGAGAGATATTTACTGTGTTTTTATGTTTTTTTTCTTTTGTTATTTTTCCAAAAATAAAATAAAGCAAAATGCAAGGGGTATTGGGGTATTAGGTTATCGGGGAGGGGGGGTGGGGTGTATTCTTTTTTCAAGGTGACTAACTTTTTTTTCCCCCTTCCAGATGTACACCACGAAATGGATGTAGGACTGCATGGCTGGGGTCCACCCCCCGGTGTACCGGTCATTTGTACCAAAAGGTACACTATCAACCAGAGGGCACATTCATCTGACATTTTTTTTTCCTTTTTTTTTTTTCCTTGTTTGTTTTTGTAGAGGCAACCTTTTAAGGGTCCCTGTGAAGAACACCGTGGCTGCTATCTGGGGGTAGTAGTATGTAATCAAACAAAGGTTTCGTAGATGCCACCTTTGCATCCCAGAGGAAGGCTCGCTTATCGAACTTCATTTTCCCTCTCCCCCCTTTTTTTTTTGGGGAAAAAAAAAGGGGGCGAACAACGATAGCCAAGCAAGTCCTCTCGTTCTGTTCTGTATCCCCCATCCTCCCCATCCTCCCCATCCTCCCATCCTCTCCAACACACGACGGCATTTTGTAATAATATGACAAAAAAACATTTGACAAGCATTTATCGATTAACGCTTTGCACTTTGTGATGTTGTGCAAAAATGTGATTGTCATGTAATAACAAAGTGTCGTGGTGTTCCACGGTGGATTGACCATGGTCATTGCCTCGTACTTTGCCTTGAGCAGTCCACCGTGCAGTGCAAACACACCCTACTGGACAATGTTACACTATAAGGAGTTCTGTACTCTGCAATCTGCTCAAAACACACAAGACACTGCCTCTACCCCCCAGAGGCAAAGAGGCAAACACAGCACCACATACACAACATACCACAAATACAACCACGTTCACTGACGCGTGGATTTCTTTTTTTTTTTAAATCAAGCGAAAGTGGAAATAATAATAAACATAGGCGGCGTGAATGTGTGTGTGGCCCCCCCATTTTTTTTTTCCCCCTCTTCTTCCTTTATACCTACAAAGAATAGCTTAAAGGAGAAATAGTTCCTCAGATACGGTCGCATATGGACTGCATGGTTTGGGTGTCCAGCTCTCCCCGGTACAGCCGGTCATTTTGTACCAAAGGTACACTGTTCACGAGAGTGCTTTTTTGTTTCAGCTTTCCCCCCCCTCTGCCCTGAGTTCTGTTGTTGAAACAGAACTTTATAACGTAGCGGCGTTCAGTTCTGTACAGAGCTGTGAGGCAAAAAGGGGTGTGGGTGTCTGTGGTAAAGGAGTCTGAAGGGGATAATGAAGAAAAAAAAAACCTCCAATCAACTTTCTACTTGGGCAAACAGACAGCAGAATGTTTTCTCTCCCCCCCCTCCCCCTCCCCTTCCGTTGGGTGTTACGGATATATAAAAAAGACCTTACGACCCACCTTTCCCCCATCCCCTCCCGTATCCCCATTACCGTTCGTTATGGAATCTGCATAAAACAAAAAAAAAAAAAACAAAAAAAAGCAACAACAAGAAAGCAAAATGGGGTGGGGTAGCGAAACGAGGTGTTGTTCAAAAAAAAAATGGCATTTTTTTTTTTTTATTCCCCTTCTATTTTCTATTCTTGTATACTTCTCTTATTCGGTGATGTGGGAGTATAGTGGGGTGTCCCGGGGGTACCACACTAACACCCACCTACACACACTTTCACACCATTTCACACCATTTCACCGAATTACACCCCATACCCATTACACATGAATTACGCCGTGCCCGGGACACCCCATATAGTATCACTAGCACCGGAGAGGTAAAAAAGGAGGCAGATGTTTTGGGATTTCAAAACCCGAAGAAGAGGGTTTCCCTACCGCCGGTTGTTGTGTTGCTGTATATGAAACGACATGGTGACCTGGTCGCTAACAAGGATGGACTCTCTCTTACCAGCACCTTTTACTGGAACAAAAGCCCAACCAGTATACATGACTGACACATGCCAATCAGTTTTACAATTAGTATATTTTTTTTCTGGAAATATTGGTGTGGCTGAAAGGAGGGTGCTATTGTTGTGCTATTTTTCTGCTATTATGGGCATCTGGATTTTTTTGGTGCGGTTGAAAGGGATGTGCTATTTTTGTGCTACTTTCTGCTATTTTCTGCTATTTTGGGATAGTCGGCCACACCAAATATAGTAACTATTTCCCCCTGAGGTACCCCAAAAGCTGCTGAGGGATACGATTTCCCGAGCCGAATTTTTTTTTTTATACCAGCAAACTGACCACTAACAGTGCTCCTCATGGCGCTGACTGGGTCACCATTGTGATCTGTTCTGCCCTTCATACCCTCTGCTCCCCTCACCCAACACCACTCAGACAATCCCCAGCAATGGCGTTCCCAGCATGGGTGCCCCCTGGTAGTGCGAACCCGCCTGCCGACGGTGGCGGTGGTGTGCTTCTCAAAGCAGGGTGGGAGAACCAGCGGAGCGGGAGCGGCGGGGACACGGCAAGCTCGTTTCTGCAGGGGCTGAAGAGCCAGTTTGGGAGCTCGCCACCTGGTGTTGCGGGTGGTGGTGGTGGGGGTGGTGGAGGAGAAGGTGGCGGCAATTGGCAGCAGCAGATGCAGCGTCTCTACAGCCAGCCGCCACCCCAGCAGCAGTCCTTTCACCCTTCGTATTCGCCGACGCACACGGCAGCAGCAGGTGCGGGTGGTAGTGGTGGGAAGCTGCCACAGTACACCCACACAACAGACCAGAGCCATGCAGGTGGGGCGCAGCCGGTGGTGTACGAATCGGCGGTATGTAGGGTTTTTTTTTTTGAAAACAAAGAGAAAAATAAGGAAAAAAAAAAGCAAAATGCAAAGACTTAGAGTAATCTTTAAGAAAAAATTGCTCTTTTTTTTTAAAACCTGCATAGGAGAGGCGCTTTGCCATTCAAATTTACTTCGTTTTTTGTTTCATATGACCATTTGACCCGGACAACAGCTTGTTGTTACGTAGTATACCAAATAGCATGCTTTATTTGGATTACCCCCTACCCCCTGCCCCCTCAGCTCCTAACGGAGGACGAATTCCAAGCCAGCTCCGCCATTGAGTACGGCTCCGGCATCTCCCTGAGCGGCTGCACCATCGACCGCCACCTAGGTGATGGAGACCTGATGCCACAGCTCGAGACGTTGTCCGCAAGTGTGACACTGCGCATCACACCCACTGCCATCGTCTTCCTGCACCACTACGACCGGAACTTCATCCTCGAAGTCCCAGTGTCGGAGCTGTACGAGATAAATGAAGACTCGGAGTCTAAGGTATGTGCTTGTATTGGGGTGTTGGGCTCTGTCAGTTTTTGTTCGCGATGAATATGGCATGAATATGGCCATAATTAGTTACTCTACTAAATGAATCGAGTAAAAATATGGTGAACTCAGCGGAGCCCGGTTATAAAAGTGCCAAAAACGATCTTTTTCTTTTGACGCATTGTGGTGAAGCAAAGTGTTCGCCATTTTTTTTTCCACCTCTTCCAAAAAGATTACACACAGGAAGTAATACATTCCTTCAAAACACCGCACCACATCACACAGGTGGTGCTCCTGCACACACGGAGCGCTAACGGGTCGGCCCTGCTCGAGCTGCAGTGCGGGTCGTCACGCAAGCGACTTGCAATCTACAAAGTACTGTGCATCCGCAAGAACGCCCTCGAGAGACTAAAACGCCAACAACAATATCTATCGAAGGGGCAGTGATATGACGGGTAGAGGGGAGGGAGGGGGAGGGCAAGACAGCAAAAACCACCCACCTCCCACCAGAAACAGTTCATTCCTTTTTTTCTCTTTTCTTTTTGCGTTTTGAAAAGTGATCTGAGGAAGGTGAGGAAAGCGTTTATCCATTTCAACCTCGCCCCCTTTTTTTCGTTTCGCGATTTTTTTTTTTTTTTACCCCCTTCCCGATTTTAGAATCAACAGAGTAGACAGGTAGTTTCAAAGAGTAGCGCAGTCCTCCGAAGGATGTGTACATACATCCATACAACCAAGTTTTCAAAAAAAGGGAAAAAAGAACTGAAACCCAAGAAGAAAAGACAGACTGCAGTAGATTTCAGCAAAAAAAACCTACGAACCATCATAGCATAGGTATGGGGAAAGTGGGGGAAAGGAAGTAATCACTGCCACTCTCTGAGTGGTACGGTGTGCCTGCTGCAGGCTGCAGCTCGTTGTCAAGATTGTCCCCCTTTTCCCTTATTTTCTTCTTCTACTTCTAAAACCAGGGTTGTTCCTTGTTCTCGGGAAAACAGCAAAATTCTGGATTTATGTTCCCGTTTTTTTCCTTTTTTTGGGTGGGGTTTTTTGCCCTTTTTCGGGCTTTCCGAGCTCTACCCTCACTGTAGTGGGGTCATTTCGAGAAAATGGACAAGTTCTTGATTGATACAAATTTTGGTTACGACCACTAGTGAGTTGCTCACAATGCTAAATGAGTGTCAGAACTGTGATTCTGGGCCCACTTTAACCGCCCTTCGAAATTCAAAAAGGGGTCCCAAACCCGGGCGCGCTACACTCGCGCGGAACTTTTTGCAGCTTTGGTCTAGTTGCATTTTTGGCTGCAAAATGCAAGGGGACCCCCAAAGACGTTGGGAATATTATTTGGATGGGGCAGTGATTTTGTACCTGTATACACGCTCCCTCGCGGTAACCGCGTGCATGCCAATGAAGTGCTCTCTGGGGTTCGATAACCCGTGGAACCAGTGCTTCCGCCGATGAACGGTGAGGCGTTGCACTTCTCTTTTTGCGGAGCAAAAAATAATATAAATGGCGCCGCAGGCAAAAAATTTTGAGTACAGTGTAAAAATCTAGCTTCCCACGAACCCTTTTTTGCAGAGCAAAAAATGAAAAATGGCGCCGCAGGCAAAAAAAAATTGGGGGTACAGCCCTGACGGTGCAGGATTTTGTTGTCAATTTTTTTTTTCTTGCCCCCTGAAAACTCTTGCTTTTGAGAGTTTCGACCATTTCACCACACTGGTGGTGTGTCACCTACAGTGAAACCCACTAGAAACCACAAGAAAGCCCCCCAAGGAAAAAAAGGAAAAAAAAAAAGGAAAAAAAAAACTAAAATCCAGAATTTCATGTTCTCGGTCCCACTTAGGAACTTCCCTGTCTAAAACTGTTTTTTTTTTTTTTTTTTTTTTTTTTTTTTTTTTTTTTTTTTTTTGAAATTTTCTTGGTTTCCCCCTTCTTCGTAGAGGGGGGAAAGGGGATTTTTTCGGCAAAAAAAAAAAACAAACGCCAAAGCAAAACAGAGATAACCAACCAATTTTTCATTTAACAAACGATTCATCAACCCCCCCTCTTCGCAGACTGTTATTACCCCCCTCCGTTTCTCGCATGATGTATTTGCAGGGAGCGCACATTCATCTGACAGATGTTCTTTAGGTGCACTTGTGTGAGTGTTTTTTTTTTTTGATAAAACAACTTGTTGTCAATTCTAAAAAGATTGGAGGCAGCGCTGCAGGGCAAACAAAACGGATTGAATAAAACAGAAGCTTGCTTGTTTTCTTTGAGTACTCAATTAACCACAACAACCGTACTTCAGTTTAACACAATTTTTTTCACCTTTTTGTTTTCCCGGCTTTGAGCGCACAAAAGACCCGATCTTTTTTCATTCGGTATGGCTGGCAGCGTACAGTGGGTCAGTCGGAGGTGTGCCTGCATCAACAACTACCAGGCTTCGCGCTAACTTTTGGAAAAAAATCTGAAAAATCGTGTTTCGGGACCAAAAAAACGCACCTCAAATAGTTGTGCGTCAGGGGGTGAAAAAACAGTGTTTTGTGGCATTTCCGAGCCAATCCCGCGCTGTGGTGGGGCATATTCGGGAAAATGGACAAAATTTTAGTGACTTAAATTTTCACAAAATATGAACCCATACTCTTAAACAAGTGGGGTGGCCCGGGGGCACGGCGTTTTTTTTTTTCAAAAATAAAAAAAATAAAAAAAAAAAAATCACAAAAAATCACAAAAAATCACAAAAAAAATAATAGTAAATTATCACGGCAATATAAAAAAAAATCACAAATAATCACAAAAAGTCACAAATAATCACGGCAGTCAAAAAAAAAATCACAAAAAATCACAAATGATCACCAAAAATCACAACAATAAAAAAAAAATCACAAATAATCACAAATAATCACAACAATCAAAAAAAAAATCACAAAAAATCACAAATAATCACCAAAAATCACAACAATCAAAAAAATAATCACAAAAAGTCACAAAATAATCACGGCAATAAAAAAAAAATCACCAAAAATCACCAAAAATCACAAATAATCACCAAAAATCACAACAATCAAAAAAAAAATCACAAAAAGTCACAAATAATCACGACAGTAAAAAAAAAATCACAAATAATCACAAATAATCACAAGATTTTTTGTGATTCTGTTGCGACCTCTTGTGATTTTCTCCTAAAAAAAAGAACACAATTTCAGCCGCGCCCACGGGCCACCCCAACAAGGGGCATTTTCAGGTCTGAAAACCCAAATTCAGATGAAATTGTGGTGTTTTGACTGGGAACAGGTAGTGCCGCAGGCGCACGGTACCCAACTTTTTTCTTTTTATTTTTCCCTTTTTTCTGCTTTCTTTTGATTGCACGAGCCGATTGCTCTCCACGGTGGGGTCACATGTGTGCGCAAAAACACTCTAAAGTACTCTTACTCTGAACGATGAGATTCCTCTGGTTTTAGTAAGGAACCCCCTGTTTGCAAAAAGTGCGTAAATTTCCTGTGGCTTTTTCCCGCCAAGAGGTCGTTTTGTTGCATTTCCGAACCAATCCCGGATTGTGGTGGGGGATGTACGGAAAAATGGACAAAAATGCAGCGACTTAAAATTTGACAAAACATGAGCCCATACTCGTAAACAAGGGTTATTTTCAGGTCTGAAAACCCAACGTACTGAAGAAGCTATCGGTAACGTAGTGATGACGGTGGGGTTTCAGTGACCACAGAGAAGAGTGAGAAAACCCAGGACGGTTATGGCCTCGGAGGGGGTGTGCCCCATGGCGTCCTAATCAATCTTTATCCGTGAGGGAGGGGGGATCATCCTCAGGGGGGATGTGGTGCCGTACTCAAAATAAAATGAACTGTACATAAGTACATCATGTTTAAACATAAAGGAGGGTAGGAACAGGTAGCGCCGCAGGCGCACGGTACCCAACTTTTTTCTTTTTTTCTTTTCCCTCTTCTCTGCTTTCTTTTGATCGCGCGAGCCGATTGCTCTCCACGGTGGGGTCACATGTGTGTGTGAAAACACTCTAAAGTACCCTTACTATGAAATATGAGATTCTCTGGTTTTCTTAAGGAACCCCCGGTTTGCAAAAAAAAAACGCACCACAAAAATATCCAAAAATCCCGGGACAAAGGACAGAAGTTAGCGCAAAGCCTGACAACTACAGTTTTTTTTTTTTTTTTTTGTTGTATTTCAAGCAGGCTCTCCGCTAGGATTTCCGATTTTGAAAATATTCTGTTGATGGTCCACGTTGGTGGGGTACATGCTTGCGCCGCAGGCGCACGGTACGCAACTTTTTTTTTTACCAACGCCCGATTTTGACTTTTTTGGGACGTTTGAGCACTCACCTCTCCATATCTTCTTCTCCTGAGCTTTTTTGACAGGTGGAACGGGTCTGAACCACTTAGCAGAACTTTTTTTTTTTTCTTTTTTTCCCCATTTTCAAAAAGTTCTGTTGACAATCAACAGAACTTTAGTACCTAGCGGAGTGCCTGATTTCAAGTCATATACTCTTCATATGACTAGTTCATATTCCCTGATCCACATTGTCCATTCCCTTCCCCACCCCCCCCCTCCCCTGCACGGTGGCTTTGTTACTGTGGTAGCAAGCAAAAATAAAAAATGGTACCAACGGAACAGCTTGCTATTTTGCTTGTTACAGAAATGTAAAGGCACGCAAAAAAAAATGCATGTGCCGTAACAAAGCTCAAGCTTGTTAAGTTAACATGCTGCAAAAGTAATCCCCTTTTAATCGCCTTTTTGCTTGTTACCGTGGTAAAAAGGTCATCGTGAACCTACTAGACTAGATACTCAATATTGAAGAAAAATTAGAAAGGGAAAAAAAAAACTCAAAAAAAAAAAGCAAAATAAAGCACAGAAGGCCTTTTCGCCACGTAGATTTGGCAAAAAAAAAAAAAAAAAAACGTACAGATGTCTTTATAAACAAGCAAACAAACAAAAATAAGTACAAACTTTCTCTCTTGCCCCCCTTGCACCACCACCACACCACCCCATCTAGGTTTGTAAAATTCGAATAATTCGTATACCGTGCTGTCTCTTATTTTCGAGCAATGCATGTTCTTCTATTAATGAGCTTTCGTATGAAATATAACTGTTTAAGGTTTTTGGTGAATAAAGTAAAATATTCGCACAGTATTATAACGTTCGTTCTCGAATTTTGGGTCATATATTATTTTTTTTTGAAAGTAAGAGACACCACCAGGGGACATTGGTAGTTTGAGATTTTGAAAAAAAAGCCGGTGTGAGCCAAAAAAGCCGGTGTGAGGCAATTTTTTTTTCCCCACGCATTTTTGGCAGAGACCTCCACAACTCTTTCCCCTCCGCGCCCTTGTCTAACCATATGGCATCAAAACTTTTCTGGCGAAGCCACGGTACGCAACATTTCAAAAATTGTGACATAAAATCGCACGCTTTTATAGCCAAACTATGGTAAAGGTAGCTGTGACTATGGCCTAGGGTAGAGCTGTGGGCTACCGCTCGTCATTTTTAGCTGCGCCGCAGGCGCACGGTACGCTACTTTTTTATGAGAGTTGCAAACATCTATTTCTTTTGATTGAACGGACCGATTGGTCTTTGTGGTGGGGTCACATGCACATAAGAAACCGCTACAGATGTGGTTGTAGCCTTGTATGAGGAGATAAAATTCAGAAAAAAAATTCAAAAATCTGCCTTTTTCTTTTTTTTTTTTTTTTTTTCTCAAAATCCCACACCGGCTTAGCCGGTGTGGCCACACCGGCACACCGGCATACTAATGTCCCCTGGACACCACGGTAATTAATTATACGAATCATACGATATTCGGTCCCCAACTGACTGTTACAGTTCTGGCCCAACCAGTGGTGTGTGAGTTGACAACATGAACGCCACTTCCGGTCGTGATGTGAGGTGCACAGCCTGGAACGCCTCTCGGGGTGCGTTGAGAAGATCTTTCATCACTGTGTATAGATAGAGCAGATGTGCAGTGTTGTTTCTTTCACACACCTTCTCCACCTCATCACACCAATACAACAGGACAAAGGCTTTGGTTATAAGAAAATATGGATTTGACCATCAAAGGGTTGAACGGAGTGAAGCATACGGTCGAGCTGGGTGAAGATGACACACCTGCGGTGATGCGTCGGAAGGTGGCGTCTGCAGTGGGGTTGCCTGAAGACGGCTTTGTGATGAGTTTCGGCGGGGAGGCGATGGACGGAGGATACGACATGACGCAGCTGAGTGCTGGAGACACAATTGTGTTGACGACGGAGAAGAAGGTCGAGGTCAGAGCAGCACTTCATGCGTTGGGTGAGAGGGACATCACTGCAGAAAGGCTGAAGACTGTGGAAGATCCTGAGGTGGCGTGTTTGCTTCTGCAGGCGGAGGTTGCGACTGTCATTCCGTATAATTTCTTGGCACGCGCATCGTTAACAGCACTTGATCTGAGTGCTGTGTCTTGTGTGACGGAAATTGATGACAAGTTTCTTGACGGATGCCCAACGTTGACAAGCGTCGATCTGTCTGGGTTGACACGTCTCACGCGGATTGGTACCAACTTTCTTGCCAACTGCACCAGCCTCACAGCAGTGGACTTATCGCAGGTCAGCAAAGTTACTCACGTTGGTGAATGCTTTCTTGAACACTGCAGCAGTCTCACAGCAGTGGACTTATCGCCACTTAACAATGTTGCTCAAATTGGTGCAAGCTTTCTTCAACATTGCAGCAGTCTCGCAGCAGTGGACTTATCACCACTTAGCAATGTTACTCGCATTGGTAGAAGCTTTCTTGGTTTCTGCACCAGCCTCACGGCAGTGAACTTATCGCCACTTCGCAATGTTGCTCAAATTGGTTCAAGCTTTCTTCAACATTGCAGGAGCCTCACAGAAGTGGACTTATCGCCACTTAACAATGTTGCTTGCATTGGTACAAGGTTTCTTCAATACTGCAGCAGTCTCACAGAACTAGACCTATCACCACTCAGCAGAGTTACGCACTTTGGTGACCTTGCTGCTTACAACTGCACTTCGTTGAGGAGCATACACCTTGCCGGCTGCAGCAGTGCTGTGTCCAGTCGAGTACGTGAAGGCATACTGAAGAAGTATGTGGTTGACGCACCTCTGACGTGGTGCTTGCCTCATTGCAGTGTTTCGTAAAGAGCGACAGGAGAAGCTGGGCAAGGAACGTAGAGCAGCTCCGCTGTGACAGCTGCCTCACTGTGCTGTGCAACTCGCTCAGGTGGGCCTTCGAATATTGCCGCCCATTTGGTCGAGGAGACATCTGAGACGGCAGCGGCCTCACCCACGCATTCTCCTTCAGGATCTCCAAACGCTGCAGGATCTCGTGGCTGACAGCAGGGGGTACGGTTCTGGGCTTGTCCCATTCTGCGACGTCGGTGTGAGTCTTAGAAGACAGTGTCTGAATGAGAGTCAGCGAGGCACTCAGAAAACACAGCTGCTTTCTCGTTGTGTACCTGTGCGATCGCAACGCACCAAACACCGTGTAAAACGATCTCGGAGCTATGTGTCGATTGCGCTGGCGGCAGCGTCTGTAGGAAAGGCGGTGGGGACGTACGTTGTGTTCAAATGCAGGAATACGGCAAGTCTTCTTGGGGTGCTGCCGGCAGGGCAAACGCTTGGCTTTGCGGACAGCGATGTGGACAATACACTAAGCGATGGGGAGGAAGGTGCCTCGTCGGGGGGTATTACAGAGTGATGGGGTTGAAGGGAAAAGGAGGAACGGCTGGGAGGAGGGGAGGAGGAGTGGGCTTATGATGGGAACAGAGGTGAGTGGGAGGTGAGAGCAGAATGCATGTGGGTCAATCTCAAAACCTTCCCCTCTTCCGTTCCACACCATTTTGATGTTCTGTGGGGTCTGAGCACAAACACATGCTCACAACCTCCCTGGAATCGGTTTATTATGATATCTGTTTGCAAAGGTGAGGACAATAGAGTGATAGTACAGGTTCAACTCATTGCTTTTGACATTGGCACTTCTTTTTAGAATCAACTGAGTGTGCCTTTCCGTACTTCGTTCTTTGTTGTTTGTGTTGTTTTTCTTGCTGCGTACACCCATCGTCACCCCAAATGAATATGTTATAAAAAAGAGAGAGCAGATGTGCAGTGTTGTTTCTTTCCACACACCTTCTCCACCTCATCACACCAATACAACAGGAAAAGGCTTTTGATTATAAGAAAATATGGATTTGACCATCAAAGGGTTGAACGGAGTGAAGCATACGGTCGAGCTGGGTGAAGATGACACACCTGCGGTGATGCGTCGGAAGGTGGCGTCTGCAGTGGGGTTGCCTGAAGACGGCTTTGTGATGAGTTTCGGCGGGGAGGCAATGGACGGAGGATACGACATGACGCAGCTGAGTGCTGGAGACACAATTGTGTTGACGACGGAGAAGAAGGTCGAGGTCAGAGCAGCACTTCATGCGTTGGGTGAGAGGGACATCACTGCAGAAAGGCTGAAGACTGTGGAAGATCCTGAGGTGGCGTGTTTGCTTCCGCAGGCGGAGGTTGCGACTGTCATTCCGTATAATTTCTTGGCACGCGCATCGTTAACAGCACTTGATCTGAGTGCTGTGTCTTGTGTGACGGAGGTTGGTGACAAGTTTCTTTGCGGATGCACAACGTTGACAAGCGTCGATCTGTCTGGGTTGACACGTCTCACGCGGATTGGTACCAACTTTCTTGCCAAATGCAGCAGCCTCACAGCAGTGTGCTTATCGCCTGTCAGCAAAGTTACTCACGTTGGTGCAAACTTTCTTGAACACTGCAGGAGCCTCACAGCAGTGGACTTATCGCCACTTTGCAATGTTACACAAATAGATACTTGGTTTCTGGCCTACTGCAGCAGCCTCACAGCAGTGGACTTATCGCCACTTCGCAATGTTACTCGCATTAGTACAAGCTTTCTTCGGAACTGCAGCAGTCTCACAGAACTAGACCTGTCACCACTCAGCAGAGTTACGCACTTTGGTGTGCTTTTTGCTAACAACTGCACTTCGTTGAGGAGCATCCACCTCACTGGCTGCAGCAGTGCTGTGTCCAGTCGAGTACGTGAATGCAAGCTGAAGAAGTATGTGGTTGACGCACCTCCGACACGTGGCAGAGGCAAGACGAAAGCAGACGCGCATTGCTGCAGTGTTTCGTAAAGAGCGACAGGACAAGCTAGGCAAGGAACGTAGAGCAGCTCCGCTGTGACAGCTGCTTCACTCAGCTGCGCAACTCGCTCAGGTGGGCCTTCGAATATCTCCGCCCATTTGGTCGAGGAGACATCTGAGACGGCAGCGGCCTCACCCACGCATTCTCCTTCAGGATCTCCAAACGCTGCAGGATCTCGTGGCTGACAGCAGGGGGTACGGTTCTGGGCTTGTCCCATTCTGCGACGTCGGTGTGAGTCTTAGAAGACAGTGTCTGAATGAGAGTCAGCGAGGCACTCAGAAAACACAGCTGCTTTCTCGTTGTGTACCTGTGCGATCGCAACGCACCAAACACCGTGTAAAACGATCTCGGAGCTATGTGTCGATTGCGCTGGCGGCAGCGTCTGTAGGAAAGGCGGTGGGGACGTACGTTGTGTTCAAATGCAGGAATACGGCAAGTCTTCTTGGGGTGCTGCCGGCAGGGCAAACGCTTGGCTTTGCGGACAGCGATGTGGACAATACACTAAGCGATGGGGAGGAAGGTGCCTCGTCGGGGGGTATTACAGAGTGATGGGGTTGAAGGGAAAAGGAGGAACGGCTGGGAGGAGGGGAGGAGGAGTGGGCTTATGATGGGAACAGAGGTGAGTGGGAGGTGAGAGCAGAATGCATGTGGGTCAATCTCAAAACCTTCCCCTCTTCCGTTCCACACCATTTTGATGTTCTGTGGGGTCTGAGCACAAACACATGCTCACAACCTCCCTGGAATCGGTTTATTATGATATCTGTTTGCAAAGGTGAGGACAATAGAGTGATAGTACAGGTTCAACTCATTGCTTTTGACATTGGCACTTCTTTTTAGAATCAACTGAGTGTGCCTTTCCGTACTTCGTTCTTTGTTGTTTGTGTTGTTTTTCTTGCTGCGTACACCCATCGTCACCCCAAATGAATATGTTATAAAAAAGAGAGAGCAGATGTGCAGTGTTGTTTCTTTCCACACACCTTCTCCACCTCATCACACCAATACAACAGGAAAAGGCTTTTGATTATAAGAAAATATGGATTTGACCATCAAAGGGTTGAACGGAGTGAAGCATACGGTCGAGCTGGGTGAAGATGACACACCTGCGGTGATGCGTCGGAAGGTGGCGTCTGCAGTGGGGTTGCCTGAAGACGGCTTTGTGATGAGTTTCGGCGGGGAGGCAATGGACGGAGGATACGACATGACGCAGCTGAGTGCTGGAGACACAATTGTGTTGACGACGGAGAAGAAGGTCGAGGTCAGAGCAGCACTTCATGCGTTGGGTGAGAGGGACATCACTGCAGAAAGGCTGAAGACTGTGGAAGATCCTGAGGTGGCGTGTTTGCTTCCGCAGGCGGAGGTTGCGACTGTCATTCCGTATAATTTCTTGGCACGCGCATCGTTAACAGCACTTGATCTGAGTGCTGTGTCTTGTGTGACGGAGGTTGGTGACAAGTTTCTTTGCGGATGCACAACGTTGACAAGCGTCGATCTGTCTGGGTTGACACGTCTCACGCGGATTGGTACCAACTTTCTTGCCAAATGCAGCAGCCTCACAGCAGTGTGCTTATCGCCTGTCAGCAAAGTTACTCACGTTGGTGCAAACTTTCTTGAACACTGCAGGAGCCTCACAGCAGTGGACTTATCGCCACTTTGCAATGTTACACAAATAGATACTTGGTTTCTGGCCTACTGCAGCAGCCTCACAGCAGTGGACTTATCGCCACTTCGCAATGTTACTCGCATTAGTACAAGCTTTCTTCGGAACTGCAGCAGTCTCACAGAACTAGACCTGTCACCACTCAGCAGAGTTACGCACTTTGGTGTGCTTTTTGCTAACAACTGCACTTCGTTGAGGAGCATCCACCTCACTGGCTGCAGCAGTGCTGTGTCCAGTCGAGTACGTGAATGCAAGCTGAAGAAGTATGTGGTTGACGCACCTCCGACACGTGGCAGAGGCAAGACGAAAGCAGACGCGCATTGCTGCAGTGTTTCGTAAAGAGCGACAGGACAAGCTAGGCAAGGAACGTAGAGCAGCTCCGCTGTGACAGCTGCTTCACTCAGCTGCGCAACTCGCTCAGGTGGGCCTTCGAATATCTCCGCCCATTTGGTCGAGGAGACATCTGAGACGGCAGCGGCCTCACCCACGCATTCTCCTTCAGGATCTCCAAACGCTGCAGGATCTCGTGGCTGACAGCAGGGGGTACGGTTCTGGGCTTGTCCCATTCTGCGACGTCGGTGTGAGTCTTAGAAGACAGTGTCTGAATGAGAGTCAGCGAGGCACTCAGAAAACACAGCTGCTTTCTCGTTGTGTACCTGTGCGATCGCAACGCACCAAACACCGTGTAAAACGATCTCGGAGCTATGTGTCGATTGCGCTGGCGGCAGCGTCTGTAGGAAAGGCGGTGGGGACGTACGTTGTGTTCAAATGCAGGAATACGGCAAGTCTTCTTGGGGTGCTGCCGGCAGGGCAAACGCTTGGCTTTGCGGACAGCGATGTGGACAATACACTAAGCGATGGGGAGGAAGGTGCCTCGTCGGGGGGTATTACAGAGTGATGGGGTTGAAGGGAAAAGGAGGAAAGGCTGGGAGGAGGGGAGGAGGAGTGGGCTTATGATGGGAACAGAGGTGAGTGGGAGGTGAGAGCAGAATGCATGTGGGTCAATCTCAAAACCTCGCCTCATCCGTTCCACACCATTTTGATGTTCTGTGGGGTCTGAGCACAAACACATGCTCACAACCTCCCTGGAATCGGTTTATTATGATATCTGTTTGCAAAGGTGAGGACAATAGAGTGATAGTACAGGGTCAACTCATTGCTTTTGACATTGGCACTTCTTTTTAGAATCAACTGAGTGTGCCTTTCCGTACTTCGTTCTTTGTTGTTAACAACAGAGCTGGACAGCGCTGCTGCAGCGGCTGCGGGCGGGCGGGGGGTGTCTTATGCGACGGCGACAGGCGGCTGGCCAGGGTGCGCACAAAGGGCGGAACGGTGTTTGTGTTTCTTTGTGTTTTTTCTTCTTGCCCCCCTCTTTGCCTTGCATCTTCTTTCTCTTTTACATCAAATATCCAAAGACTCTCCCATGTCTACTCCCCACTTTTATTGTTCATTTGAGATAAACTTTCCCCCCTTTTTTTCTTCATCAGGAGACTCCTCCAAAGAACACACCCTTGCAAACGATGCTCTAATGTCTGGGTGAACTGTATGTTGAGACCAATGAAGCTTCTGAACTTCATTCGGTATATGCACGGAGACTGTCCACTGTGCTGGGAAAGACAGAGACAGGAGGCAGGTAGCTTTTGTACTGTTACTCATTCAGTTGCTCTGGGTATAGGTTCCGGTGGCCTTTTGGGTCTGTTTTTTCGTCTGTTTTGTCCTTATTTCAAAAAAAGTTTGGGTACATTTAGTGCACCCTATTATACCTTCTCTTCAGTAGAATGGTTAGTATATGAAACTACCATTTCATTGCGCCTGCCAGAGGGGACCATACAACCTAGTTACCACACCATCCCCCAACCCAACATCTCCCCACACAGGGCACACTCCAACCTCCCTACACTGGAATATATCAATATCATTAGGCTCGTTTCTTTGCTCACTGATCTCAGGGGGAGCAATCCCCTATCGATTAGAGTGACAACAAACCTGGTTGACCCTCCCCCCTGCACTCTAAGGTGTTAGACACATCGCCATTTGAGGGCTTTTTTTTTTCCACATTTTTTTTTTTTTTTTGCCATTTTTATAAATGGAAGCTATCCCCTTGCAGAACGTACCCAAACATCACACCTATCACCCACATCCTCCAGCTGCTGTGCTTCCGACGTTGTGTTCATTTCGACGTTCATTGTGTCTCCTCCGCGCAGAAGGCGAAGGACGTGCCGCCATAGTTAGAGCCCAGGAGCACGCTGCACAACAGGAGGTCACTGCGGCGACTGTGGGGGTGCTGTCGTGTCTTTCGTTGCAAACCCGCGCCTCGCGTGGTGTCACACCGTTGGAAGCTTCTCTCCGATCTGCCATTGAGACACGAGAGGCTGATGCATACTACACCCTTATATATCACGCACACTGCGCGAAACAGAGATTATCCTTTACCCTGAATGAATTCTCCTCTCGCAGTGATCTTCTCTTTAAGGAAACAACACACCGCCTTTCTATTGATCTCCAAGCAGCGAAAGCGTTGACAGACACACTCCGGCAACCACTGCAGATTCAACAACCCCCTAATCCGACGGAAATGCTGTCCGGCGAGTCCGAAGGACGCTCCGAGATTCTCACAACGGAGGACACCCTCCTGCAGTCTATCTTGCAGCACGCAGAAAGGGGGTGTCGGGGTATTGTGGTGGGGAGGTGGGCAGATGGTCTGCAAGGTCTTCTCGTGCAGGCACACCGAGAGATGGTTTTAACGGTGCTAAGTGAAGAGTACGCAGGGCTACGTGATGTAGCCAGCTTGTTTGATGCAGGGATAGCGTCAATCCTGTGGCGTGCTATAGTGAGAGAGGAGGCAGCTCGATCGACCATAGCCGCAGCAGCAGAAGGGCTGGGGGATCTAATCCTGCATGAGGCCAGGGTAGGGGGAGGGAGAAGGGGTGGAGGGGGTGGAAGGCCCCACAGCACCTCCTGCATTGCGGAGCACCTCCCCAGCTCTCCTGAGACACCGTTCAGTGGGTATGGCCTGCGTGCCTTGTGTGTTGCAGCGCTGTAGAGATGCGGGGTCTTCATGAATAGGGAGAATGTTTGGGGGGGGTATCAAAGATGGATCAGATACCGTCAGTGGTCCCACGACTGTACACTTTGATGCCGTTTCAGGAAAGGAAACGATCTATTATGATTCCTTTACGGAACACTACCCTCATTTGTCCCACGACGCATCGACTGCAAAGGGAAAAGGAACGCATAGAAAGGGAGAGTAAGCGTGTCTCTATCCAGGGATGTGCTTGCTGCAAGGGGGTACGGTAGCGTTGCTGAGAGGTGGTGGGAGAGGGAGAAGGTGTAGGGGGGTGAATTTGTAGTGCACTGTGCGGAATTCTGCTAGTCGTACTGTAGATTGTGCTGTATGGGGGTGGTGTGGTGCGGTTTCATATAGAGAAGCTGTGGATGCGTGGGTTTGCATTTCATCATGAGAACAGTTTGTTCAGACGGGGGGGGATAGGGAAAGCGGAGGCGTGTTCAGAACACTTTAGAACACTATGAGACAGATCCCCTGCTGCGTTTTTTTGTGTGAGGAGAGTGCGCAGAGCAGAGTGAGAGATGGCCCCTTGCAGAGGAAGGGGATGGGGGGGGTTTTTTTTTTCTTTGCGTGTGGTACGCATCATATGGCGATAATGCGATATTTGCCGCTGTGGAGGAAGAGGAGGAGGAGGAGGTGGTGGAGGTGGTGCTGTGTTGAGGGGCAGCAGAACAAAAAAAAAAAAATCGCAGCAAAGTGCCATAGGGTAGTGACGCCACGTTAGTGGTGGTCGTACCCTTATCTCCGGGCAATGCGTCAATCACCCTCTTCTACACTGGTCTGCACAACGCTTTTTTTTGTCACCTGCCTGCAAATGAATGGTGGCAAAAAGGACACTCCTTTTTGGAGGGTTCTAAAGCGGCTGTGTGGTGTAGTGTGTTGGGTTGTTTGATATCAGTTGGTGGTTCCCTTGTCGCTGGGGGGGGGGGGGGGTATTTGCTCATTTTTGGGGGGGTTGGGGGTTTAAGTTACCGCAGACAGTGCTGAGGGGAGGGGATCATTTTCTGTGGTGTGGGGGATTGGGTTTGGTGACTGCAGAGTTTGCTTGCCTAGTAGCATATTTAGTCGCGGTGGTTGGTGTGTGGTATCAGAGGCCTTGCGAGGGTAATTCTGCTTGCGCAGAACCTAGTCCCCTTAAGGGTTTTCTAGTAGAGCTAGGCTGGGTGTTACGGCGCGGTGTGTGGTGTGGTGTGGATGGCCTTATGAGGGTAATTCTTGCGCAGACCATAGCCCTTTTGGGTGTGATGTGATGTGCATATGGGAGAGACCCTGCAAAAAAAAAAAACCCCCTTCTTGGTTCTCACTGTGCACTGAGCTTGGCTACGATATCGCTAAACGAACATCTTTGTGCGCTGTGCTGCGGATGTGTTCTGCAATGAACATAGAGTGGGGGTGGTAGGGTGTAGGGGTGTCGAGTTGTGCGGGGGGGTTTTTTTTTGTGTGGTTTGGAAAACCAATGTTGCGGGTAATCCCCTCATAGAATGTAGCCCATATTGGTTAGAGCTGTATGCGTAGCGTCTTCTGGCGGGCGGTATATCTCTGTGTGTGTTGATCTCAGGTATCATCTCATCTGGTGCTCTGTAGTGGGCAGGGTTGGTACCTCTCCATCCCTTGAGCTCACATTATTTGTTGCGTCTGAGTGATACGGTGCCATGTGGGGGTAGGTGGGTGGGTAGGTTGCGTTTATGGGTGCCCGTATAGCCACACTTCCGTACTGCAAATGCTACTGCTCGCATGGTCCTCTTATCTCTGTGATAGAACGCACAGCACAAAAAAAACGTAGAAGAAGGAGCAACGCTGAAGCTGATGGGGTGAGTTGTGGAGGGGAGGGGAGGGTGGGGGTCCCAGTTTCAGTGTTCTGTTCAAAATAGTCGAGGCTGCTGCTCGGAACCCTTATCAGGGCAAGGCATGGTTCTGTGTGTGTTCTTTTTGTTTGTCTGTTTGTTGCTTTATGTCTCACTCCTCTATGTTGCTTGCTTCAGAACCTGCTGTGTGCACAGTGAGGCATTTTTGGGAATCATGTGTATGTAAGAAACCACCTTGGGGCGTTTTGTTGATGCAAGGCGAGTGAGTGGGTGGGTGGGTTAGTCGGGGTCCAACGAGACACACACCAGCTTGGAGAACACGAGGCACCGTTCAAGGGTTTCATAGTGGTCATATGGTTACATGGTCATAGGCTAGACTTGCCCTAGACAATACCCCGAAGGCGAAGGCGTATTCGGCCTATATTCGGATCCGAAAAGAGGGTGAATACGGATTCGCCTTCGGGGTATTGTCTAGGGGGAATAGTGGTCTAGAACTGCTTGGGGGTGGGGGTTGGCAGGATAAGGGACACCAGAGAACCAACGAAGGCTGCTTGCCTCAGCCTTCCTTCAAAAGAAGGTGTAGGGTTTGCTTCTACCAGGCCAAGACCTACCAGGGAAGAGGTATTTCAGTGGGTGTCTCCCGCTGTCCTACCCCCACGTCGTCTCACCAAATGTTTCTATTCCCCCAGCGAGCTCCTTTAAGACCGTTGTCGGTGGAGAGTTACCATGATCATCCTACTGGACGCCGTAAGGCACCTTTCCCGTGGATTGTAGCTGATTTAATGAGCCGTCTGCAGATCCACTGTTAATCCATTTTACTCGGAGGCTTGCATGGCTTAATCCTTGAAACGAATGAAGATATGCAGTGCGCACACCACACTTCATCCACTCATATGGGCCTAGCTAGGTCCTGGGGCGTGCCATCCTGTCTCCTGCATAGTGCAGCTTGCATGGATGTCGGGCGCTTATTTTGCGCGAAGCTCTCTCTCACTGACGTAGTGTGTGTGGTGTTGGAGATGTGAAGCATATGAGGCATCTCGCTGATGTCATGTCGCCATGAGGCAAACACCTTTGCACCCTTTCCGCAGACGTCGCGGTAGCAGGAGGAAGTAGGATCAAAACGATCAAAGCCTCACCCCCTCCTCTTCCTTGCTTCTCGTCGTCCCAATTCCTAATCCCGGCACTCCGGGCTACGAAGCCATACACAATTATGTGAACGTGCTCACATAATTGTACGTGCCAGATTTGACAAGCCCCCAATTCTTCCTGCAGTGTGCAGTGTTCAAAGTTTTTTCTTTGCAACCTAATTGCATCGTCGTGCCACCGCCTCTAGTTGCATACGTTACTACAAATGTCTACTCGCCCCTCTGTTTCTTCTGCAAGCATGCACACCAACTCCCAACTCCTTCAAGCACGTCATAAGGCTTCTGGATGGTTTTTATCCCAGACATCGACAGATGCCACACACTTGGACAATGCAGATGCTGTCATATGAAAGGGGTTAGGGACATTTGTCGTTGATTTCGGATTTCGGTTGGAAAAAAATGGATTTGCAGTATTTGTCCAAGTGTAACCTTGTACACCTGCGATTCTAGCATGTATCTCGGCTTCTCGCAGATGGCGCTCGAGTGTCGTGTTGCGAGGCTGCTGCACAGCGCTGCTTGCGTTCTTCTTTGTTGTATACAAAAAATTAATTTGTCGCCATGGAGCATTGGGTGGGCATCTTCTTCATCGCACCAGTGCTCTACGGAATGTGGACAGTCGATCTCTCGTGACACCTCGTCTGCCTCAGAGGGTGAACGTCATGAGAGTGATGCGTTAGTTCATCAAACAGCCCCCCCAAAACTGCTTCCTGGTTTTTGTGAAGGTACATTGTACAGTGTATCGAAACGTCACCATCTTGTATTGCAGATCACACACAATGCGTTCTGCCCCTGTAGTCCCTTCGGACAAGGTCCTTTGCCCGAAGATATTGTGTTGATGATCGTGAACCGATCCGACCCTACTTTTCCCAGCAGTTTCCATACCCCGCCCATGAGGAACGTCATCAACAAAAGGACTACAATCATGTAAGGCCGTGTGTCACTGTAAAGCAATCAGTCTGCCCGAAAACGCCGCAGCACGATGTGTATACCCGGTGTCGTTCATCTTCTGCACATCCAACCCCCGACAGGAGTGAAGGCTGTTCTTTTCAAGCCGAAGAGCCACCTTCAAAGCACCCGAACCTGGCAACCCTGCAAGACCAGTGTAGTGTGCTGTCGTTGCGGACGGGAGGGTTGCTCTTGCAACGCGTTTCCCAGTGCAACGCAAGCACCCGGACGCAAGGTGTCAAGACCTCGGATTCAGGGGTCATATGACCACATCATGGCACTGCATGGTCGTCCCATACGTTGTCATGCCTCAGCTGTGCTGAGAGGGTGCGGTGCTTGCGAAGGTCGCTCTGTGCAAACAGACATGCAGGAGGACTCACTCATGTGGCTACGTGGCTCTGTACGTCGCTTCCGGTCTGCATGGTGCATGGTGTTCCTCGGCGGCTCTCCCCATATGGTAAGATGCCGTGGGGCTCCAGACTTAGAAAATTAATCAGGATGTCGGGATGCAGTTGGAGAGGTTCCAGACGATCCGCGACTGCTCGTCGTGTCAAGCGTTCTGTGGGTTTTAAAATTTAAATTAGGCCTTTCGAGCGAATACCCGAAACAGACCTCTCACTAAACCTTGTTTGTTGTTGGGTCCTCTTCCGGAAGCGGGTGAGGTACCCCCACCCTCCCCACCAAGGGTGTAAATAAGGTCTGGGGGTCCGGGAGTCTGAGTCGGGAGTCGGCTATTTACAGTTGCTAAAAAGGGGGTGTATGCACTATGTACCCTCTGGAGAGGGTCAAAAGTGCTCAAACAGGGGTTTTTTTTTGGATCTTCTTGGTGTGGCAGCAACCGATTCCCCGTGTTTCTACCGTATTTCTCCCGGTTGTCATGCCGTGTAGGGGGGTGTACATGTTCGGGGAAAACCCGGATTACGTATTAGGTGGGTTGTAAAGAGGGGTGCTGAGGGGTGTGCCTAAGTACCATTTCGCTACCTTCCGCCAAAGCGGAGAGGTGCAGTCAAAAGCAACACATGACGCAATCTATTGATCATGAAACGCGTACAGGCTCACGCGCTTGGTCGGTCGGACGTCGCCGTCATCGCTTCCGCCTTCCTCTTCTTCTTCGTTCATCTTCTTCATACTCCTCTTCCTCAACGTCCTCGTCATCCATCGCCTCTTCGCTGTAGTGGGAGAGAACTGTTGCCATGCACACATGCTCTTCTCAACGTTCTCAACTATTCCCTTCAGTGCAACATGATCCTTCCGTTTGCGAAGCTAGGCAGACGTGGCTTTCCCTGCAATGTTAACCGTGAATGTTCTAGGATAAATCCGCGTCTGCAGGTTTTCGGGTCAGCATCCCTTGATAATCTTCTCATCGTAGAGTATCGTCACTGCTACCTGGGGTTCTTTTGAGCACAGGGTTGCACAGCTTCCTGAATATACCCTCTACTTTGTATGTAGAACAGAGAAGGCAACATTGTATTCAAAGGTGGTCTTTACTCTCCCCTGTGCCGTTTATCACTGTGGAACCACCGGCACCACGGTGTGTCCTGCTTGGCCATAGGTTGCGCAAGAAGCCACTGCCCGCATCCGGTAATGAGTGTGTAACAACTCACCTGCCGAATGAACCTGTCCCGAAAATGGATGGTGCTCAAGCGACCCACCCATAGTCGGCCGTGCTCCGGTATTGAAACGCCGAGATGTGTCGTCGCTCTCATCCCGGCAGTGGACGATGCATCCCTTGATGAAGTCTAAAATGAGGTCCATATGAGGTCCATCTCCTGGTTCGCGTATTCCTTCACGTCTGCGTCAGAGAGCGCAGATATGTGGTATATGCTAAGCATCTTGACAAATTGCCTTCGCAACTGGACCTCTCCTCTTCATATACGCTTCAGCCCCGCTATGTATATGTCGCAAGCTTTCATGCGTGCCGCACTGCTCTCTATTTTCCAGCAGCTCAATCACAGTGATGTTCTCGTTGACAGTAAAGAGGACGTGAAAGAGGATGCCAGAGTGGATCTCTGCAAAAAATGCTTAGCAAGGCACAGTAGAAATCCAAACTTCGATGCGAGGTTGTGAGCTTCAAGAAAGGTGGAGAAGCTTCGTGTCTTCCACGCAGTGCCGACAGCCACGTGGATGTCTCCACATAGGGAGCAGCCTCTTTGCCCGCAGAAACGTGGATGTGTGCTTGGCCAGCCACGGATTATGTGCGAGACAGAAGGTCTCAGAAGTTTCCTCTGTTTGCCCGTCTTCGCGAACTTCTTCTCCAACTCGTGCACCAAGTCGTGGAAAGAGCTTGGGCGAAAGGTA
Source organism: Rhynchopus sp. YZ270_cl-10 (assembly GCA_964035575.1). Classification (NCBI taxonomy): domain Eukaryota; phylum Euglenozoa; class Diplonemea; order Diplonemida; family Diplonemidae; genus Rhynchopus; species Rhynchopus sp. YZ270_cl-10. Next base: position 75,306 of record OZ037834.1, on the reverse strand, counting down.
GCTTGTCGGTCCCGTATCATGTCCGACAGCGCCTTCACCTCGGGGAGCGTCATCAGAGCCTTCATCACCATGGATGAGGTGTACTGTCAGCGAAACAGCTCTCCTTGAGTTTTTCATCACCCCGACGAGACCCTTCTTCTGCCCCGTCAACTGCAGCTGTCAGTAATAACCCCCTTACACCCCCCTTTCTGTAACACTCCAGCACTAATGGCGTCTTGCAGCTGTTTGGAGACAGACCTGGTGTTGGCGGACACATCTTCGTTTTCTGCAAGCCCACATATCTCTCCACAGCACGCAATGCTTGTCCCGCCTCCAAGGACAGGGCGAAGCGGAGCAACAACACGTTGGCGTCTTTATGAACCCCTCTGATAGAACTGCCGGTAATTAGTGCAATCACACTGCAGCACTTTACCTCCCACAGGGATTTTCCCCGACATTGCCCACATCGTGATCATTTCCGACACGTGAACGAGAGGAGGGCTGGACGATCTTGAGGGGGCTGTGTAGTTGCCCTTCCCTTCTGTGCCTTCACTTCGCACGCCTTATTGTATCGCCACTGGCGAGGTGTTTGTTCTGTGCCCATCTGAGTGCATCTGAGGAGTGAGCAACCTCAAAGTCTAGCCAGGTATTCTTCTCGTCCTGACCGAACTTCTCCACCCACCCTTTCTTCACGACCCCCACTTGCCGCCGACATTTTTTTGAAGCAAGACTTCGGGTCTGCTGTTGGTGTTCGGCGACAGCAGCTCTCCTCCTCAGCCGTCTAAACGACAAGCTTACCCTTAGCAACGGAGAGTGTCACTTGCTTTCGTTCATTTGACACTTGGACAAAAATCAAAGAAAATGCAAAAAATGTCCATGATTTTTGACTCACCGTCCCCAACATCACTGCTCCCTACCGGAACTGGAGCGAGGGTGACAACAGAAGTGTTACCGTATGCTCTTTCTAGCATAGTGGGCAACCTCCAGGTTCGTGATTAGAGTGCACACAAATGTCCCTTGCAGGCTTACCTTCGCGAACCTCCTGCCACCTCCCCGCCGTCATGCCGACGTCGTCCCTTATGTTCTTCACAATGAACTCGCGGATCTCCTCTTTGCTGGGGGCCCATCCGAGTCTATCTGCTTGCGCTCATCTGCCCTACAGCTTTTGCCATCCATCAATGGGTGGCTTCCTTTTCCTCTGCCTTCGGTTGGGCGCTACCAGCCTGCACTGCTTTTTCTCCACAAACCACAAACGCACGCCTTTATCAAAACCGTGAAGCTTGTCGGGGTTCTTCAAGCAACGTCGTTCGTTCTCACGAACACCGTCCATCACCTCCAAAGGGCGGATCAGCTAGAGAGGACTGCGTGTTGTCCTCATATGTGGAGAGACGTGCTGAGTGCCTTGCCTGGTGCAGTGAGCCTGCACTTCGTGGTGAGAGGGGGGCAGCTATATGGGTCCGTCCGGAAACCCTCCTGGTAAGATTCATCCTTTTGGGGGTTTTTTGAGGTTTTTCTGCTCAAAACACCCAAACAACCCAATTTTTTGATACCCGCCATACACCTACCACCCCAGAGGGCATATTTTGATCATTATTTTGTTTATTTCCGCTCCCCCCCTTTTTACTTATATTTTTTTACGTATTTTTGGACATTTCATAAACGTGGCAATGACAGCAGTGAAGTTCACTTTTTTGTCGAGAAACACGGTAAGAATGGGTGCGACGCACACTTGGTGTCGTTTCGAACCATCTCTCTGATGATTCTTGTTGTCAGGAGATCCTTACCGTAGGGGTCATTGTCGGTGCCCTGCGCGAGCTTCCCCACACAGAGGCCTTTGTTATCTCATTCCCTCGTACTCATACGTATCAGTGCACCCTTCTTTCCATCAATCTCTTTTCTTCTGTGTACTGCTACCCGAGCAACAGTCGTGTCATTTCAGCGTGTACTCTGACATGGAGGGAACCTGTATTTACTATGGAGTCTCCACATCCAAGGTGACCCGCAAAGCAAAAGTCCCTGGCATTGATCCAGTAGATTTGACAGAGGTCAATGAAACCTTGTCAAGGCGGCATGGCAGGATTAAGAGAAAGAGAGAAGAGATCCAGAAGAACGACAATAAAAGGCTGAAAATCTGATTAAAAAGCGAAAATATAGCCTCAGACCCCCCCAAAAACCTATTTTCATATCAGAATATCACCTAGATGCACTTTTTGTGGGGGACATCATCAAAAAAACCCAAAAATACCCAAAAGGATGAATCTTACCAGAGGGGTTTCCGGACGAGTCCATATGTATACAATAGCATGGCTGTTCTCTAAGGAAGAAGTGTATGGGTCATGGAAGCAGCAAGAGGCTGTGTCCATATCCACGATCGTATCAGCGGGGGGAGGAAACCTCCACCCTTCTTGGGATGAGGGGTGGCAGCTGCCTCGGGCGTTGGTTGCTGCAAGGTTTTGTGTGGAGGAATTCGTCGGAAGAATAAAAAAGTAAAAGCCGTGCGGTAGGTTACCTCTGTGTCGTTAGACTCCTTGGTCTGTGTTTCTACGCTTTTCCCTTTCGGTAATCCTACAACACCTTGCCTTAGGACCGACTGTCCAGTGGAAATGGTCAACAGGATAGCCAATGTGTTGCCACTCATTCTCTGCATTCAGGTAGCGGAATGTTCACGCTTTCCCTTTCGGCAATCCTACAACGAAGCACTGTGAGATTGTAGCTTTGAGGCGAGCATGTAACACCTTGCCTTAGGACCGATGTGTGCTGTGTCCACATACCTGCACGACGGTGAAGTATAGTACATTACAAGTGAAGTTACTTGTAACGTTACAAGTGAAAAACCGTTACAAGTGCCACTTGTAACGTTCCATGTATATTACATGCACCACCACCTGATTCTGCCTGAAATTGGTGGTGTTTGGTGGGGCTGGGTGGTATTTAACACAGTACGGTCTGCGGGGAGGAGCCGGTTACATGTACCCGGATCAGTACGACAGAATTTTTTTTTTAAACGACGAATGCATTCTTCCACCTGGTTTGGTCCCATTCAAAATCGGGGTCCAACTGCGTGGCAAGTTTGAGGCACCCCGCCTGCGACGCTAGGACCGCTGCCGGCCAGTGATCCGCAGTGCGACGTACGCCTAGGCCTCCGATGGCGATGGGGAGCGCTGCCTGCAGGCGGGCCAGCTCCGGAATCTTCCCATGCTCATCGTGCAGGACCGCCGCCAAACACTTGTCCACCTCCGCGTCAAAGTCCCGAAGGTAGTCCTCCCCTAGGTCCACGCATGATATTCCACGCATGTAGAACACCATCTTGCAGAAACCCTCACAGAAGCGCAAGATGTAGAACGCATGCTGTGAGTCCTTGAGGTCTTTAAGAGCCTCGAGGTTCCGCTTCGACTCGTCAAGCTTGCGCTGCATGTACTCCCTACAGTGTTCCGAAAGGCTGGGTGCTTACCCTTCAGTTTAGCCAACGTTTCCGGTCCGTGAGGGGCGAGGCCGTCGCTGGTGAGGGCGGTCAGCGCTTGGCCAGGGAGTCCTGCAGCCGTTTTCACGCGGGAACGTTTCTGGCGAGCCTCCAACGTGTCACCTGGCGTCCACTTCGGCCGTGCTTGCACTTCAGACAGAGCTCGCTCCCACATATTCGACCACTCACCCGCATCCCACCAGTCTAGGTCCTGTCTCCAGGAGTTGTAGCACCTCCGTTTGGCCTCTTGTGACCCAGCTCGTCCCCCCCCCCCCCCCCCCCCCACGGTCCCTGTGCAGGACGGTGAAGAACACAGCAAACTTGGTCCAAGCCCTCTTATCCTGATGCTAGAACCCTCTGAAAGATAAGGGTGTAGCGATGGAGAAGGTCTGGTGGGCAAGTCCCCTTCAGCTTGAACCTGGTTGTGCCAATCATGTCCAGTGTGGGCATTCCCTCAGGGCATGCGTGAGGCGTTCCTCGATCCCTGGCAGGGGCACCTTTTTCATGAGGTGTGTACAGCTCCTGCATGCGCTCTGTGATTTCTTCAGGAGGGCAAAACAGTCCTCACTGACGCATCTTTTGTAGCCGAAGAAAGACAGAACCTACTCTTCCTTGTCTTTGTGGCGTCTCAAGTGCCCCAGAAGCTGATCGCGGGTGAAAGACTTCACGTCCGTCTGTGCGATGATTCCCTTTTTGCACCCCTCCACCGGGCAGAAGCAGAAGTCCTCCTCTGGCTTACCCAAGCATAGCTCAAAAGCTTCCCCGGGGTTCGAGGTCGACATGGGGCGCTGATCCAGGTCCAAGGGGTTCAGCGTCGCTCTGACTGCGATCCTCAACAAAGCCGTCGACACATCTCGGACATCCCCCTCCTCCGCTGTGGGCCGATCGTCTCGTAGTGACCTTCACATAGGGCTATGCCTACCGTTGGACGCTTGAAAACCTCCGCGTCTTTTAGGTCCGTGTTTTTTATGTTTTCACAGCCTGGGGCTATCAACACGACCGGATTCACGCTCCTCTCACAGCATCGGCAACCCTTATCCTGCGAAGACATGGGACTGCGACCAGAGAGGGCGGACGTTTGCAGGGCGTCTTGCGCCGACGGAGCTTGCCCGCCTGTGTCTTGGTCCAGTTCAAGGACCTGGGACCTCGGTGCATTCTTCTGGTCCCCCTCCTACCCACCAGCCACAAATGAGAAGACTGAGGGTAGGGGCGCGTCTGTCCTCCCACAGAGCCAGGACCGCGAACGACACAAACATGCTCTGGATTCGATTCTCTGTGGTGACAACCGTGTGTCTGGCGCAGTCCGCTTGCTGGAAGTACGGGACATAGTTAAAAACGTGTCTTTTTTTTTTGAGAAATATGGGTTCTGCGTGAGTGTGGATGAGGGATTTGCTGCGTGTACAGTGTAATATATACATGGGTACATGTAATATACGTGTATATTACAAGTGGCACTTGTAACTTTACATGTAACAAAAGTTACTAGTAACTCACTTGTAACTCCACTTGTAACACCCGTTACTTCACCGTCGTGAAGGTGCAATGCACGACGGTGAAGTATGTTACATTACAAGTAACGTTACAAGTGAAAAACCGTTACAAGTGAGTTACAAGTGGGTTACAAGTGGGTTACAAGTGGGTTACAAGTGGGTTACAAGTGGGTTACAAGTGGGTTACAAGTGGGTTACAAGTGGGTTACAAGTGGGTTACAAGTGGGTTACAAGTGGGTTACAAGTGGGTTACAAGTGGGTTACAAGTGGGTTACAAGTGGGTTACAAGTGAGTTACAAGTGAGTTACAAGTGGGTTACAAGTGGGTTACAAGTGGGTTACAAGTGGGTTACAAGTGAGTTACAAGTGAGTTACAAGTGGGTTACAAGTGGGTTACAAGTGGGTTACAAGTGAGTTACAAGTGGGTTACAAGTGGGTTACAAGTGGGTTACAAGTGGGTTACAAGTGGGTTACAAGTGGGTTACAAGTGGGTTACAAGTGGGTTACAAGTGGGTTACAAGTGGGTTACAAGTGGGTTACAAGTGGGTTACAAGTGGGTTACAAGTGGGTTACAAGTGAGTTACAAGTGGGTTACAAGTGGGTTACAAGTGGGTTACAAGTGAGTTACAAGTGAGTTACAAGTGAGTTACAAGTGGGTTACAAGTGAGTTACAAGTGGGTTACAAGTGAGTTACAAGTGAGTTACAAGTGAGTTACAAGTGGGTTACAAGTGGGTTACAAGTGGGTTACAAGTGAGTTACAAGTGAGTTACAAGTGAGTTACAAGTGGGTTACAAGTGAGTTACAAGTGAGTTACAAGTGGGTTACAAGTGAGTTACAAGTGGGTTACAAGTGGGTTACAAGTGGGTTACAAGTGAGTTACAAGTGAGTTACAAGTGAGTTACAAGTGGGTTACAAGTGAGTTACAAGTGAGTTACAAGTGAGTTACAAGTGAGTTACAAGTGGGTTACAAGTGAGTTACAAGTGGGTTACAAGTGAGTTACAAGTGGGTTACAAGTGGGTTACAAGTGGGTTACAAGTGGGTTACAAGTGGGTTACAAGTGGGTTACAAGTGAGTTACAAGTGAGTTACAAGTGAGTTACAAGTGGGTTACAAGTGAGTTACAAGTGAGTTACAAGTGGGTTACAAGTGAGTTACAAGTGGGTTACAAGTGGGTTACAAGTGGGTTACAAGTGAGTTACAAGTGAGTTACAAGTGGGTTACAAGTGGGTTACAAGTGGGTTACAAGTGGGTTACAAGTGGGTTACAAGTGAGTTACAAGTGAGTTACAAGTGGGTTACAAGTGGGTTACAAGTGGGTTACAAGTGGGTTACAAGTGGGTTACAAGTGGGTTACAAGTGGGTTGCAAGTGGGTTACAAGTGGGTTACAAGTGAGTTACAAGTGAGTTACAAGTGAGTTACAAGTGAGTTACAAGTGGGTTACAAGTGAGTTACAAGTGAGTTACAAGTGAGTTACAAGTGAGTTACAAGTGGGTTACAAGTGGGTTACAAGTGGGTTACAAGTGAGTTACAAGTGAGTTACAAGTGAGTTACAAGTGAGTTACAAGTGAGTTACAAGTGGGTTACAAGTGAGTTACAAGTGAGTTACAAGTGGGTTACAAGTGAGTTACAAGTGAGTTACAAGTGGGTTACAAGTGAGTTACAAGTGAGTTACAAGTGAGTTACAAGTGGGTTACAAGTGGGTTACAAGTGAGTTACAAGTGAGTTACAAGTGGGTTACAAGTGAGTTACAAGTGGGTTACAAGTGGGTTACAAGTGAGTTACAAGTGAGTTACAAGTGAGTTACAAGTGGGTTACAAGTGAGTTACAAGTGAGTTACAAGTGAGTTACAAGTGGGTTACAAGTGAGTTACAAGTGGGTTACAAGTGGGTTACAAGTGAGTTACAAGTGGGTTACAAGTGGGTTACAAGTGAGTTACAAGTGGGTTACAAGTGGGTTACAAGTGAGTTACAAGTGAGTTACAAGTGAGTTACAAGTGGGTTACAAGTGAGTTACAAGTGAGTTACAAGTGGGTTACAAGTGGGTTACAAGTGAGTTACAAGTGAGTTACAAGTGAGTTACAAGTGAGTTACAAGTGGGTTACAAGTGAGTTACAAGTGAGTTACAAGTGGGTTACAAGTGAGTTACAAGTGAGTTACAAGTGGGTTACAAGTGAGTTACAAGTGGGTTACAAGTGGGTTACAAGTGAGTTACAAGTGAGTTACAAGTGGGTTACAAGTGGGTTACAAGTGAGTTACAAGTGAGTTACAAGTGAGTTACAAGTGAGTTACAAGTGGGTTACAAGTGAGTTACAAGTGAGTTACAAGTGGGTTACAAGTGAGTTACAAGTGAGTTACAAGTGGGTTACAAGTGAGTTACAAGTGGGTTACAAGTGGGTTACAAGTGAGTTACAAGTGAGTTACAAGTGAGTTACAAGTGGGTTACAAGTGAGTTACAAGTGAGTTACAAGTGAGTTACAAGTGGGTTACAAGTGAGTTACAAGTGGGTTACAAGTGGGTTACAAGTGGGTTACAAGTGGGTTACAAGTGGGTTACAAGTGGGTTACAAGTGGGTTACAAGTGAGTTACAAGTGAGTTACAAGTGGGTTACAAGTGAGTTACAAGTGAGTTACAAGTGGGTTACAAGTGGGTTACAAGTGGGTTACAAGTGGGTTACAAGTGGGTTACAAGTGGGTTACAAGTGAGTTACAAGTGAGTTACAAGTGGGTTACAAGTGAGTTACAAGTGAGTTACAAGTGGGTTACAAGTGGGTTACAAGTGGGTTACAAGTGGGTTACAAGTGAGTTACAAGTGAGTTACAAGTGAGTTACAAGTGGGTTACAAGTGGGTTACAAGTGGGTTACAAGTGGGTTACAAGTGAGTTACAAGTGAGTTACAAGTGGGTTACAAGTGGGTTACAAGTGGGTTACAAGTGAGTTACAAGTGAGTTACAAGTGAGTTACAAGTGGGTTACAAGTGAGTTACAAGTGGGTTACAAGTGGGTTACAAGTGGGTTACAAGTGAGTTACAAGTGAGTTACAAGTGAGTTACAAGTGGGTTACAAGTGAGTTACAAGTGGGTTACAAGTGAGTTACAAGTGAGTTACAAGTGAGTTACAAGTGGGTTACAAGTGGGTTACAAGTGGGTTACAAGTGAGTTACAAGTGAGTTACAAGTGAGTTACAAGTGGGTTACAAGTGAGTTACAAGTGAGTTACAAGTGGGTTACAAGTGAGTTACAAGTGGGTTACAAGTGAGTTACAAGTGAGTTACAAGTGGGTTACAAGTGAGTTACAAGTGAGTTACAAGTGGGTTACAAGTGGGTTACAAGTGGGTTACAAGTGGGTTACAAGTGGGTTACAAGTGGGTTACAAGTGAGTTACAAGTGAGTTACAAGTGGGTTACAAGTGAGTTACAAGTGAGTTACAAGTGGGTTACAAGTGGGTTACAAGTGGGTTACAAGTGGGTTACAAGTGAGTTACAAGTGAGTTACAAGTGAGTTACAAGTGGGTTACAAGTGGGTTACAAGTGGGTTACAAGTGGGTTACAAGTGAGTTACAAGTGAGTTACAAGTGGGTTACAAGTGGGTTACAAGTGGGTTACAAGTGAGTTACAAGTGAGTTACAAGTGAGTTACAAGTGGGTTACAAGTGAGTTACAAGTGGGTTACAAGTGGGTTACAAGTGGGTTACAAGTGAGTTACAAGTGAGTTACAAGTGAGTTACAAGTGGGTTACAAGTGAGTTACAAGTGGGTTACAAGTGAGTTACAAGTGAGTTACAAGTGAGTTACAAGTGGGTTACAAGTGGGTTACAAGTGGGTTACAAGTGAGTTACAAGTGAGTTACAAGTGAGTTACAAGTGGGTTACAAGTGAGTTACAAGTGAGTTACAAGTGGGTTACAAGTGAGTTACAAGTGGGTTACAAGTGGGTTACAAGTGGGTTACAAGTGAGTTACAAGTGAGTTACAAGTGAGTTACAAGTGGGTTACAAGTGAGTTACAAGTGAGTTACAAGTGAGTTACAAGTGAGTTACAAGTGGGTTACAAGTGAGTTACAAGTGGGTTACAAGTGAGTTACAAGTGGGTTACAAGTGGGTTACAAGTGGGTTACAAGTGGGTTACAAGTGGGTTACAAGTGGGTTACAAGTGAGTTACAAGTGAGTTACAAGTGAGTTACAAGTGGGTTACAAGTGAGTTACAAGTGAGTTACAAGTGGGTTACAAGTGAGTTACAAGTGGGTTACAAGTGGGTTACAAGTGGGTTACAAGTGAGTTACAAGTGAGTTACAAGTGAGTTACAAGTGGGTTACAAGTGAGTTACAAGTGAGTTACAAGTGGGTTACAAGTGAGTTACAAGTGAGTTACAAGTGAGTTACAAGTGAGTTACAAGTGGGTTACAAGTGAGTTACAAGTGAGTTACAAGTGAGTTACAAGTGGGTTACAAGTGAGTTACAAGTGGGTTACAAGTGGGTTACAAGTGGGTTACAAGTGGGTTACAAGTGGGTTACAAGTGGGTTACAAGTGGGTTACAAGTGGGTTACAAGTGAGTTACAAGTGAGTTACAAGTGAGTTACAAGTGAGTTACAAGTGAGTTACAAGTGGGTTACAAGTGGGTTACAAGTGGGTTACAAGTGGGTTACAAGTGGGTTACAAGTGGGTTACAAGTGAGTTACAAGTGAGTTACAAGTGAGTTACAAGTGAGTTACAAGTGAGTTACAAGTGAGTTACAAGTGAGTTACAAGTGGGTTACAAGTGAGTTACAAGTGGGTTACAAGTGGGTTACAAGTGAGTTACAAGTGAGTTACAAGTGAGTTACAAGTGAGTTACAAGTGGGTTACAAGTGGGTTACAAGTGAGTTACAAGTGGGTTACAAGTGAGTTACAAGTGAGTTACAAGTGAGTTACAAGTGAGTTACAAGTGGGTTACAAGTGAGTTACAAGTGGGTTACAAGTGGGTTACAAGTGAGTTACAAGTGAGTTACAAGTGAGTTACAAGTGGGTTACAAGTGGGGTTACATGTAACAAAAGTTACATGTAACCCCACTTGTAACACCCGTTACTTCACCGTCGTGTGCACCACATGCCGACAAATTGCCGGTTCAGGCTTGGGCTCTGCCCTGTTCACTCGCCGTTACTAGGAGCATCGCTGTTGCTTTCTTTTCCTGCGCTGAGTGATATGCTTAAGTTCAGCGCGTAGATCTGCAACTGCTGAGGTCGTTAAGAAAAAGTCACGTCTCAATTCGATCGGCCGTAAGACAAGTCCCACGAGACCGACCCATTAGAGTCGCTCTTAAGCTTGCGCCTGGTCTTAAGAGGAGTGATGCATAGCACCCCACCTCAACCTATAAACCCCATGTACTATAGTATACAGGGCAGCACCCTTTGGACGAGAGGATTGCTGCGTGGCGTGCACATTGTAGCGATGGGGAGGTAAAGTGGTTTTGAGGTTGTGGTTTTACTTCACCATTTGTCTTCCGGTAAAACCACAAGTCTCAAGTCATTTACTTCACTGTTGTGTGTGTGTACCCCCACTTTGCCAACCCTCGTAGAGAAAATCAATATCCCAGGTGGTGTTTTTGGATCGAATACAAACGTAAAAAAATGTCACAAAATGTGTTTCCGGGGACACTGGGGGTAAGGTGTTTTGAGTGGCTTCATGTGGGGTGGGTTGTCCCCTCAAGTAGGGATGGCTGTGTTTGTACCCTGCACAGCGCTGCACACAGCATCATCTTTCAGGCCCTCCTCGGGTAGGAGTTTTTGTCTTAGTCTTTGCGTGTCTTGTTTTAGTTGGCCGCAGGGTCTTTTTGTGCTTTCATTCGGATGGCTGGCATCGTACAGTGGGTCGGAGGTGCGCCTGTATCAACTATTCTTTTGTTTGCACCCTTTGCATGCGCTAGACTGAGATGCGTTTTAGTACGTTTTCAACTACAGTGTGACATCTCCACACACCCCCATAGGTACACAGCCACGAGAGGGCTTGATATGGTAGACTTTCTCAGCCCCTCTTTTTTTTTTGACAAATTGTTTGGAGTACTGTAGTTGCCTCGGGGTTGTGTTGCCACAGTTTTGTGCAAATCTCCACTCTGTTTTCTTCCAGATCCCCACAGAGAGTCAGTGCCCTGCGTCCCAGAGGCGTGTTGCGCTGTCAATCTCTCTATTGTTTCTGTGGGTCTTCATTACCACACAGCAGGTATGCCCACAGGGGGTGGGAGCCATGTGTACGAAAAGAACCCCCTGTGGAGCACCTAGCAAACCGTAACCCATCTGTGGCGCATTCAGCGAGTCTGATTGCCTTACTGCAACCTATCTTGAAGAGGACGGGAAATCTTTTGAACTTGCGTCCTGATGAGGATCGATACGTAGTCTAGCCCCTATTTTTTTTTTGGTGACATATTTGAGTACACACCATGTTCTTCTTCTTTTACCTCGTCTCCACAGCGAGGTTGTGCACGTCGTAACCCTGTTTCAAAAACGCATCTTCATGTGTTCCTTTATTTAGCTTTTATTTAGCCTGCAGCATTCGCCTTGATCTACACAGTGTCAAAATTCACTTTATTTCACTTCTTTTTTTTTTCAGTACCCTGCGTCCGCCGGTGTGCCCGGTGAGGCGTTTTGCACCTTGAACCTCTTTTGTTGAAGGTGACTAAGCACAAAGAGGCTTAGGATCATCTTATACCGTATTCGTAAATATATTCGACCGTACTAATATTCGACCGTAAATATGTTCGACCGTAATAAAGTTCGTCCTTTTCCGGATTTTTCTGGAGTTCGTCCTTTTTTACGGTCGAACATAAGTACAGTTGGTGGTAGAAATTTTTTTGTGATAGTGGTGTGGCCCGAAACCCGGTTTTTGGGGTACATTAGAAGTACATTTTTTTGAATTCTGGCCACACCACTATCACAAAAAAATACCGCAAACATGTTCGACCGTACTAATGTTCGTCTTTTTCAGTATTTTTCTGGAAGTTCGTCCTTTTTTACGGTCGAACATTTTTACGAATACGGTAAACCTTTCTTTGTTATCCTCTTCTGTCTGCATGCTTCAACTAGGCAATATCCCAAAGGCGAATTCGTATTCGCCCTATATTCGGATTCCCAAAATTCCTGGACCATATTCGCCCTATATCGGATATCGGATTCGACCGAATATAAGGCGAATATAGAAGAAAGGGTCACCGTCTTCGTAAAAATGTTCGCCCGTAAAAAAGGACGAACTTCCAGAAAAATACTGAAAAGGACGAACTTTATTACGGTCGAACATTTTTACGAAGACGGTAATACGAATTCGCCTTCGGGTATTGCCTAGGGCAAGCAGCCAGTATGCTGTTTCATCTCCCCCCACACCTTTCTATAGCGAATCCTTGTCTTTCGACAAAGAGATGCCACAACCCCCCACGCCACAAAAAGGCTCAACAACAAGACGACATCCCTGACACATCCTCCCCCCCCTAGATATCCCAACCTGTCCCCTTGTAACCTTATTTTAACCCCATTTTTTTTTTTGGGGTCCCAACGCAACCCAACAGGACCCTAAACCACACAGGATTCGTGTCCCTGTGTTTGCAATGATCCCCGTTCATCTGGCTGATGAGTGGAAGCGGGAGTAGCACACATATCAGATGTAAAACCACGGAAATAGATGTAGGCCTGCATGGTTTGGGTGTCCACCCCAGTACAGCCGTGTATACGACGTTGAAGTAACTTATATCATAGATGGAACGCTCATGGGCAGCTGCTAATATGGGCACCCCAAAAAACAGGATATGGGCGCAATATGGGCGCCTTTTTTGCCCATATGGGCGGATATGGGCAAAAAAGGCGCCCATATTGTGCCCATATTTTGCATATTTTAATGCGCCCAAAGGTACACTGTTCACGAGAGGGCTTTGTATTTCAAATCAACTTTTTTTTATTCACATCAGCCGACGGGGGCATCGATCAATATCCACTGTTTTGAAAGCCTCTTCCGGACAGCAACGGCGTGTTCATATCATATGCACCCTTCGCAACTCCCGAAGGGGGCAGTGTGCTAGCTTCCGCTCCCCTTGCAGGGTAATTAATTGGCGCGTAGCGGTTTTCAAGCGTTGGGGTACACCAGAGATGAGCGACATAGTCCGCTGATGTCAGGGTTGCATCGGTGCGGCCGTGCTGGCCCAGGACCAGCGTTATCCACTAGTGACGAGAACGGAATCCTCCCAGCTTCGTGCTCAGTCCGCAGTTAGCGAGATGTTTGCAGAGCTATTGCCACCTGATCTTTACCCCGCGTATAGGCGCGTAAAGGCGTGTACGGACGGACCTGTTCGGTCCTATACGCGCCTTTTCACGCCTTTACGCGGGGTAAAAATCAAGTGGTATTGTGATTGTCTGCACGTCGACATTGCAACGGAGAGCCGCCAACAGTGGAACAGTGGAAGTTCATAACAAATGTGGGTGGTTGCGAGGTGCAGAAATGCGCCGGTTTTCTCGTTGACGGCTGTTGTCTTCTCTCTTGGGATCCCATCCGGCAATTAAACGTCCCTCGAGGGATGCCGCCAGTGTCTGCAGCTTTCCTCACCCATCCGGTTGTCCAATCTCGTTTTTTTTTGTGAAGCGTTGCGAATAGACGCTTAGCTCCATTCGTTGAGACACATCAGCAACCAACCAAACACACCCTGTATGTATTTGGTTTTCCACGCCAAAGCCCTTCTCCTGCACTAGGCTCTCTCGAACCTTCATTGGGTATATTTATGAGAAGAAGACGGCGGCCACCAAAGCTTTTCTGACGAAGGATACCAACAATGCCTACTTTCAATGCGCTGTCTGCCTCGTTGCGTTGTCCTAAATTAATATTTTTTTTTTTCTTCCAAAAACCAGCAGACCCCACCTTATACCCCCTGGAAGTAATTATCAAACCACCCTCTAACCCACCCTCTCACTCTCTCTCTCCCCCTCCAGGTCGGGGTGTTTTTTTTTTTCCCTCTTTCCAAACACACCCCCTATTCCACACACAAGAGAGGTTCCACTAACTTTTCTCTTCCCCCCTCGGACCCCCTCTCCCCTCCCCCCTTTTCACCATGATGGACACCAGCACCCCCATCGAAAACGTTGGCATCGCGGACTGGGGGCGGAGTGGGGTGTGCCCTGATAGTCCTACCAAAATGCCTTATGCAACGAGCTTTGGTTCCCTCCCTTCTCTTGGGGCAAGCTGTGGACGGCATGGCAGCCCTGCTAAAGAATGGGTCGGGTGTTCGGTTGGGACCCAACCATTAGACCCGCTGCGTTATGACGGAGGCCTCTCTGGAACATTGCATGAAACCTTTGCAAGCAGCACCACTGCACGCGATATTTTTGGAGGCGTAACCACCTCCGCTGGATGCCCCAGCCCGACTGCAGGGAGACGTTCCAAACAGCACTTCCCACCACACCCTCCATCTCCCGCACGAAACTCCTCAGCGAACCGCAAAGAGGACCCAGAGGAGACGACCACCAGAACACATCAAAACCCTTTTAGCCCCTCTGGGTTTCAGATCGGCAGTAGAAGTACTTCACCGGCTTTAAGGGGGTCACCATGCTGTAGCGTGTCACCTGGGAGAGGAGGGACTCCGGTGGGTAGTGCACGGAGGATGATGAGGAAGAGAAGTGTAGGGGCAGTCAGCTCTCCAGGGAATGCAAGGAGGAGGGAGGTCCTTGCGCAGGCGAGGGGCGGAGGGGTGGGGAGGGGGGAGATCCACTTTGCAAGCCCGTGTACAACCTCGCCGCACCTTGCGCCCCGTTTGGTGTCGGCAGATCAGGATTTATTCACCCCGATTGATGCGGATGTGCTTCACGGAAGCTTTGCAGCCACCCCAGATGGGTCCATGCTCCTGCAACGTGTTGACACCGTAGCGATGCTTGCACGTCCACATACCCCACCCTGCCCACAAACACCCGAAACACATGAAACTTTGACACCACGTCGTGCGAATTTTCCTGCTGCGACACCTTCGGTTTCGGAGTCTCGCTCTACGACCACTTTACCACCAGCGTCACCAGCGAAGGGGCGGATGGAGGCACCACCTACTGAATACACCGTTAGCACAGAGCGGAGTGTCAAGAAGAGGAGACAAAGCGAGTTTGTATACGTCGGGGTAGAGCACGACCCTGTATCGGGTGTCGAGCGGAGATGGCGGAGACGTGAGGCTAGACTATACACCGATACCACCTGCGATGTGTATAAGGTGCGTCGCAAGCTGGACGGCATGCACTATGCGCTTGTTGTCATGAAGGAGGCGATCACTGCGGAAAGTGCTGGTGATATGCAGGCCTGTGTTGCCGCAGTCGTCGCCTCTCAGCCCTATGGCGCGGCGAGCTACATCGATTCGTGGAAGGAGACGAAGACCAAACGCTCCACTGGTGTCAAAACCCAACGCCTCTACGTTCTCATGGAACTGATGTATCCTACCTCAAGCCTGAAGCGCAGGGAGTTTGGGAAGGTCTCGCAACGGCAGCTGCTGTGCTTCGCAGAGGCGACAGCAGCGCTTCTGGACAACCTCCATGCGCACAACCTCGTCCACACCGCAGTGTCCTTGGACAGTGTCGTCGTCACCCACGAAACCAACAGCAACCTCAAGCTCGGTCTCTTCCACACCGCGCTCCGCTACCCAGAGGCCCACCCAAAGCGCGCAAAGCCACAACAACAGCGCCTCGAAGAAAAGAAGGACCTCTTCCTCCTCGCGGTGTCGGTGCTGGAGCTGATGGAGCTCTTCCCTTTCAAGGGCGCAGAGACGTTGCTGCTACCGGATCCTGGTCCGCATCATATGCATACACCGTTCTCTCTGGAGGGCAGTAGTGACGACGGTGCCTCACCTCATGCAGTCTATGACGACACTGCCAGCACCCCTTCCAGTGTTTGCAGTGTGGTTTCTGGCGAGAGCGGGGACGATGTGGACATGGATTTGGATATGGACGATGCGTACCACTCACAGAATGTGTTCCTCCGCGAGGCTGTCTCGGAGGTGCAGTGCAGTGACGGACAGTGGAAGCACTTTGCGGCAACATGCGTTCACCGTCTGGCCGGTATAACGACCTCTAAAGGGCGTGCGCTGCCGAGAGGCCTGCTTGCTGTGCTCTCCAAACTGATTTGTGGTGAGGTTGTCTCAAAAGAGAAGGTGCGGCACTGCCAGAAGGGGGCTTCCGCGTATCTTGCGGTGCTTGAGAATGAGTTGGTCGGGTTTGGGACACGGTACGAAGCAAATGGGAGTGCCAAAGTGGACACAGCACCGATGGCACATGCACGTGGTGGTGGTGGTGGTGGTGGTGACAGCCACAACAACACCGCAACGACGTTATCCGCCACCATCCGCTGTGGTGCACCCAGGCCTGCAGGGCGAAGCCTCTTCGAAACACATGATGAAGAAGAGCACAGAGGAGGCGATGCTGGCGAAGCAAGCTGCGCTATGTCGTGCGACGAAGAGGGTGAAGCAAGTGAAGATGAAGACGCCGGGTGGGCTCCTGTGACACGAAGCGACACGATGCCGTTGAGCCACCTACCGTTACAGGCGAGGAGGGTCGTGTTCTAGGAGCGAGCCGTCACAAGCAGTCTGGAGCCAAGCCCACAGCATCTTACCATGTGGGGAGAGCAGTTGAGGATCACGGAAGCACCATGCAGACCGGAAGCGATGCACAGAGTCACGTAGCCACAGCAGAGTGAGAGAGTGAGAGAGTGAGAGAGTGAGAGAGTGAGAGAGTGAGAGAGTGAGAGGTTTCCCTACAATCCACCCCCCCGGTGTTCAGGTCATCAAAAAGGGTCAACCTTTTTGATGAAAGCGGGGAGTAGCGCGCACATCAGATGTAAAACCACGAAAATGGATTGTGAGGACTGCATGGGTTGGGTGTCCACCACCCCCAGTACAACCGGTCATTGTACCAAAGTACACTGTTCTTTGTATTTCAAGTCAACTTTTTTTTTTTTTGAGGGGGGTTTTTTGGGAGTACTGAATAGGGCTTCATAGAGGGGGTACAAAAAAGGGTGGGTTGGGGGGTGGGGGGGTTGGAGAAAAGGTAGTAAGATAGTAAGGTAGTAGAAATAAAAAAAAGTTCAAAAAGTTTTTCAAAAAAAAAAAAAAAAAAAAAAAAAGAGAGAGAAATTAAAAAAAAGTCCTTTGATAGGTGGAAAGTGATTGTCGACATCACACAGCCTTTTGAGGAGTGGGGAAAAAAAAAAGGAAAAAGGGAAATATGAGCACGGAGTAACTCCAGCATCACTTAGACGCGTATAGTATAGTGGTGTTCATCTTCGGGGGTGTCTACACTAAAACCAATAAATTTTTCAAAAAAAAAAAAGCTGCTTTCCTGAGTTGAAGATGAAGATGACTTTCTGCTTCGTCCTTTGAGTTCAATAGCCTAGGCAATATTTAGTACAGACCCTTATCCTCTCGGGTATGCAATTCAAATAAAGGTACACTGCCGCGAGAGGGCTTTGTATTTCAATTCTACCCTGTCGACACAAAACAAAAAGCAAATAAAGAATTCGTGAACTGTATACTCCACTAGCCCTTCTCTGGGTTAGAAGGTTTGGCTCTAGAGAAGGTTATGGATGTGTGGGTAAAATCCTGCAATTACCCGGTTTCAGATTTTCTTAAAGGGTGCATTGTGTTGACCCTCTCAAATACTTTCAATTCTGTGAACTGAAAGTATATGAATCTAAGATTTTTCTTGCTGATATGGTTTTTTTTTTATACTCCTTTCTTTCCACCTCCTCCCTCCTTCTCCCCCTTCCCACCCCCTTCTAGAAACACCCTCTCCCTCTCCCTCCCTTTCAGTGTCAGTCCCCTTACTAACGTCGTTACAGATTGGGTCCTCAAAGGTTTATTTTTTTTGAGTAAGGTGACTACGAGAGGCTTAGGGTCATCTTATAAACTTTTCCATTTTTTTTTTTAAATGCAGCACAATGGAGTCTGCCCAAAATGGTGGACTCTTTATCGGAGGGCCGCCTGAAGAGTCCACCCAAAAGGGTGGACTCTTTGGAAATTTTGGGCGGACTCCACCGTGAGTGTTTGCGTCGATGAACGGTGAGGTGTTTTGTACTTTTCAACTCTCTCTCTCTTTTTTTTTTTTTTGGGTGACTAAACACAACGTAGGTTTGTGCGATGAAAGCCCTTTTTTTTTTCTTTTATTCCGCAAACTAATTGCGCTTTCATGAAGTCAGTCAGAGGTGTGTCTGAATCAACACCCATTCTGTACATCCATTGCTTCATTGAGGACGTTCCATGCTTTCCACAGTTCACAATACGCAATACGTTCTCAATGGACAAACACAAGAGAGAGAGAGGTATAGGTCTGCATCTTCACCCAATCGTATCCTTTTATTCACCCCCTTTAAGTTGTCTTTCTTGGAAGGCTTGTACATCCAAAAAAAAAGGGCGTGTCTACACCGTTTAGGTACACTACGCAATGAGAGAGGGCTTTTTTTTTTGTATTTCAAGTCAAATTTCTTTTTTTTTGTTTCCCGTTACGTTTGCTTCTTTTTATTTCAAGTTTTTTTTCCCCCCCATTCTTGTGTGAAGAACAAAGGGTCTGGCTTCCTCAGATAGTGAGATGTATTTTTGCAGTCGATACATCGCCATAAAACGTTTTCACCCGCCACATTGCCCCACCCAATAAAAAAATTATTATGTATAGTGGAGTTCATCCTCGGGTGTCTACACTAATACAACCAAATTTTCAAAAAAAGCAGAACAAAACTCCCCCAAAAAGTGTTATATCAGAGCGGGTAATGTTGTGGTCTAGTATCTTAATACACTACGCACGGTGGTCCATTTCGCCCATTTTGGGCGGACTCCACCGTGCGTGTTAAGAAAAAAGGTGTCATTTGTCGTTCCCTCACCCTTTCTTGTAGTTGTTTGGTGCGTTGACGCTTCTACACATACTGTCCATTTGTTGGGTAGGTGGTGTTGTGGAGCACGGTTCGGATGAGTGAAACGACGTTTGACACTTTCCGCTCACAAAAGTAGTGTGCGTTAAAAAAAAGGCAACCCCCACATAACAGTATCGTACAAGAAGCGTTTTTCTTGCATGCCACCAGCTTCTTCTCTCCCCCTATTCTCTCACCCCACCTTCCCTCTCCCCCCGTTCTGTGTTCAGTAAGCACAGAAGCTGTATAGCCCCCCTGCCCCTCTGCCCCCCTCACGACGGGACCCAGTGACAAGTAACAAGTGAAAATGACAAGTGATTTATGACAAGTGAAATGACAAATACGTCACTTGTCATGACAAGTGATTTACTTGTCATTTACTTGTCACCTTTTTCACTTATCACTGGGTCCGTCGTGCGTCGTCATCGACAACAAGAGAGCCAGACCAAGAAATACAATCGTGTCATTTGCCATCTTTCTCTGTCAGGTGACTCAGAATAGGTGCAATAGTACGAACCTTTTCTTCTTCGAGGGAATGTTCCCCCCCACTCACATTGCATCAATCGAACAAAATATAAAAAGTACACTGTATGGTGTGGCTGAAGGGGTGGATTCGCACTTTTTGCGCACTTCTTGCGCGCCATTCAGCTACACCACTGTAACTTTTATTATGTTCCCACACAGACTTGGGAAATCCCCCCCTTTTTTTTTTGTTGTGGTACACTGTCACGAGAGGGCTTTGTATTTCAAGTTTTTTCGTTTTCGTTTTTTTTTTTTATAGTCATATTCTCAGGGCCTTTTGTAAGTCCATGGGCCCATGGCACCCCTCCGAAAACACACTTTTTTTCTGTACAAATGCCACACGTAAAAAAAATATTTTTTCTGTACAAATGCCACAGGCAAAATATTTTTTCTGGACTTTTGCCACATGGGAGGTGGGGGGGGGGGGGGTGGGGGTGGGGGGCGGAGCCCCCACCCACCGGCCCCCAAAAAAAATTCTTTAAAAAAAAAGGAAAAAAAGAAGAAACACACAGGGTTTTATCTCCTTATATGTTAGTGGTCCCTAGACCGGGTAAAATAAAAAAAAAAATATTTACCCGGTCTGGGGAAAAAAAAAAAATAACCACCCGGCCAGGCCAAAAAAAAAAACCCAAAATGATATATCTTGGGGGTACCTCACACAAACCTCTAAGAGTGACCAGAACTGGCCTCATGAACAAAGTGACCCCGTCACAGCCAGAACGCGACCCAATTGGTCAAACGCCGAAGGAAAAGGAAGCATGCAGCATGGCGAAAGGAAAAAAGTAGCGTACCGTGCGCCTGCGGCGCAAGATTGCAAGCCACCCATGACATAGTTTGGCTGTAAAATGTGCAATTTTAAGCACAATATTTTGAAATGTTGCGTACCGTGGCTTCGCCAGGAACCTTAGTCTACTAGACTAGTAACATTTACGGGAACTGACGATAATGACCAACGACAGTGCCATTTGATGTCAACATTTTTTTAGAAATGTTGCGTACCGTGGCTTCGCCAGGAATCAGTTCTGTTTCGTATTTGCGTTAATTAGTCTTGGTTTCCCATCCCCTCCCTCCCTAGTTCATACGCAAGGGCATCTTCCCTTTCTGTGCACCGCTTAGTGGTGTCCTTACGTCACTTTTGACCATACTTTTCTTTTCCTCACCCCCACCCCTTTGCTTTAACTTTGCTTGCACACCCCGACCCACCCGGAGAGGCCTGGGGACGGGATAGTTCACAACCGCCCCTTCTCCTATTTGACTCATTTTTCCCCTTCTTCAACCCCCACCCCCGAAAAACCCCTCTCAAAAATATGACGGGAGATGCCCCGCCAACGCACCGACCGGAAAGCTCGGAATGGGTTTTGAAAATATGCGGGGAGATGCCCCGCCAACGTACCGACCGGAAAGCTCGGAATGGGTTTCCGGGAGTTTTTTACGTGTGGCATTTGTACAGAAAAAAGTCATTGGCACCTCGGCCAAAATCGGGGTTTTTGGCTCAACTTAGAGCCACCCCTGCATATTCTTGATGTTGTGTCCACGAAAGGCACAATTTGCATCTTTTTACAAGTTTTTTTTCTCGTTTCTTACCCACTTAGATCCCCTCTAGAATACTTCCATTTCCTCATCCCCCTTTTTCCCCCCCTTTCTTTTGCCCCCACACAAACGGTACGTCGTCTCTCCCTTGCTTTTTTTATTTTTGTGCAATATAAAAAAAAACAGTGTCGTCGCGGGTCTGTCTGAGTGCTGAAAGCAGTCGTGTGTTGGGATAGGTTTCTCCAGAGTGGTGTGTTTCGGAAATCGGTCAACGATCTGTCAACGATCTGTCAATATCGACCCCCTCCAGCACCACAGAGCGAAGCATTGCCCAAAAAAGCAGCACTCAGCGAAAAAAAAAAAAAATAATAATAGTGGAGCTCATCCTCGGGGTGTCTACACTAATACAACAAAAAAAACCAAGTTTTCAAAAAAAGGAAGAAAAAAGAAGTTGTGCACGTTTAGGAAGGCAACTTCCTATTAAGCCCGCCAACTCCATGTTCTTGGAGCTTCCAGGACCGTGCATGCTCCGTTCCCAAAAAGTTTTCAAAAAAAGAAAAAGGAAATTCAAAAAGGAAAAAAAACACACAGTGGAGATTGCACAACTGTGGCAACACAGCCGAGGCAACTTCACTCCTCCACCAATTTATCAAGAAAAGTGGCATTGCAAATGCCCATATACCCACAGCTCTAGTTCCCCTCTGCCCGTCCTTTTCCCCAGTGTTTCAACGTTGTGTCTTTTCCCTTTTTTTAAAGATGTGTGTGTTTGCGAGAGGCACATCCATCTTAGGTGTTCTTTTGTTTTCGTTTTTTCTTCTTTTGCTCGTTACCCCCCCTCCCTCTAATTTCTTCTAAGGTGTTCCCACAAACGATAACGTTTGTGGGGGGAAATAGAAAAAAACAGAAGTTGTTTGAACGAAGGGTACCCAGGTAGTTCCGAAGAGCGGAACATTTGCCCAAAGCTGTGTAGGTGCACGACGGACTAGTTATGGCCATGACAGGTGGTGTTACTAGTTATAAATATGACAGGTGATAATTGAATATTACTAGTGGTATGACAGGTGGTACCTGTCAAAATGACAGGTGCCGCCTGTCAAGAATTTTCACCTGTCATTTTACTAGTAAAATCACCTGTCATGGCCATAACTAGTCCGTCGTGTGTGCTTTCCTCCCCCCCTTTTCCCCTTCCTTTGTTCTGTCAAATTTCCGCAATTCTCGGCAAAACAAAATGAGTTGTCCCCCTTCTGTCCGTTCTCCGTTATCACTCTCTGACCCCGCCACCCTCTTTTCTTTAAAAGCGACGTATCGTTTTATTGAACGTCCTTTTGTTGTGCCATTCTCTTCAAATGGTGTGTACATGACATTACCAAGGTGGCCAATATGCACAGAGGTTTTTTTTTTTTTTGTTTTTTGCTCAAGATCCCCCATCTCATCTTATCGACGCTTTTTCTCTCCACCCCCTAGGCACCCTGTCTTAACGACCCTTTGGTCATGCTGCAAAAGTAAACAAACAAATAAGTAAAAAAGTAGCAAAAAACAAAAAGCAAAACACACTTTCAAACCCCCTAGACAATACCCCGAAGGTGAATTCGTATTCGCCCTATATTCGGATCCGAATATCATACTGTGCATATGGTCCGAGTCTGGCCGACTCAGCCTGAGTTTTGGCTGACGCCCAGACTGAGTTATATTTACCGGACTGAGTCCAGGTTGAATGAGTCAGTCCAGACTCAGTCTCGACTCAGTCTGGAGTATTTTTTTTATTCGGGAGTATTTTTCTGCCCGACTACGTGCCGTATCCATAGTATAGAGTGTAAGGCGAATATAGAAGAAAATAGGGTGAATGCCTTATTCGCCTATATTTCTTCTTTTTTTTCGCCCTATATTCGGATCTGAATACAATATTCGGATCTGAATATAGGGCGAATATGGTCCAGGGGTTTTTGGGAATCCGAATATATAGGGCCGAATACGAATTTGCCTTTGAGGTATTGCCTAAGGGGGTTCCACTGAAGGGGGGTTTTATGGGCAGCAGATCCTTGAGGATTTCGTTCTATTGTGGAATCCCCCTCTCCCCACCTCCCCGCCCCATTTCCTCCTCCTCCCGCCCACCCAACTAGATATTAGAATTTGGAGGGAAAAAAAGTGAGGGATAAAGAAAAGAATAGAACGAATGGAAAAAAAAGAAAAAAAAAAAAATGAAGAGAAAGAGGGGAAAGAGAAACAAAAGAAGCAAAATGAGATTCGGAGTGTAGTGTGCAGTGTTCGCGGCTGCTGGAAAGGTGCTTTGGTAGCCAGCGTCACGCCTACCCAGTTGTAGGTCATAGTGAAAAAAAGCAAATATAGTGGAGCTCATCCTCGGGTGGCTACACTAATACAACCAAGTTTTCAAAAAAAAAAAAAAACAAAAACAAAAGTAGTGTCTATTTCTCCCAAGAGATGTTGGGATGGACAAACAAAATATTTTCTTCATCTTTTTTTTTGGCTGGAAAAAAATTGAAAAAAAGACACAAAACAAAAGGCTGGTTTAACTTTTTTTGTGTTGCCTCACACCTTCTCCTTCTCACCCAATATGTGTATTGTGATGTATTTTGATGTATTTTGCGTATGCCAATGGTCTCCCATCAATATTGTCACCATTACAATACGGGGTGTAGATCAGGGCACTAGCTAGGTGCTTTTTTGCGGTTTCAAAACCGCAAAAACCCGGTTTTGCGGTTTGGCGAAAAAAAAAAAAAAAAACGGAAAATCTCGGGGCAGAAGAAAAAAAAAATGTGGGGGGTTTTGGGCACTGTTGGGGCCCCCTCGCCCGACCCCCAGATGACTGGCATGACAGCACCTTAATTTTTTCTGCTCGCTGCGTTCACGGGAGTACACCCCAAAAAAATTTCCGCTCGCTTCGCGAGCGGAGTTAACCCATATTTTTTTTTGCCTGCGGCGCCATTTTCCTTTTTTGTTGAGTGACTCTGGTGTAAAACCGGCATCTTTACACCGTACCCTAATTTTTTTTTTCCGCAAAAAAAACGGGAAAAAAAAAGTCTAGCTAGTGCCCTGGTGTAGATGAATGGATGAAAAACAAAAAAAAACAAAAAACAAACAAACTTTCAAACCCCCCTTTTGCACAGACTAGTACACCATAATGATCTGCCCCCTCCGACTGGCGAAGTACCTCGCCCTCGCAGGTCTTGTCTTCGGTGCCGGCACGTACGCAGTGAAGGCATGCAATCCACCACCACCTGCACCGTCCGCACCCAAGCGCGATGATGACACTGAATCTGAGTAGTCCCCAACCCAGCAGAAGCGTACTCTAGACAACACAGAAAGGGGAGGGACAACGTGAGCAAGAGAGGAGGACGGACCTATGTGAGGGGAGAGGAGGGGGAAAAAATACAAGTACATTGTACGGACACCCCCTCAAAAACTGGACAGTGTAGAGCTTGCATAGGTGGCAACTACACTATTTCCAACAATTTTTCGAAACTTTAACAAAAAACAGAACCCTCCTACCACCCTACTGATTCCCCTCCCAATAACTACACCAACCTCCTAAATGTACGTACCTCACAAAAAAAAAAAATCCTCCCCTTTTTTTGAAAATCAGTTTTTTTTATTGCACCCTAACACCCTAATCCCCTGATTCGCTCTCGTCACTTTAGCGCTGCCGGAGCAGTGCGACCCGCTCCTTTTTTGTTCTCTCCAGAGTAAACCCGGGACCGTGTCTTTTTTTTGGGTGCCCTTTTTTGCATCTAGGACGTGCGTGGGTTTGCCGATTTACAGAGGTCACCTCACCTCCCCGTTGTTGTTACATAGGGTATACAGACAGCACATCTCCCCCCCTTTCAGGTGTGGCAGTATCGTTTAGGACACTGGCCTGACATATACATTGTTTTGTTATTTTTTTCTAGAATGTTCAAATTGATGGAACAGACCCTGTACGTTGGCATAGTAGGGGTAGCTGTGGCGGGTGTGGCGGGTGCGTGGGCGTGCGGGATGAGTCAGGCAAAGATGCGTATGGTCCTTGCTGGTGCAGTTGTGGTGGGGGTGGCAGGGGCGTGTAGGGTGAGCCAGGCAAAGGCAAAGGCAGAAGAAGAAGCAGCAGCAGCAGCTGTGCCCAAGCGTGCTGACGACTCAGACGAGGAGGAGGAGGAGGAAGCACAGCGTGCCCTCCTGGCCAAGGCAGCCGCACCACCTGTCGCAGTGCAGGCGAAGCTGATGCAGAGCGACGAGGCTGCACGCTTCCGCAGGGCCCTAGACGAGCTCAGCAGTGACGCAAGCGACGACGAGCTGTGAGGAGGAGGGGGAGTGATGGTTTGGCTGTGAAAAATAATAGAAAACAGAACAAACGACGGTGTGCGCACCGGGCATCCCAACCAAGGGTACACTGTCAACGAGAGGGCTTTTGTATTTCATGGTTAAATTGCATGCAGCACCCACTGTGGTGAGAGACGACATTCTGGAGCTGACACCCAATGTGTCAAATAGAGAGGGGGGCGACGAGGGGAAGACCGAGAGGGTGTCGTGTCTGGTGCGTTGCAAAGCGAGTTGGGAGATCTTTTGATAGAGATTTCCTAAGACTTTGTTTTGACGTGGTACGTGGGTACATTGTTGTCTACTTAGTCAGAATATTTTTTTAGTTTTCCTCAGGTTTTTGACCTGGTTGGCCGGGGGGGAGTCCGTTTAGTTATCAGCCTCAACTCTTACCACTTCACCAAAACAAAAAAGAGCACAAAGCAAAAACAACTTTCATTCAAACCCTGACCGCTTCACACAAATCTTCATCAGATTTTTTTTGGTAGATTTTGGTTTGGGTTGTTTCGGCGTCCGCATTCGCCACCCTCATCGTAGCGCCTCTTCGAGATAAAACGCCCACAGAGCTGGGCAAGCGGGAGGGTTTGAAAGGTTTGGTGCACAACTCTGACAAAACCGGAGTGTCTCCCCACCCCCTTTTTTATGAGCAACCTGTCAGCCCAGAGTCTTTTCTACCTTCACATATGTGGCTGGGTGAGGATAAGTGAAAAGCAAACAAACAAACAAGAAAGCTATTTTGTACTATTTTATTGTATCGTGCCTCCTCCTTAACACCACCCCACAACAGAGTAACACTAACCTCGAAACAATGGAACTGTGTGTGCAGGGATATGATGAAAACAAATTCGTGATTGAGGTGGGTGAGAACGACACAACGGAGACGATGCGGCAGAAGGTGGCGTCTGCAACGGGGTTGTGCGAAGACAGCTTCCGCATGGGCTTCGGAGGGAAGGAGGAAGGAGAGGACATCACAGAACTGAGTGCTGGAGACACAGTCGTGTTGACGAAGTCGACGAAGTACCAATCTCGTGAGGCACTTCGTGCCTTGGGTGAGAGGGACATCACTGCAGAGAGGCTGAAGACTGTGAAGGATCCTGAGGTGGCTTCTCTGCTTCTTCAGGCGGAGGTTGCGACTGTTATTCCGAAGCAGTTCTTGTGCGAAGCATCGTTTACGAGACTTGATCTCTCTGCTGTGTCTGGTGTGACACGAATTGAGCGCTGCTTCCTCCACGGGTGTATGGTAATGGAAACCGCTGACTTGTCGGGATTGTGCAACGTCACACACATTGAGGCTAGCTGTCTCTCTTACTGTACATCGTTGACAAGCCTTGACGTGTCAGGGTTCACTGGTGTGACGGTGATAGGGAACGCGTTCCTAGAAGGAAGTGGTGTCACAAATCTTGACTTATCCGAGATGACGAGCGTGAGGAAGGTTGGTGGAGGCTTTCTTTTCAACTGCATGTCGTTGGAAAGTCTTGACATCTCAGGATGGCGCAGCATCACGCACATTGAGAACGGCTTCCTCCAGAACTGCACCTCGTTGGCAACCATTGATTTGTCAGCTTTTGACAGCGTCACGAAGATCGGCTCCAAGTTTCTCTTCAACTGCAAGTCGTTGACCACCATCAGCTTTTCAGGGATGATCAATGTGACGGAAATTGCGAATAACTTTTGTTCGGAATGCATTTCGTTGGAAACGATTGACTTGACAGCACTGCACAGCGTTGTGAAGGTAGGGTACTACTTTCTTTCGAGGTGCACCTCGCTAGCAAGGATCGACCTCTCAGCTTTTGGCAGTGCCACAGACATTGGGCACAGCTTTCTTGGTGAGTGCGCATCATTGAAAACAGTTGATTTATCAGTGTTGCGCAGCATCACTCACATTGAGTGCGACTGGATGCAAGAGTGCTCCGCGTTGACAACAGCAGACTTATCAGGACTGAGCAATGTTACGCAGATTGATGCATCTTTCCTGCAAGATTGCACCTCATTGACTACGCTGGACATGTCAGGTTTTGGCAGGGACACAGAGATCCAGCAGGGCTTCCTGCTCAACTGCAACGCACTCACAACAGTCATCCTGCCAGACAGCATCGACATCGACGAGATGCCTCTCCTGAATGCACCCCCCTTCGGGCAGCTGGCCTTCCGTGAGCGTATGCGCCACCTTTACGCAAGGTTGACTGAACAGTTTGAAGATGTGCAAATAGAAGCTTTTGAGGCAGTGCAAGAAGACGTGCCTGGAGATGCAAGACAATGTATTGCATTGAAAGCAGGACAGAGAAGGGTTTGATGCAAGACCCACATGATTTTTACCCCGCGTATAGGCGCGTAAAGGCCCGTACAGGCCCGTATAGGCCAAACCTCACCCATTTTCCCCAGCCTTTACGCGCCTTTACGCGCTATACGCGCCTATACGCGGGGTAAAAATCAGGTGGAAGACACAAAATATGACAAAAAAAAGAGGAACAAAAAAGAGGATTTGGAGGGTTGGGATGCAGTATGAAAAGGAGCTGGAGGATAAAAAAAAAAGTATCACCCCTCTCTGTTTATCATTTTCCACGGGAGTACCTGTAAGCTCACAACTCTACAGCGTCAGATGGGCCGCCGGCTGACGAGCGGTTGTGTACCTCCCTCGTTCTCTTACGGTACGGGAAGGTCATTCATTAGGTTTCCTTTTTTACATCTTCTGTTATAGGCCGCAGGGTACTTGTGCTTTCATCCAGATGGCTGGCATCGTACAGGGGGGGGGTCAGTTGGAGGTGTGCCTGCATCAATAACTACAGTTTCTTTTTTTCATTTGCCGTTTCACACCCCACTCCCCCCCCTCTTTGTCTTTTTTGAGGTACTCCCCCTATCTCAAACTAAAATGCTTTTTTCGGCAAAAAAAAACAAAAGCCAAAGCAATACAGAGAGAACCAGCCAATTTTTCAACATACAAACGATCTTTCGATCCCCCCTATCTCAGATCGCCTCTCAACCCTTCTCTCAAACCCCCCCTTTTTTTCGCACCCTCTTTCTCTAGGTCTTCTCTTGGTAACTCCCAGCACCCTCTCCCCCTCTCACTCCCTCCCCCTCTCCCCTCCCACCCCACCACTCCAAAGGGGTGGGACCCTCCACAAAGCCTCCCCCCCTACTCCCATATCTATCTCCCTATCCTTTATAATGGCCTTTCTTGACTATGAAAAAAACGAGAATCTGTTTGTTCAGGCGCTGAAAGGGTCTGCGTTGGTTTCTACCTTGAGGAATATCGCGACGGAACGGTGGACGGTTCTGGTACCACAGTCGGTGAGTCTTGAGGAGTTGGGGATTGGGGTGGTGACGCCGGAGTTTTTAAAGACGCATACAGTACTATTTGACGATGCGTCAGATGCATGTTCATTTAGCACGTTAAATGGGTTGAAGGGTAGGTACAATAACGCCAGCGGGACCGAAGCTGGTGGGGGAGACACAGAGGCCTGCGACAGCATTACGATCAGCATTCCTGGCGAGGTTTTGGTGAACTCTACCCCTACCCCGTTGGGCCCTGCTGCTGCAGATTCACCTTTAACTGATACAGAAGCTACTACACAGACCATCCAAATCCTTCGACAAACCGAACTGCTAATCGACACCACAGATAACTTCACTATATCGATCCACCTCGTCAGCGACGCAGTGCGTGCCAAATGGTTGACCGGAGATTCAGTAGAAAGCATTGGTTGGTTCGGTGAAAGCACGCAGCAACCGAGACAAACAAACCCGATGCCTTTAAAACCTGTGGCAGGATCCGCTACGCCTTCGCCGACCCCTTCGGGGGGAGTGCAGAAATCTCCTAAAAAAGAGAAGGAAAAGGAAAAGGAAAAGGAGAAGGTGGTGGACCCACCGCACACCGCAGTGCAGAGGCCAAAGCAGTTTCGATTCCGTGACTTTGCGGAGAAGATGCGGGGTGCAAAAGAGTTGCACGCAGAGCTGCGTTCCTTTGTCGCAAAGGTGAATGCGTCTTCGGAGATATCTGATGAGGCGCTGCCCGGCGCAGTGCGGGACTTCCTCGCAAACATGTACGAAGAGATCAAGCTAAGCACCGTATGGAAAGGGGCCTCCGAGCAGGAGCTCGACTTTGCGCAAGAGGGTGTGGAGAAGTACACCCTCACAAAGATCTTTTCGAGGACGTTCAGCACAGCGGAAGATAAGGTTATGTATGTAAAAGGGGTAGAGGGAGGGAGGGGAGGAGGGCGGAGGGTAGCTGTTAATGATGCATGAAAGTATTTTTTTTTCTCTCTCAACTTTAACCCCTGATTGGATCAGTGTAGAGGTCAGTGTAATTTTTTTTTTGATTTTTTTGATGAGAAGGGGTTTTTCTCTTTTTTCCCAGAGGTGTACAGTGTTTTTATCCGACCAAAAACGGCTTTCCTTTTTCCCAGAGTAGCAGCTCAGGGATTGGCTCCACTCTGGCCTCTCCCCCACAAGCGAAACGGGAAGAGGACCCCCCCAGCCGGAACATACACTACACAAGGCATACTTACCCTGTATCTCCAATGACCCCCCATTCATCTGACTGAAGGAAAGCGAGTGGAGGGGGTTTTCAGGGGGGATTTTTTTTTGCTTGTTACTAGCCCTGGTGGCTCGTGTTGTTCTGTGTGGGCTGGTCGGGTCTTGCGATACTGACTGGTGTCTCTTTTACTCTTTACGCTTTTGTATTTCATTTTTTTCTCTCCTTTTTTTGCTTTCTCTAAATAGAAAGTGTATGAAATTTATTACTATTTCTGTTCTTCTAAATGAAGAGAGGCTAACGTCATAACAACACACCAACCAACGCAATGATGACCACTTTGAATAAGAGTAGTGGTGCATAGCTTGTGGAGGGGGGGGTTCATCCCCCCCCTCTTCCATGATGCAGTACGGCTTTTCAGCCATAAGCCCTGAGCACAGATTGTCTGATCCGTTCCCTTGCCTCTCGCTTTCTATGCATTTTCGCATGACACGCAATGCCCAGAATGTTCTTCCAAAAAAATGGATTTCCCCCGGCGAAACCAAATACTCCAAAATAGTATTTGGGTTGAGGATGATCTGCATTACCTTTTGAAATTCATTAGTCTTCCGGGAAACCTTTGTGTAGAACACCGTCTTCGGATAGTTGTCGAAAAACTATAAAATACCAGCCTTTTGCAATGATGATCACTTTGAATAAGAGTAGTGGTGCATAGCTTGTGGAGGGGGGGGTTCATCCCCCCCCTCTTCCATGATGCAGTACGGCTTTTCAGCCAACATAAGCCCTGAGCAACAAAACAACACGGAAACACCACACCCCCTTGAGCCATAGTATAATGATCACCGAAAGACACGTTCATCTTTTCTTTCGTGTTGACCCTCTCAAATACATTTCAATTCTGTGAACTGAAAGTACATGAATCTAATCTTTTCTCAAGGAGTTCATGCTATGATACCAAGGTGTCACATAATCTACCAATAACCATCCCACACCACAGGGACAAGGCACTCGAGAAGCGACTTGAATCCTTCAAGTTCATCACACCCGAGAACCTTGACGTGCGTGCAGAGGCCTTAGAGCACGCCACGTGGCGAGAGGCAGTTGAGGTATCCAGCACAAATTCCCCCCAAAGAAAGAACTTATTTCCCCCCCTACCCAATTCCCCCAAAAATAACTTCTTTTTTAGTTTTCGAGCAATCCCCTCCAAAGAACTATTATTTGGACCCCCCTCTTCACTCTTTCTTTTTCGGGCCGTATTTTGCATTCTTCTCAAACAATACTACAAAAGTGGAGTTCATCCTCGGGTGTCTACACTAATACAACCCAACTTTTCAAAATACACCTTTTTTTTTTCACCCCCAGGAACTATGCAAACTGAACGACTACAAGAACCCTCGCGACAAGCTGATCTGCATTACCAACTGCTGCAAGCTCATTTTCAGCATGCTCCACAGCCTTGACCCCAGCAAGACGATGGGGGCGGATGACTTTCTCCCCTGCCTGATCCTGCTTGTGGCAAAGGCGGGGGCGAAATGCCTGCACAGCAACACAACCTTCATCCACAACTACCGCAACGACAACAAGATGGGCTGCGAGGCTGGGTACTACTTCTGCACGCTGCAGAGTGCGATCCACTTCTGGGAAACGGCAGACGCAGACTCGCTCAAGATCTCCCAACAGACCTTAGACGAGATCAACGCAGGTCTTGCAGGCAAACAGCAACCCGACTTCAACGATGGTATGCCCCCAAACGCATTTCCCCCACCATCTCCGTTGTCAGATCCAAATGGGTCTCGAACTGTTTGGTCATCCTCTTCTCGAGTGCCCGCCATTCCATGACCTCAGCCATAACGAGTTCAGAGGCATCGTGCGTCACTCCTCTGAATAACTGGAATTTCTTTTCCACGATTTGTGGCTCCTGATTCCCAAAATGGGAATCCGCGTAGGATCCATCCATCCATGCGATGGAATGCATTCCCTCGAGTTCGAGCGGCTAGGTGTGTCTGGGACATGCGGGTGGGCACCTCGGCTCCAACCGCCATGGCGAATTCAATCTCTTCCTCCTCCTCCTGTCTCATCAACCTCTACTGCCTAGCTGTCATCGTCGTCTCACTGCGAAGAGGAGAGAACATGAACGTGGCTCACTTGTTTTATTCGGTTCCTTTCTGTCTTGTCAAACTTTTTCTTTGAACGTTGAATGCTGTAGTTCTGCAATACGGAGATCCAGGTAGACTCACTACTGGGCGATTATCTATGACGGCGTCTCGTCAATGTGATAATTCTGTGGTTGCTGGCCCAACCAAAGTTGCTCATCCACCTGGACCCTGACAACCGTGTGTTTTAACTATAGTGAGTGTGGTCTGTTGTTGTTTCGGGGAGGGGCTTCGAAATCCCAGGTTGGGGTGGGGTATGGGGAATCCTGAGTGGGAATATGGCCCCATATGGAATTAGAACTGTGCGTGTGTGTGTGTCATCTTATAAACTTTTCCTTTTCCTTTTCCCTTTTTTTTTTCCAAACAAAAATGCAAAAATGCAAAAACAGACGAGGCCACTCCCGCCAAGCCGGTATATAGAGACTCCAAGCGTTACATAGTTCTCGGCTAATACAGCACAACAAAAAAAAAAAGGCCTCGTTTTGAGGTGTGTGCCAGCTTTTCTTCCCTTCCCCTCAATCATTTGTAACGCCCCTTTTCAACGCTATATATTATAGTAGAGTATACTCTAGGGTGGCTACACTAATACAACCAAGTTTTTTAGCAACTTCTTCAAATTTCCTATCCATAATTCAACAATTTGTTTTTTTTTGGAACATTTTTGTTTCTCTCTTTTTTTCCCCTTCAATTTATTGAAACGTTGCAATACCCCTCTTCCTTTTTGTGTCCACAAAACACATCACCGTTTTCCCTACACAGTCTCTATTGAAGAGAGCGAGCGTTGGGAGCTGGACAAGACCCAGCGTCTAGGTGGCGTCAGTGGTGTGGCCTCGCCTGTGCCCGCAGAGGACCCTTCTTCAGCGGAGCTTAAGGAGAAGCTCGTCAAGCTGCTTGCAGACAACGCGCCGGAAGGTGAGTCCATAGCACACACATCCACAGCGACGACAGCAGACCTGCCCAGCCTAGGTAAAGAGTACACACGCCTCAGGTCGTTGTTTGAAGGCTTAGCAAAGCTTCGTCCCTTCTGAGCGATTTCATGAAGGAAAAAAGGAAAAAAAAAAAAAAAACATTGAGTACAGATCCTGTGCGAGCAGGTGATTGATTTGTCGACGAAAAAAAAAATGATCGAAAAAAAAAAAAAAAAAAAGAAAATATCTGCGACGTTTGCACTTCAATTACCATTGTTTTTTTTTTATGAAATGTCAACCACGAATAAAGCATGTTCCCATGTTAGCATGTTACCATGGGGGTACGTGGTCACTGTGTGGGTACAGTTATGGGGTGAACAGGGCAACCACCCCTTATCTCATCGCTTTACAAGATAGAACGAAAACAAGAACTTAGACTCTGAATAAAAAAGGAACAAACAAAAGTAACCCGCAATGGTGTGGCGCATTTTTTGCGGTTTTGGATGGCCCAAGAATGGCCCAAAAGGGGTTTAAATCGTCTGATGCGCCGCACCATGCAAACAACCTTTCTAACACGAGGGTGTGTCCAGCACTTCACGTAAGACTACCCCCCCCGGGGGAAGAACTTTTTCATAAAAGCTGCTCTCAAGGGTACAGGACGACGTTTATACCTTCTGTAGCACAGAAGGCTTCGGCCAACATTGATGTACATACCCTATTAGCCCTAAGTGGGTTTTTAGGCGATTGTCGACAACAAAAAGTTAGGATATTAGTTTGGGGATGAGGGGGAAAGGAGGGCGGGTGGAATTATATGAACAAAACAAAAACAGAACTTCTGTCTCTGGTTGGCGTAATAGGGTGTGTCAAGAGTCTAACCTTATAAAAAAAAAAGGAGGAATGTGTTTTCGCACCACAAAAGGCCCTCTGAGGGGGCCTTGTTCGCGTTGTCAACACTTTTACTCCCTTTTGTGTTTCTTATTTCATGCTAATTTTTTTCTTCCTTTTTTTTAAACTAAGCACGAGAGGCTTAGGGTTCGTCTTACCAAAACTGTTCTGTTATGTGTTTTCCCTATTTTTTTAAACTTTTTTTTTTTGGAGATGATTCTTCTCAATAAACCACTTTCAACTTCAATGCGTTTTTTAGTGACTAAGCACAGAGAGGCTTAGGTTC
This sequence comes from Rhynchopus sp. YZ270_cl-10, assembly GCA_964035575.1. Lineage (NCBI taxonomy): Eukaryota > Euglenozoa > Diplonemea > Diplonemida > Diplonemidae > Rhynchopus > Rhynchopus sp. YZ270_cl-10. Next base: position 41,454 of record OZ037834.1, on the reverse strand, counting down.
ATCTTATAAACTTTCCATTTTTTTTTAAATTGGAAGATACAAGCTGGTGGTGCTATACGGAGGGCGGAGTTTCACAACTGTTACCAACTTTTCACACCCACATAGTTTGTGAAAAGTTGTGAGTAGGATTGAAATTTTGTGAAATAGGGGGTTTCAAATCCTCACAACTTTTCACAAACTATGTGGGTATGAAAAGTGGTGAAACCCCCGCCCCCCCCGTGCAGCACTCATCTGGATGAGTGATTGTGTAGGAACAGCCGCTCTCTTAACAGTGCACCCTTCGATGTGTATACAGAGATGTGTGCATCTTCACAGCATCTGTAGACCTTTTGCACACTCATTCAAGCCTCCTTCTTCTAGAGATTACCAAAGCACAGAGAACTCCAAGTTCAGCTTTACCAGTTTTTTGGTGCTTTCGGAAATCGGTCAACGACCTGTCAGCGACCTGTCAATATAGCACCACAGTTTTTTTTTCCCCTCTTTTTCTGACCCTGGCTTCTTACCTTACAATCGTTTCCTCCGTTTCAGAGTGCTGCCTATAGTTGGCATTTTTTTTTTTGTGTGTTTTAAAATCAATAAAATGCTTTTTTTTTGGGTAATATTTCCTGCGGAAAGTACATGAAATTTAAAAACAAGCGACCGTTTCTTCCATTCACTCCACCCTTTTCTTTTGTGTGGCGTGCGGGGGGTGGGGCCCAAATTGCCCACCTCTCTTTTTGTGTACCGCCGTGTCCCTGTCGTTATGTGTGTACCCACGCCCACACACACCTATTCCCAATCTTCGTTTCTTAGACATCCACCAAGCGTGGCTGTTCTGGCAAGCCCCCCTCTCCCCTTTTGGGTGACTAAGCACAAGAAGTGGCTTAGTGTCATCTTAGCCATCTTATCAAATTTTTCTTTTCTTTAAATCGAGGCGTTCTACACGTCTCTTGGCCTTGCTCTCCTTCGGTCCTAGATTCTGTTCAGTATAGGGGTTATGGGGGGGGTCAAACGGGTGATGCAAAAAAACACGAAGTGAACTTGACCCGAAAAAAAGTGGCCCAGAGAAACGTGCAAGCAGAACTGCCTAACTTCTTCCTGTATTATGGGTTGTTGAAACTGCGATCTTTGGGTGTGCTGGGTAGGTAGGTCAGTTCACTCCGGTGCCGGATATGGTGGATATCCGGCACGTACATGGTCAATAGGGGTCCTTGTTGACATGTGTTGCAGAGGGCTCCGTCAAGTGTGCAACGAGGCTCGGGGAAAACGAGTGGTGTTCTAGTGTTCTAGTGTTGATGTGTTTTAGTGTTGATGTGTTGATGTGTTGATGTGTTGATGTGATCTGGTTCGTGCACATTCCATTCGTTGTGTGTGTGTTTTTTTCCTCTCCCTTCAGTTGCACCATTGTGTGTATGTGTTTTAAGGTGACTTCTTTTCTCTCCTATTTTTTTTAAATAGATGTGTGTGTTTGATAACTAAAAGGGGGAGGATTCTTGCGCAGAATATGGCCCCAATGCGTGTATGTGTGTGCACGAGCAGCACATTCATCTTTTACAAGTTTTCTTGTCTTGTTGCCATTATTTTAGATTAACGGAACCTGCACAGAGAGGAGAGAGAGATGCAGGTCTGTGTCTGTGTCTGTGTTTTTTTTTTTTTTTTTTTTTTTTTTTCACATAATTTTTTGTTGTGAACGTGCACGAGAGGCACATTCATCTTTTTCAAATTTTCCTTCTCTTTTCCATAGGTGACCGTGTACACCAACATACACAAAACCTATTATGCCATGATCCAATAAAAGAGGCAACTGTACCTATCCCAACAAAGCAAAAAAGAATCTGTCTTTTTCAAAAAACAAAAACAAAAAAACAAATAAAGCAACAACACCGAAAGAAATACCCAGATACTCCTCCCCTACTTTTGTTTTTTTTGTGTGTTTTTTTTTTTTTTTGCTGTGCACAACCTGAACCATCTTCACCTCTCATAGTGCCGGGTCCCTTAGCGCCCCCGGGTCAGTCAGGTGGTGTTGTATCTTATCACACAGGGTACTCTCTCTTTACACTTGTCTGCTGTTAAGGTTTGCGCTTGTCGTACGTATGTCAGGTTGGAGGTAGGGGGTGTGCCTGCATCAACTATCCCCCATCAGTGGCAAATGTGATCTCTCAAGGAGAATGGACCTCCGTTGCCCAGTAGCTACGATCTGTAGAGACGATTCCGACACTGGGGCAGATGCCCCATGCTCCAGAAATAGCACACCCACAAATACCCCGCATTGTCGTCTGTTGTGTAGGAGCTTTGCTCTGTCTCTGCTTTTTTTCTTTACGGTTTGCGTGCGACTCACTGTGCATGTCAACAATTGTCTCCCAGATGACGTAAGACGTAAGAAGACCCCAACAACGCTGCCTCATCCTTCTGGTCCACATGGCGGCTCCCCTCCCCTTTTGCCATAGAGGTTTTTGGTAATTTTTTTTTGGAAATCTGCTACGCCCGCACCCTGTGCAGGCACCTCCCTAGCATCCGGTGTCTACATCCCATCCCACAGCACAGCACAGAACATTACACCACTTCAGAGGGAGAAACGAAGTCTCCTGACAAAGGGCAACACTATGGGTGATTCGATTGCGAAGAAGAGTAAGGATGATAAAGACAACAAGGAAGTGAAGGACGCACCCAAGAAGGGTGCCAGACAAACCAAACAAACCAAACAAACCAAACAAACCAAGCAGACGTCCGAGGCAGCAAAGAACGCACCAGGCGAGCCCACGAAGCCTGCCCACCCCCGCCAGCCCTGCGCGCACCCTAAGCAGCACCGCGCTACTGAGCTGCCACGCTACGGGTGGAAGGAGCGCATGCAGTTTGTCATCTCCTTCGCTGTGGTCATGTTGGTCGCACGCTATGTATGCACACTGCACTGGGTTTTGTTGTTACCGACGCTAATGTGTTCGGGATGTGATGCTAATAATTTGACCTTTTTTTTTGACCACATTTTTTTGATAAGTTGATGTGATGTTGGCCCCCTTTAGGTACATTGTCAACGAGAGGGCTTTGTATTTCAAGTCAAATCAAAAAGCCTCGCCTCGGGAAATCGAGCGAGTGTGCGAGGCTGAAAAATCAACCGGTTGTATGATACAGGATTTGTTATTAAAAAAACACACACACAAACCACCACACACACACACACAAGTGGGCCATACTCCGTTCAGGCGTTACCCACTCTAAACCCGTTATCAAACACACACACACAGCTCCTGGACGGCATACGGCACGAAGACATGCTGGACGTGTTCGGCCTCACACAGCCCTTCCGCGACTGGTGCAACGACAACCGAGAGTGGCTTGACGAACTCTTCAAGGGAGCAGGCTACGCACACCACTCGCACCACGCCCATCAGAAGTACCGCACCTGATCAAAAAAAAAAAGATTACGTGACTTTAGGGACAGTGGAGCTTACACAGGTGGCAAACTACACTATTCCAACAAAAAAAAACAGCGTATCCACAAGGTGCCCACCGACTGAGGCGAGGAGGGCAGTGGTCGCGCTAATTATGGGAAAAAATGGGGAAAAAATGGATTTCGGGTACGGAAAAACGTTCCTTGAAAAGGTTAGCTGGGGAGGCCCGGAAACCCCGTTTTGTGGCATTTCCGGGCCAATCCCGGCTTGTGGTGGGGTATATACGGAAAAATGGACAAAATTTTAGTGACTTAAATTTTCGCAAAATATGAACCCATACTCGTAAACAAGGGTCATTTTCAGGAAAATTCGGAAAATTCCGAGATTTGGAAGCAATATTTCTCCTGAAAATCAGTGGGTTTTCAGCCCCAAAACATACCGCGATTGGAATTTCCGGAATCCGTCCGCGCTGTGGTGGGGTCACTTTGCCGAAATGGCCAATTTTTTGGTTTTGGTCAAAATCCATGTAGGGTAAAGAGGGCCAATGTAAATCCCACAACCAGATTTTCTCTCCCTGATCCTGACGTCTTGCAACATGAAAATGCGCGAAAACACCGGCATTTGCATTTCCGGAATTCGTCCGTTCTGTGGTGGGGTCAATTTGCCGAAATGGACAAGTTCTTGGTTTTGGTCAAAACCCGTCAGTGTAAGGTAAAGGGGGCAAGTGTTTGCCTGTAGAAACTGGAAGGGAACAGGCAGCGCCGCAGGCGCACGGTAACCAACTTTTTTTTTTTTTTCCTTTTCTTTTTTCTCCTCTTTCTTTTGACTTTCCGAGCCAATTGCGTTCCACGGCGGGGTCACATGTATATGCAAGTCCACTATGTGGTCTTACTCAACAATATTAGAACTTCTGGTTTCTTAATGAAATCCCCGTACTGCAAAAAAAAAACGTTCCTACCAAAACCCCCAAAAATCCCGGGATGAGGGATGGACTTTAGCGCGAGCTCTGGAGGAGGGAGGGGGGGTTTTTTTTTTTTGTGAAATTATTTGATTTTTTGTGACAACCTTTGTGCAACTCCCGCCACTTCTTGTGGCCTACAAAGACCCTTTCTCTTTTTTTAAAGTTCTATTTCTGATGACAAAAACACAGTGAGGCTTATGGTCGTCTTATGAACTTTTCTTTCTTTCCCCCCTGATTAACTCCAATGCCTTTTTACCTAACTGCAAACACCTAACCTTGGTTCTGATTATTTTGATTTTTTTTTTTTTTTTTTAAATGATGTCTGACACATGAGAGCTTACATTCATCTCATCTGGTATAAAGTGATTGCCACAATAAACCTCAGAAGTATACTGATAAAAGGACCGCAGTTGCCCACACATCCTTTCACTGTGCCCTGGCAAAACAAAACCCTTTTCCCACCTTTTTAATTCCATTTCCCAAGCAATACAGTAACCAGACTTTTTGGTTTAACAGCCAAGGGGCAAAACAAAAAAAGGTAGATTTCCCTCCCACCTCCCCACTACACACCAACTGTAGAGCAAATGGCCAAAATATATAGTGGCAGAATGCCCCCCCGCCACGGGGGGGAAGCCTTGGGTTCGATTCCCAGATTCCGCACTTCTCTTTGCTGTGCAATGTTCCAGCCTTTAGGAACTACCTACTACAACTGCCCATTAGGTTTCCTTTTTTACACCTTCTGTAGGCCGCAGGGTACTTCCTTCCTCTTTCATCCGGGGGGCTGGCATTGTACAGAGGGTCAGTCAGAGGTGTGCCTGCATTATTTACTTTGACTACCCGAGAAGTGCTTTCCAACACACAAAACACACATTTTTTGACGCAACACCACCTGCACCCTTGCAGCTGAGTTGGTCCTTACCCCCCAACTCCTCCTCCTCCATCTACGTCCCTCCCCCCTCCCCTCCCTACTCCACAATGCGCGCAGCCTCGTATGATCTGTATCGTCGCATACCGCGCGACCTGACTGAGGCCACCTCACAGGGCGGTGTGCTCAGTGTGAGCTGCGTGCTGGTTATGTGCACTCTTGTTGTGATGGAGTCCTGGGACTACCTTACACCGCCCATCGTTTCGGAGGTGGTGATGGACGAGAACACGGATGCACAGATCCGTGTCAACTTTGATATTACAACGTTGGAGATGCCGTGCGATTGGGTGGAGCTCGATGTGCGTGACCGTCTGGGTGCTGCGAGGGCAGATGTCGTACCGAATATCAAAAAGCTTGTTGTGAACCGTGCCGATCAGTCGTCATATTTGCACAAAGAAAAGCCACGTGAACCGCAGGCACGCAGCACCACGGCAAGCAGCAACGAGATGGCACGCGCCATGGAAGAGGAAGGTGAGTCACCACATCTCGACCGTGCCTCCTTCGCCGTCGCACTGAAGGACCACCAATACGTCTTTATCGACTTCTACGCACCGTGGTGCAAATGGTGCCGCCTCCTTGCCCCCATCTGGGAGAAATTCGCTGTAGAAATCCACGACCGCCACTACCGCACCGCAGTACGCAAGGTCGACTGCGTCGCAAACCCACAAATCTGCCTTGAAAACAAAATCCGTGGCTTCCCCACTATGCGTGTCTTCAAAGACGGCCGTGCCCTCGCTGACTACGACGGCAAGCGGGAGTACGAAGCCATGGTGGCGTGGGTCGGCTCCATCACAAAGGAGGACGAAGAGACACACCACTACCGACACGAAGAGATCGCCAAGGACAACGCCGACCACATGGGCTGCAGGCTGACAGGATTTATCATGGTCAACCGTGTCCCAGGGAACTTCCACCTCCAGGCAAAGTCGGATGTACACTCGATGAATGCGAAGGAGACGAACCTCTCCCACGCCGTGACGCATCTGTCGTACGGGGAGCCTATTCCGGACAGACTGAAGATAACACTGCCGGACGCGCTGAAGGGGCTGCTCAACCCGCTTAACGAGAAGGTGTTTGCGACAGAGACGCCTGGCATTACGTTTGACCACTACATCAAAATTGTGTCGACGCAATACAAGCTCGGATGGTCGGAGTTCGCAGGCTACCAGATGCAGTACAGCAACCATCAGTACCTATTCGAATCGCAGCATGCAGACGACGACGAGGGCAAAGTGCCCGAGGCACGCTTCTCCTTCGACTTCGCACCCACAGCAGTGGTGATCCGCTACGGAGGGAAGCGGTGGTACGACTTCGTGACAAACCTCTGCGCCATCATCGGCGGTGTCTTCACAGTCATGGGGCTAGTGGACCGCTCGTTGCATGGGGTACGGTCGCGTCTGTTCAAGGTATTGCAATGCGTACAGTCTTTCAAATAAGTTTGGTTTGGAATTTTTAGAGTGGCAAAAGGGGGAGTGATTCGCATCTTGCGTACTTTCTACTCTGCGCACTTTTTTTGCAACCCATTCAGCTACACCAGTTTTGGGGATTTTTAATGTGGCGATTTTTTTTTTTTTTTGGAAGTCAAATAATGGATGACTGTAAGTTAAATTACGTGCAAAAAAAAAAGCCTCCAAAACAATAGTAAAATTGTATGGCTCACCATTTAGGTCGAAATTGCCTTCGGGTTTACTAAGCACAGAGATTGGTTGGGATGCATTGAAAAGACTTTCCCCGTTTCTCTTGTTTGTGCTATCAACTTCCACACACACACACACACTATTTTAATCAACAGGAACGCGCAGGGAAGCTTGGGTGAGACCAGAGTTGTTCAGTGCCCTGCGTCCGGCAGTGTTCGGTCAGGCATTTGCACTTTCAACTTCTCTTCATTAGTTAACCTAAGGGCAAACAGGGTAAGGGGGGGCAGGTAGGAGCTTCAACAGGTTTAGTGAAGCTCATCCTCGGGTGTCGACACTGATACAAACCAAGTTTTTACAAAAAAAGAAACAAGGCAAAAGTGGTGAGAGGTTGCAAAAGGGTACGCAACTCCCACGATTTCCATACATTTTTTTTGTTTTTTTTTTGTTTTTTTTTCTCCTCCAAAACAGGGGGGAAAATCAAGCATGCACATACGGGTATGGGGTTTAGAGAGTAACCAATAAAGCGTTCCCGCCTCCTCCGAACCCTCCTTTTTTTTTGTTTGATAAATTGTTTGGAGTAGCGTAGCCTCGGTGTTGCCACAGTTTTTGTGCAAATCTCCACTGTCCAAAAAAAGTTCACTCACGAAAAAGGCCTCTGATCTCGGGCCTTTCTTTTCAGAAGAATCCAGGTGGTAGTATCTATGACGTTTATTAACAGGTTCCTTGTCCTCAGACGAGGAGGTTTGCGCTTGATGGGGCAGCGGTGCCGGTGATCGTTCATGTTTACGTCTCCCTGGGGGGGGGGTTAGGGGGTCCGACTGTGAGTAAAATTACCGTACAAAAAACTCATTATTAAACTTCTGGTCATTTCCAAGGCAACTGTGGGTGAAACACACCCTCAGAGTGGGTCACAGGGGGCCTGTGGGCCGAAAAACGACCCAGAAGCCACCCCAGAATACAAAAAAATGGAAAAAAATAGTGAAAAAACGGCTTTTTGACGGTTTTGGCCATGTTGGGCAAAATAGCGGTTTTTCAAGAAAAACCCAAAAAAACGGTTATTTTTTGACATCACAAAACCTCCTTTGGCACAAATATACCCCAAAAGTGGCCTGTGAGTCCATTCCAACCTGTTTTGGACATATTTGACACTTTTGGAAGTGTTTTTTTGGTGTTTTTACGTCAAAAAACATACCCTGGCAATACCCTGACCGCGCTCCGGCAGCATTCCGGCATGCTGTTTGACCCATATAGGGGTCAAGAAATGGCCAAAAACCCCCGAAAAAGGACCCTGGGAGCCCAGATAGTTCCAAATTTCCACCACATCCCCACCCAAACACCGCAAAAACACGACAGAATATCGTCTTAAAAAACACACATTATGGAGCCTGTCTGACGACCTTTTTGAAAAAAGTGTGTTTTTTAAGACGATATTCTGTCGTGTTTTTGCGGTGTTTGGGTGGGGATGTGGTGGAAATTTGGAACTATCTGGGCTCCCAGGGTCCTTTTTCGGGGGTTTTTGGCCATTTCTTGACCCCTATATGGGTCAAACAGCATGCCGGAATGCTGCCGGAGCGCGGTCAGGGTATTGCCAGGGTATGTTTTTTGACGTAAAAACACCAAAAAAACACTTCCAAAAGTGTCAAATATGTCCAAAACAGGTTGGAATGGACTCACAGGCCACTTTTGGGGTATATTTGTGCCAAAGGAGGTTTTGTGATGTCAAAAAATAACCGTTTTTTTGGGTTTTTCTTGAAAAACCGCTATTTTGCCCAACATGGCCAAAACCGTCAAAAAGCCGTTTTTTCACTATTTTTTTCCATTTTTTTGTATTCTGGGGTGGCTTCTGGGTCGTTTTTCGGCCCACAGGCCCCCTGTGACCCACTCTGAGGGTGTGTTTCACCCGCAGTTACCTTGGAAATGACCAGAAGTTTAATAATGAGTTTTTTGTACGAAATTTTATACACAAGTCTATTAGGAGTCGGACCCCCTAGGCATACTGTGCGGGCGAGTAAAAAAAACTCGCCTACTCGCCAAAAACTCGCCTAAAACTCGCCTATTTTTGGGGGGCGAGTTTTGGCGAGTTTTTTTTTTTGGTAGGGATTTTACCTTGGGAAAAGTGTACACACGAAAATATGAGGGAAATTTGAGTTTTGAAGAGAAAATTTTTTTCGTTCCACTTGAACAAGACCTCTACAGTTTGCTTTGTAGGCTTCCACAACCAGTACCACCAGTCCAGCTGTAGCTTCTGCGGATCCATGAAGCTTGCACAGATGGGTGCGATGTAGTCGTGGGGGAGTACCGCCAAGGGGTGGCCTGCAGGGTTGCCATTTACCGGCATGGCGAGGACATTGTTGTATAGCGAGTGTAGCCCCGGCTCATGTCTTCGTCATCCTCCGGATTGTAGCACGTCTTGTCCCCCGGGATCTATGGCACGCCTGGATCTTCCCCTGGAGCAAATGTTTACATACATGCCTGTCAGCCACTGCCGTGACATGGTTGCCTTTAGACGTACAAGTGACACAATTTCAATTTTTTTGTGTTTTCGAGTGGCATGTTGTCATCAGTCACCCCCGCCCTCCATTTTCGCATCCTGGTGCACATTTTCACCCCCAAGGTGCGTATGTGCACCAGGATTTGCACCCAAATTGGGGCGAGTTTAGGCGAGTTTAGGCGAGTTTTTGGCGAGTTTTTGGCGAGTTTTTGGCGAGTTTTGGCGAGTAATAGGCGAGTAATGGGCGAGTAGGGCGAGTTTTTGGCGAGTTTTTCCTGAAAATCAGGAAAACGAAAAACTCGCCTAAAAACGGCTCGCCTGCACAGTATGCCTAGGGGGGGGGGGGGGGGGGGGGGGGGGGGGGGTAGGGGGTCCGACTGTGAGTAAAATTACCGTACAAAAAACTCATTATTAAACTTCTGGTCATTTCCAAGGCAACTGCGGGTGAAAAACACCCTCAGAGTGGGTCACAGGGGGCCTGTGGGCCGAAAAACGACCCAGAAGCCACCCCAGAATACAAAAAAATGGAAAAAAATAGTGAAAAAACGGCTTTTTTCAGGTTTTGGCCATATTGGGCAAAATAGCGATTTTTCAAGAAAACCCCAAAAAAACGGTTATTTTTTGACATCACAAAACCTCCTTTGGCACAAATATACCCCAAAAGTGGCCCGTGAGTCCATTCCAACCTGTTTTGGACATATTTGACACTTTTGGAAGTGTTTTTTTGGTGTTTTTACGTCAAAAAAAATACCCTGGCAATACCCTGACCGCGCTCCGGCAGCATTCCGGCATGCTGTTTGACCCATATAGGGGTCAAGAAATGGCCAAAACCCCCCGAAAAAGGACCCTGGGAGCCCAGATAGTTCCAAATTTCCACCACATCCCCACCCAAACACTGCAAAAACACGACAGAAAATCGTCTTAAAAAACACACTTTTTTCAAAAAGGTCATTATGGAGCCTGTCTGACGATAGCGATTTTTCAAGAAAAACCCAAAAAAACGGCTATTTTTTGACATCACAAAACCTCCTTTGGCACAAATATACCCCAAAAGTGGCCCGTGAGTCCATTCCAACCTGTTTTGGACATATTTGACACTTTTGGAAGTGTTTTTTTGGTGTTTTTACGTCAAAAAAAATACCCTGGCAATACCCTGACCGCGCTCCGGCAGCATTCCGGCATGCTGTTTGACCCATATAGGGGTCAAGAAATGGCCAAAAACCCCCGAAAAAGCACTCCGGGAACCCAGATAGTTCCAAATATCCACCACATCCCCACCCAAACACCGCAAAAACACGACAGAAAATCGTCTTAAAAAACACACTTTTTTCAAAAAGGTCATTATGGAGCATGCCTGACGACCTTTTTGAAAAAAGTGTGTTTTTTAAGACGATTTTCTGTCGTGTTTTTGCAGTGTTTGGGTGGGGATGTGGTGGAAATTTGGAACTATCTGGGCTCCCAGGGTCCTTTTTCGGGGGTTTTTGGCCATTTCTTGACCCCTATATGGGTCAAACAGCATGCCGGAATGCTGCCGGAGCGCGGTCAGGGTATTGCCAGGGTATTTTTTTTGACGTAAAAACACCAAAAAAACACTTCCAAAAGTGTCAAATATGTCCAAAACAGGTTGGAATGGACTCACGGGCCACTTTTGGGGTATATTTGTGCCAAAGGAGGTTTTGTGATGTCAAAAAATAACCGTTTTTTTGGGTTTTTCTTGAAAAATCGCTATTTTGCCCAATATGGCCAAAACCTGAAAAAAGCCGTTTTTTCACTATTTTTTTCCATTTTTTTGTATTCTGGGGTGGCTTCTGGGTCGTTTTTCGGCCCACAGGCCCCCTGTGACCCACTCTGAGGGTGTGTTTCACCCGCAGTTGCCTTGGAAATGACCAGAAGTTTAATAATGAGTTTTTTGTACGAAATTTTATACACAAGTCTATTAGGAGTCGGACCCCCTAGGGGGGGGGGGGGGGGGGTAGGTGGGGGCAAAACCCCTATTTTTTTGAGGCATTTTGACTTTTTTGGACTTCCGCGCAAAGTACGTACAAACCACCCCTCATACCCACCCAGAAATGGGTCAGAAACACCCTGTGACCCGAAAATCCATGCTAAGGGCGACTCAGAATATGAAAAAATGCAAAAAAATAGTGAAAAAGTGGCCTTTTGACGGTTTTGGCCATGTTGGGTAAAATGGCCATTTTTGGACAAAAAAATCAAAAAAACAGCAAAATTTCGACGTCATGACAGCTGCTTGGGCACAAACCTACCCCAGGGAGGTCCTGTGAGTCCATTCCGACCTGTTTTGGACACTTTAGGTACTTTTTTTGGCCGTTTTTTGGTGTTTTTAGGTCAAAAAATACCCTGGACTTTACCCTGGACGTCCCTGGGCCGCGACTTGCGCCCTGCTTTTGGACCCACTCTGGGCCAAAAAATGGGTGAAAACCCCCGAAAAAGCACTCCGGGAACCCAGATAGTTCCAAATATCCACTAGAAACCCACCCAAACACCTCAAAAACATGCCAGAAAAATATTTTCAAAAACACACTTTTTTCAAAAAGTTCATCTGGGCAGGTTCCATAATAACTTATTTGAAAAAGTGTGTTTTTAAAAATATTTTTCTGGCATGTTTTTGAGGTGTTTGGGTGGGTTTCTGGTGGATATTTGGAACTATCTGGGTTCCCGGAGTGCTTTTTCGGGGGTTTTCACCCATTTTTTGGCCCAGAGTGGGTCTGAAAGCAGGGCGCAAGTCCGGTCCGGGGATAGTCCGGGGATGTTTTTTGACCTAAAAACACCAAAAAACGGCCAAAAAAAGTACCTAAAGTGTCCAAAACAGGTCGGAATGGACTCACAGGACCTCCCTGGGGTAGGTTTGTGCCCAAGCAGCTGTCATGACGTCGAAATTTTGCTGTTTTTTTGATTTTTTTGTCCAAAAATGGCCATTTTACCCAACATGGCCAAAACCGTCAAAAGGCCACTTTTTCACTATTTTTTTGCATTTTTTCATATTCTGAGTCGCCCTTAGCATGGATTTTCGGGTCACAGGGTGTTTCTGACCCATTTCTGGGTGGGTATGAGGGGTGGTTTGTGGGTACTTTGCGCGGAAGTCCAAAAAAGTCAAAATGCCTCACCCGTCCTGAAGGTTTTGCCCCCACCTAGGGGGGGGGGGGGGGGGGTCACTTGAGGGGGTGACTTTCTTTTGTTTCTGCTTCTTGGGGGGGAGGGCTTCTTAAGCCTTTTGGGTTGTGCATCGTCGTCAGTAGAGGAATACACCAGGGCGAGATTGCAGCGTCTTTTGCGCTTGCGGGTCCGTTGGGGTGTTTGCGTAGCTCTTCTAAAAGGCACGCTTTTGAACGGCTCATTCCTCTCTTTTCCCCTAAAATTCAACCCTCCAGACACCCTTTTACCCCTCCCTTTCCTTCCCTGTAAACCCTTTCTCTTTTCTCTTCCTCCGTTTAAACGATGTCTCAAAACGTGGTTGTCAGCTGCGAGAACATCCACAAGACGTATCTCCTCGGTGTCGAAGGTGTCACCGCCCTGCGTGGTGTCAGCCTCGACGTTGCCGAAGGTGAGTTCTGCGTGATCTACGGGACATCAGGTGGCGGCAAGACGACACTCCTCAACATCCTCGGCACCATCGACCAAGCCACTAAGGGCAACCTCCACATCATGGGGCGCCGTCTCGGTGTCAAGACCGAGGACCACGTGTACGCAGACCTGCGTCTGCACACATTAGGGTTTGTGTTCCAGACGTTCAACCTGCTAGGGACAATGACGGCAGAGGAGAACGTGACGGTGCCCATGGTGCTGTCCGGGAAGCTCACTGCGGAGCAGCAGAAGGAACGCGCTGCAGAGCTGCTGCGTGCAGTGGGGATGTACGACCGGCGTGACCACTACCCCAACATGCTCTCCGGAGGTGAGCAGCAGCGTGTCACCATCGCTCGCGCCATGGCAAACCGCCCCTCCATCCTTCTCCTCGACGAACCCACCGGCGATCTTGACACCAGAAACACCAAAATCGTGATCGATCTGCTCATCAAAATGAACAAACAGGACAACGTCACGCTCATCATGGTCACGCACGACCCAGAGATGAAGTGGTATGCCAGCCGTGCGGTGTATGTGCAGGACGGCAAGATCGGCAAGACAGAGGTCATCCCGCGGGTGGAAAACGAACGTGCTTTTGCAGAGCTTAGAGAGGCGCTGCAGTCGGGTGGGCCTGAGCCTGCGGGGCTGGAGGGTGGTGTCAAGAGTGCACCACGTCCCCCTGATGCCAGTGGTGGTTGTGGCGGTGCCACGACAGAGTACCGCCACCCGGCTGACTACGCTACGTACTGCCATAGGTCGCTCAACCAGAGTGTACCACGTGGCGGCGCTGCCTGCGCCTTCCAAGCAGTGTTCTCCCCCACAAGCAGCATGGCAGACGCGAACAGCCTCTCAGGCGTGCAGCTAGACGTGGCCTCCCGTGGCAGCTCTAGAGGTGGTCTGGAGCAGCAACAGCCGGACCCGCAAATATAAGGGAGCTAGCGAGGGGTGGGTAGGTGATCTAAGTGCGTGGGGCTTGGGCTCGTCTTAACTTTTAATTTTTTTTCTTAGTTTTGCATAAAAGAACGTCCTTTTGTTGTTCATGTGATCCCCGTCTGTGTTCATTTCTGTGAACGTAGTGGGTGAGGTGTGTTGGGAGCTCTAACTTAGACTAAGACAAAACACCGCTGTCTTCTGGCAGAGGTGGTACGAGGGGTGGGGGTTAGAGGTGGAGATATATGCTTGCCAGGCCACAGCGGATGGCTTGGTTCTTTCTTCAGGTTCTTTAGATGTGTCTGCGTGAGTAGGTGTGTGAAAGCAGTGGGTAGTACATAAGAATGGGGCATTGCACAGAATGTGTTTGATAACTAATAGGGGTAATTCTTGCGCAGAATATGGCCCCCAACTGAATGTGTGTGTGTGTGTGTGTGTTTGATAACGGGTTTAGAGTGGGTAACGCCTGAACGGAGTATGGCCCACTTGTGTGTGTGTGTGTGTGTTTGATAACGAATAGAATATGGCCCCAATGTGTGTACTCTCAGGTCCATCGGATCTTTGTCTCTCAAACAAACAAAAGAAAAAGGTTGCGCGCGGCAAGCTGCACACGCTACTAACCCGAAGACACGAACAGCAGATAAAACGAGGAAAATAAGCAAACTACCACCTTCTCACCCCTTTCTCCTTTCTTCTGCGGACACATGCCCTGACACAAGCACCCCCGTTTTAACTACCTTACCCCCTTAGATATATACACATACAACACAGCACAGCACTCTCATGCGTGTGTTAACGGCGCTATGCCTAGGCATGGTGGCTACAGGTGTGTCCTGCCGCATGACGGTGCGCGTGGATGGCACGCAGCACACACTCTTTGTTGACGATGTGCCGCACCTGGTGGGTGGTGACACGTGTGTCACCGCGGATGCGAAGACGTATTGCGCAGGAGACTCGACGCTGAAGGTGGTCAAGACAGAGACGTACAACGGCACAGACGCGTACGGCACGTTCGCCGCATCCACAACGCAGTGGGGCCCGGTCGCGTTCAGGACAACTGTGTTCACGTACGACGATGGCGAGACTGTGCTCTACAGGCAGGAGTTCCCCACAGGGCTCAACGGCACGAACGTGTCGAGCAACGACGCGCTTGTGAGCCAGTACCCCTCCTTCGTAGTGGAGGGCGTCACAACGACACCGGGCTACCTGCAGTACCGTGGTGCCATGCTTGGGGCGTCGTACAAGGTCGGCCACACGCAGGACATCAGCGACATGGCGGGTGGGCTTGAGAACTCAGGCCCGCTGGTGCTCTTCAGCAACACAACGTCGCTTGTGATCTCGTCCGCATCGCAGTTCATGGCACACTCGCAGGCGCTGCAGGACAGCAAGAACGTTGCCTTTGGCGTGATGGGGGGTGTGACCTCGATCCCAGCAGGCTTCACACTTGACACGATTGTGTCGCTGGGAGACGGCAGCCCTGCGAAGTCGATGCACCGCTGGGGGGAGAAGCTGCTGCGCCGCTATGGGAAGGACAGGGAGACAGCGGCGTCAGACTTCACGACGAACTACCTTGGGTACTCGACGGACAACGGTGCGTGGTACTACTACACGACGGAGGAGGGCAAGAGCTACGAGGAGACGATGCTCGACGTCTACACCAACGCGCAGAAGGAGAAGGTGCCCTACAAGCACTGGCTCATGGACAGCTGGTGGTACTTCAAGGGCGACGGCAACGGTGTCAAGAACTGGACCGCAATGCCCTCCATCTTCCCGAACGGCATCGACGCTGTGTACAAGGGCACGGGGGAGTGGCCGATTGTCGCACACAACCGCTACTGGTCTGCGAACACAGACTACGCAAAGCAGAACGGAGGGCAGTGGGACTTCATCATCGAGCAAGACTCCCACAGCGGCCTCGCCATGCCCCTCCAGCAAGAGTTCTGGGACTGGCTGATGGCGGACGCGAAGAAGTGGGGCCTCCACACATACGAGCAGGACTGGCTGTTCAACGAGTTCTCCGAGATGAAGTGCACCACGCAGTCCGCAACCCTCGCACGCCAATGGCTCATGCAGATGGGCACAGCTGCGGCACGCAACAGCCTCACCATCCAGTACTGCATGTCGTGGCCACGCCACATGATGCAGAGCATTGAGCTCCAGGCCGTCACCCAGGCACGCGCCTCGGGTGATTACCACCCGGGTAACGACCAGTGGCGTGCCTTGGGTGTGACCTCCATCTTCGGCCACGCAATCGCCGTGAAGCCGACAAAGGACAACTTCTGGACAAAAGACAACGCCCCGAAGAGCCCTAAGTACGGCACCGTGCAGGAGCGCTACAACCGCCTTCAGTCCGCCGTGTCCACACTCTCGACAGGGCCGGTCGCCCCGTCGGACAAGATCGGCTACAGCGACGTTGCGCTGATCATGAAGTCGACGACTGCGGGGGGGAAGCTGCTTGCACCGGACACGCCTGCGACACTCATCGACTCAGCCTTCTACAAGATGGCAGGGATCGGCAACGGCCCTACCGGAAGTGTCTGGGCTGCGACAACGTTCCTGAACGGTGCTGAGTACAAATACGTGCTTGCGGCTGAGAACTCTGCGTACATGCTGCAGGTGGGCGAGCTCTTCGAGGAAACACACGAACGCTATGCGTGGGAGGCCAACACGACCACACCACAGCCTTTCCATGCAGAGGCGCCGGTTTCGCTGCCCGCCACCGACAAGTGGTCCTTCAACATGTGGACAGTCGCACCCGTGCTCGCAAACGGATACGTCTTGATGGGCGAGCTCTCGAAGTGGGTCTCCGTGTCGTCCTCCAGATACAGCAACCTTGCCGTCTCGACCCAGTCTGCCACCGTGGAGCTGTCGGGCTTCCCGGGTGAGATTGTCGAGACAACCGTGCTGATCGGCGGCACACAGCACGTCTTCCCCTGCACGGTCACGGAGTCCAGCCGCGTCTTGCTCTCGCTCACCGACGGTTCCTGCACACCTGTCTAAATCGATGATTCGTATCGACCTTTTTGCATCAACCTTTGTTCCCGCTTCAGGCGTATTTTTATATTTTACATTTCTTTTTCTCCAACATATGTGCAAATATTTTCAAGTTTTTGTTTTTGTTTTTGTTTTTGTGATTATTGCCAACGTGTTATTGTGGATTGTTATCGTACCCCTTGTTCCCCTGTTTTGATGACACCGTTGCTTCACACTTTGTTCATCAAGCAGATATCCCCCCAAAAAGAAAGTAAAAAAAATAAAAAAATAAAATGAGCCAGCGTTCACATTTTCGCATGATGTTTGCAGGGGGTTGGGTGGGGTAAACGTAATATCCCTCCTTTTTGTTTCACTTCACCCCCCCTCCCCCTTAATACCGTGTTTTGAAAGAATAATGGACCAGAAAAATTGGCCCATAAAAAAATTCCAAAAGGTCCATGATTATTCTGGTCCATGTATTTTCTGGTCCAGTTTTTTTTTTCTTTTCAAAACACAGTATAAAGGTAAGACCCATCACCACGAGACTTGTGGGTACACCTTACAAACGTCTCTCTCTCTCTCTTTCTCCTTCGCGTTTTTATTAGTCCCAAATTGTTTTTTTGGGTGAAAGTCAAATGTATACACATATACACAGGGTTATAGTCAGATCTATACACTCATTGTATATCATACATTCCATGGTTCTCCGTATACTTTTTCATATTTTGCACTCAGAAATGTGAGATGCATATTTTTGATCGTCCGACCCCGCAATTGAACGTTTCGAAACGGCCGGATCCAAAGAAATAAAAATCCAGAAAAATAAATTTTTTTTTCAAAAAAAATATCGAGGTGAGCGTATTTCTGTTTTGGCTCTCGGTGAGGTGGGTGTGTGACATGTAATTTTGTCTCCCTGAAAACCAGCGGCAGTGAATTTCCGAGCTCCCCGCTTTTCACCATAAAAAAAATCGACCACTTTCGTGGAGTAGAAGTCAATTTAAAGTGGCTCCATGGGTCTTTATACAGTAACGTATAGGGATTTCAGTGCATAAAAGGGGGTCGGCTCCACCAAAAGTTGCGTACCGTGGAGTGTGTTTCAGGAATTAAAAAATGGTCGGAATTGAAAGATTTGTAAAAAATAAATCCAAAGAAAAAAAAATCGAAAACTTTCTTCAAAAAAAACCCAATTTAGAGACGCCACTGTGTGGTGACCCAAATAGGAGGTTTTCTAAAGGAAGTCCTTAAGAAACCTGCATAGAAACGTGAAAAAAAGGGTTGGCTCCACCAAAAGTTGCATACCGTGGAGTGTGTTTCCGGGATAAAAAATGTGTCCGAATTGAAGGATTTGTAAAAAATAAATCCAAAGAAACAAAAACCGAAAACTTTATCCAAAAAGAAATCAATTTACAAACGCCACTGTGTTGCTACCCAAAGAGGAGGTTTTCTTAAGGAAGTCCTTAAGAAACCTACATAGAAATGTTCCCAAAGGGGGTACCACAGCCAAAAATCACCTAACCATCCACAGAGGCATAAAAAAAATCGTGCGACCCCGGAATTGAACGTTTTCGTACCCGATCTTTCCAAATAAATAAAAATCGAAAAAAAAATCGGGGGAAAAAATTTATAAAATCCATGTGTCCACGGACAGTTCCATTTACGACTCAAGTCATGAATTGTTGACCCTCGAAAATGGGCGGCAGTGAATTTCCGGATCGATCTGAAAAAATTCCGGGGTCGCACGATTTTTTTGGCGGATTTTTTATCACTTTAAACTGGCTCCACAAACAGGCTTTTCTATACGGAGAACCATGGAATGTATGATATACAATTGTCAATTGTACATACAATTGTATAGAAATTGTATAGATCTGACTATTTGATGTACAATCCCAACTTTTTTTATAGTCAGATCTATACAATTTATGTACAATCCCAGTACACAGGATTTGGCCAGGTTTCTGGCTATTGCCTCCCACCTACCCACCTACCCACACACACCCACCCCTACAGGACTATACACAAAAAAATGGAAATTGGGTTTCGCACACCCGATTTTTCTCAGAAGTCAGTCACTGCTATTGCCATTTAACCCAGGGAGCATAGCTAGTGCAAGAAATTTGACTTTGGAAACCTTCCGGAAAGTCTGTCCTCTGCTTGCGGAGGACTAGACACAAGAAAATATTGCGTTCCCCCAGAAAACCAGCGCACATCTCACACTCCTTGTGGGTGGTCTTGTTGCCTTTTCGTCACAGTAATTTTGGCCCAGGCATGCTCTCGAAGCATGACAATTTAGTGTGTATGGGGCAGGGTGTTGTTTTGTTCTGAATTCTCTTTGTTATAACATCTAAGTCAATTGCGGGTGGTGGTTTGTGTAGCGTGAGGCACTCTTTTTAACAAACTTCCTGCGGCTGCTAAAGCGTTATTTCTTCGGATTTAACAACGTACAGCGTAACATAGTGGATTCGCCTGGTCGACACAACCTTTGATAGATACGGGATAACCAACCCCCTTCGACCCCTTGTGGGTTCACTGAACAAGCCCTCGTGGTAGTTAAACGCGATTGACATTTACATTCCTAGAGATGAAAGAACAAGACAACACTTCTGTACCCGCGCATCAAAATTGTGGAAAACTTTGCACCCCAAACACCCTCAACAACGCCCGCCAAAAGGCGCCCCTTGTTGCTGGGAGTTGTTCTCATGTTTGATACCTGCACAGCGGGCATTCCTCTGAGTCCAACGCATGTTTGGCCTGTCTGCGGCGTTGTACTTCAGGTGCACGAAGACAGGGTCTGGTGGTAAATTTTGCGTAGTGTCGCATTCCCTCATGTGTGGGTCACTCACACTTGCGGTCATGTGCACTGCGTGGGTTTGGGAATTTGGGTACCTGGGTACAGGATATTTGTTGTGAAAGACATCTTCCACCATGCATTGAGGAGGGTAAGACAGTGCTCGCATTTTACTTGAAATCATTACAACATTTAACTTCTCCACGGGGGTCTTGGGCCGTTCATTCGGTTATACCTTGACTAGCGGCAGAGGCCTTTTAGGACTCTATAACTCCGATATTCCCGAACGGAGGCACACTTTGTGTGTTACTACGACCTGGCAATTTCCAGCAGTAGGTTAAGTAATGTTTTCTTGTAAATTGTTGGATCATTATCTCCTCAGTGCATGCATGCCCCACGCGACGGACACTTTTGTGTTTGTCAAGTGGACTGTCTGGTCACTTCTCAGTGACTGGCGGGTTGGCTGTGGTTGCTCTTTCACGACTTTTATCCTTGTATCCAGTGTACTGGGTACCTGGGTACCTGGGTACCTGGGTACCTGGGTACCTGGGTACCTGGGTACCTGGGTACCTGGGTACCTGGGTACCTGGGTACCTGGGTACCTGGGTACCTGGGTACCTGGGTACCTGGGTACCTGGGTATGGCGTGTACAATCTCCCTCGAGTGTACAATCCAAAAATTGAATAGATCTGACTTTTGAAAAGTCAAATCTATACAATTTGTGTACGACCTAGTGAAAACTAGGATTGTACATAAATTGTATAGATCTGACTATAAAAAAAGTTGGGATTGTACATCAAATCACGGATGCTGCCAGATCTGGCCAGATTTGGGGGCCAATTTCCCAGATCTGGCTCGTTTTCCAGATGTGGAGATCTTGTTTCCAGATCTGGCCAGATCTGGCCAGATCTGGGAATCTGGGAAATTTTTTTTTTCAAAAAAAAAAAAAAACTCCCCAGATCTGGCCAGATCTGGAAATCTGGCCAGTTTTTTTTTTCCCTCAGATTTCTGGCTATTGTCTCCCAGGGAAAGGGACTCTCGAATTTTTTTTTTCGCCCCTAAAAAGGGCTAATTTCGACGATTTGAGGCCATTTAAAGCAAAATTTGGCACTTTTGAGCATCTGTGGGGGTCTAAAACGTGGTTTTGCGAACCCGAAATTTCATGGTTTTTACCAACGACAAGTCGATTTTTGAAAAATCTCGAAAAAAAAAATTTTTTTTTTCCGGGAAAATTTTGACCCCTGAGCAGGGTTTTTGTGTACCAAAAAGTGCAAAAAAACGCAAGAGTCGGGTGTTTTGACGATCTGGTACCGCCATATGCAGTACAGGGGCCCACAATTTCGACTTTTTCTTAGCAATTTCCTTCATAATTTTTTTTTTCTTCGATTTCTGGCAAAGGCAAATCTCAGGCAAAAAAAATTCACCCCTGATAGTGGGTCCTTGGGTGTCCAAAGATGCCAAAAACACAAAAATTTTGATGTTTTGACCATCTGTGGGCGCCTAAAACGCACTTCTCTGCCCAAAAAATGAAAATCGATTTTTCCTTAGCGTTTTTATAGCCGTGATTTTTGGGTATTTTTTCGCAAAGGGAAAAAAAAAAATATCAACCAAAATAGTGGGTCCTTGGGTGACCAAAAATGCAAAAAAACGTTTTTTTTTTGGTGTTTTGACCCTTCAGAACCACCCAAAACGCACTTTTGTGTACCAAAACACGCATATTTCAGATTTCCTCAGCAATTCCTTCACAAGTGCAAGGTGATTTTTGACCAAACTAATTTTGTGCACTTTTTTTGTGGTCACGTAACGCTAAAATCCTCTCCGTGATGCGAGAATTACATGTGAGAATGCGATAATGATTCTCGCATGCGAACGCCCAAAACCACGAAGGAGGACGCAAGCAAGGCTTCAGTGCACTTAGGTACAGGATGCGTCGTTTTCAGTTACAAAAAAGGGTACTGTGAAGCGGTTGAGGCACACACACAGACCCGTTGCAAAATGCATCTGGGACCCACGCTAGACCCCCCAAAAGCTGTAAAACCATATATTTCCATCTCGCGACCCCAGCGGATGTGGACTGAGGTGTTTTTTTTTGGGTGTTTAGAAAGGTTTTTGTCCGATTGGAGAATTTTTTCGGTAAGTGTTGCATTTTGTCCCCACTGAGTGTGCACTCAGAAAACACTCATCAATAAAACGACCTTTCTGTTCGGTAAAAAATAGTTATTTTCTATCGTAGTAGTGGGTTTGTCGTGCAGTGATGTTCTTTGTACCTGGAGAGTGGGCCGAGTGCAAGGTATGTTTTTAACCCCCCGATTTTCTCCCTTTTCGACATGTTCGCTATTTTTTAGCTTTTTTTTTTTTTTGTCAACAAAAATGTCACTTTTACGTTTAAGGGGTACGGGGCGGCTTCTTGTTTGTTTGTTTGTTTTTTTGTTGTAGTCTCTACTTTTACATTCAATTTCTCTTAACAGGTACCCGAACCGACGACCCTTCATCATAACAGCGAAGCAGTGCCGACGGAAGAGCTGGTGCAATTATTTCAAAACCAGGTGGCGATCGTAAAAGTCGGGTTTATATACCAACTTTTCCATTAACCCACCCCATAGACCACCCTAATTATTATGAAACTCTTAGTCAGTCACTGCTATAGCCATTTAACCCAGGGAGCGTAGCTAGTGCAAGAAATTCGACTTCGGGATCCGGAAAGTCTGTCCTCTGCTTGCGGAGGACTAGGCACAAGAAAATATTGCGTTCCCCCAGAAAACTAATTTTTGTCACAGTAATTTTTGCCCAGGGCATGCTCTTGAAGCATGGCGGCTTGGTGTGAGAAGGGGCAGTGTATTGTTTTGTTCTAGATTTCAACGGTTGTTAGAACGAGTCAAGTGGATGCTTATCTAAACACTGACTTTAGTACAGACCCGAGAGATCACACATGACTTTGAGGAAAGAACAAAGCAATGCATCTGTACCCGCACGCCAGGTTGTAGTTACTTCAGAATTTTCTTAAGTTTGCATGAACGAGGAGGGGCGAATCATTCTTCGGGAACCATAGTTGTATACCATGGAATGATTTTCTCAAAAACACCACGTGGGGGCTGAATTCAATCCCTTAAGAATTGCGAATTCAGCCTTTGTAGAAGGTACGTCTTACTTGTACTTGTACTTGTATGCCGTGTCCACCCTTCTCGACCTTACCGGTTCACATGTACGAATAATATTAGGCAGTGGTAACACCCTTCTCAATTGTGCAAACTTAAGAATTTTCTGCTGTAACTTACCAAAATCGATTTTCTTTCACCCCAAACACCCGCAACACCCCACCTGCTACTTCGGTAGCCTGTGTTGTTGGGAGTTGGTTCTCATGTTGATCCCCAGTGTTTTGCACTGCTTCTTCTGAGCCCAACGCTGTTTGGCCTGTCGACGTAATAAATACGAAGACAGGGCGGCGGTGCCAACAATTTTCCAATGATGTAACGTTTATCTGATTGATTTATCGTTTGATATACCTTGTGTGTCCTACTTCGTAACTTGCACACACGAGCAACGTATATTGAACGGTACTTCAAGCGATACTTCGTTATGTCATTGGGGGTACCTGGAAAAAAAAATTTTCCCAGACGTCCCAGATCTCCCAGATGTGGCCAGATCTGGCCAGATCTGGCCAGATCTGGGACGTCTGGGAAAAATTTTTTTTTCAAAAAAAAAAAAAATTTTCCCAGATCTGGCCAGATCTGGGCGGCCCAGATCTGGAGATCTGGCCAGATCTGGCAGCATCCGTGTCAAATAGTCAGATCTATACAATTTCTATACAATTGTATGTACAATTGACAATTGTATATACAATGAGTGTATAGATCTGACTATAACCCTGTGTATATGTGTATACATTTGACTTTCACCCTTGTTTTTTTTTAAATATTCAAACGAGCATAACCACTAACCCCAAAATACCACCTCAGGGATGGTTCAAAACACAGGTAGGGGCTAATAGCCTAAGGTTCCTTAGCTCAAAAACAAAAAACAAAACGAAAAACAACCTGAAACCCACCTTAGGCCTCCCTCCTCCCCTTTGTGTTTTTTAATGGGGTCCGTGGTTCATTTTTCGTACCCCCTTTTTAGATGTTTCCATGATAATATGTGCGTTATGTACATTTTTCTTGGGGGGATGATTTTTTGTTCTTTTTTCAGGTGACTAACCATGAGAGGCTTCGGTTCATCTTACTTTTGTTTCTGTTTTGTTCAACAACCACCTGATTTTTACCCCTCGCATAGGCACGAAAAGGGTTGTACAGGACCGTACACGCTCCTGTACGTGGCCTGTACGCGCCTTTTCGCACCTTTACGTGGGGTAAAAATTAGATGGAACAATGTTATTTCTGGTCTTAAAAAAAGACTGCGGGCAGCGCTTTGGTGTGTTATCAAATGAACGGAAACACAGGTATACCCTTGAGGTATATCCTTGGAAGCTATGGGAGCACGTGCACAAAACGTCACAAAGTTTCACTTCTGGTTCATTTTTTCCCCCTCTCTCTTTTACATTTGGTCGTTTGCGCACAAACTAAGCCCAGTCTTTTTGTTTCTTTGCTGCCAAAGGATGTTATATAGAGATCGGAAAAAGAAAAAAAAACAGTGCCACTGCCCTCGCATGAAAACCACAAAACGTAGTCCTGGGTAAGACATGAAAACACCACCATCAGAGCCAAACTACATGAGAACACCGTTTTTTTGGTGGCCTAAGTCCGAGAGTCTTAGATGTTTTCAATGCAACAAACGAACAACAACAAAGAGACACAAGTAACTTTTGGCCTTAGATTCCATCTTTACCAACTTTTCTCTTTTTTTGATTTTGTTTTTTGGGCTGTTTTTTTGGTTTTCTGCCTCGGGAAAAGCTGTCAAATACGACAGAGTCATCTTTCAAGCAAAAACCGTCACCATTTTTATTATACCCCCCCTTTTTCTGCAACGTACAACTGTGTAGCTGTGTACGCACATCTTACAAGTTTTATTTTTGACTGATAATGTACAAAAAAAACAAGGAGTACAATACAAAAAAGACAAACCAATTTTATGTTTCATACATTTACCTACAAAGCTCCTCTCCCCCGCTCCTTTTTACACTCATGTGATTCTGCAGCGGCAAAAAGAGGCTATTACAACGCACAGCGGCCCGAGAATCCTCTCGTAACAGAATTTCGCAAAGACTTCTAGACCTCGTACTGCCGCAAAACCAGGTATGCTGAAGACAGTACAGCCCACATCCTCCATCCTCGTATCTCACAGGTATTGCACAGAACTGAGGCGTGCTGTTGGCCACAGCAGAGTCTGTAGAGCTTGCCGTGGTCAGACGCAACTGTGACCGAGTGAAGCAACCTGCAGCAAGGACTTCCGTTCCACGCCACGTCACTCACCACTGAGGTGTGTGGTGCACACGGGGATGGGCTGCTCTCACAAGCAACGTTCACCGTTTGTCGGGACATACCGGACATACCCACACAGATCACACATATTCTCCATTGTATTGACACACGTTTGTGGGACATGGAGACACGCCAAGAGCGTCTCTGCGCTTCTGGCCTGCCTGTCAAAACGGTGCACAGGGGGCGCCCGGCTATTAAATCACGGGTAAAACGCCCCCTGTGCACCGGATTTTTGGGCGCCCCCTGTGCACCGTTTTGGGGTGCGCCCCCTGTGCACCGGACGTGCCCCCTGTGCACCGGAGTGGCCAGCGGAGTTTTTTTTTTTTTTTTTTTTTTTGGGGCGACTACAGACATTATCATCCACTGAAAAGAAACTGAAAAGAAAAACAAATGGAACAACAATAACACAAACGGGGCAGAAGGAACACCGGCACCACAGGGTGTGTGAGACACTGTGAAATTCGCTGAAATCGCAGGGCTACTCCAGAAAACTGTGAGGGGGGTGGGAAATTGTGGGAAACAAACAAAGGACAAGAGAAATTGTTTTCTGTACATCTAATCATTCACAAAAAATTTATTTACATTCTACCTTCTAGAAAAAACTGTACAGCACAAAAAAAACAAACGGAAAAGTAAAAAGTAAAAAAGGGGGACGCTCCTGCACCCGCTCCTGTGGGGACAACCCCGGCTTGCGCCGGGGCAGTCGCCCTTTGCGGGCCCCTGAGCTTCCCCAAAACCTTGCTCGACGAAAAAAAAAAAAAAAAAAAAAAAAAAAAAAAAAAAAAAAAAAAAAAAAAAAAAAAAAAAAAAGTGCACCGGAGTGGCCAGCTCCACAGCTCCACAGCTCCACAGCTCCACAGCTCCACAGCTCCACAGCTCCACAGCTCCACAGCTCCACAGCTCCACAGCTCCACAGCTCCACAGCTCCACAGCTCCACAGCTCCACAGCTCCACAGCTCCACAGCTCCACAGCTCCACAGCTCCACAGCTCCACAGCTCCACAGCTCCACAGCTCCACAGCTCCACAGCTCCACAGCTCCACAGCTCCACAGCTCCACAGCTCCACAGCTCCACAGCTCCACAGCTCCACAGCTCCACAGCTCCACAGCTCCACAGCTCCACAGCTCCACAGCTCCACAGCTCCACAGCTCCACAGCTCCACAGCTCCACAGCTCCACAGCTCCACAGCTCCACAGCTCCACAGCTCCACAGCTCCACAGCTCCACAGCTCCACAGCTCCACAGCTCCACAGCTCCACAGCTCCACAGCTCCACAGCTCCACAGCTCCACAGCTCCACAGCTCCACAGCTCCACAGCTCCACAGCTCCACAGCTCCACAGCTCCACAGCTCCACAGCTCCACAGCTCCACAGCTCCACAGCTCCACAGCTCCACAGCTCCACAGCTCCACAGCTCCACAGCTCCACAGCTCCACAGCTCCACAGCTCCACAGCTCCACAGCTCCACAGCTCCACAGCTCCACAGCTCCACAGCTCCACAGCTCCACAGCTCCACAGCTCCACAGCTCCACAGCTCCACAGCTCCACAGCTCCACAGCTCCACAGCTCCACAGCTCCACAGCTCCACAGCTCCACAGCTCCACAGCTCCACAGCTCCACAGCTCCACAGCTCCACAGCTCCACAGCTCCACAGCTCCACAGCTCCACAGCTCCACAGCTCCACAGCTCCACAGCTCCACAGCTCCACAGCTCCACAGCTCCACAGCTCCACAGCTCCACAGCTCCACAGCTCCACAGCTCCACAGCTCCACAGCTCCACAGCTCCACAGCTCCACAGCTCCACAGCTCCACAGCTCCACAGCTCCACAGCTCCACAGCTCCACAGCTCCACAGCTCCACAGCTCCACAGCTCCACAGCTCCACAGCTCCACAGCTCCACAGCTCCACAGCTCCACAGCTCCACAGCTCCACAGCTCCACAGCTCCA
Organism: Rhynchopus sp. YZ270_cl-10; assembly: GCA_964035575.1. Lineage (NCBI taxonomy): Eukaryota > Euglenozoa > Diplonemea > Diplonemida > Diplonemidae > Rhynchopus > Rhynchopus sp. YZ270_cl-10. Next base: position 14,440 of record OZ037834.1, on the reverse strand, counting down.
CAGCTCCACAGCTCCACAGCTCCACAGCTCCACAGCTCCACAGCTCCACAGCTCCACAGCTCCACAGCTCCACAGCTCCACAGCTCCACAGCTCCACAGCTCCACAGCTCCACAGCTCCACAGCTCCACAGCTCCACAGCTCCACAGCTCCACAGCTCCACAGCTCCACAGCTCCACAGCTCCACAGCTCCACAGCTCCACAGCTCCACAGCTCCACAGCTCCACAGCTCCACAGCTCCACAGCTCCACAGCTCCACAGCTCCACAGCTCCACAGCTCCACAGCTCCACAGCTCCACAGCTCCACAGCTCCACAGCTCCACAGCTCCACAGCTCCACAGCTCCACAGCTCCACAGCTCCACAGCTCCACAGCTCCACAGCTCCACAGCTCCACAGCTCCACAGCTCCACAGCTCCACAGCTCCACAGCTCCACAGCTCCACAGCTCCACAGCTCCACAGCTCCACAGCTCCACAGCTCCACAGCTCCACAGCTCCACAGCTCCACAGCTCCACAGCTCCACAGCTCCACAGCTCCACAGCTCCACAGCTCCACAGCTCCACAGCTCCACAGCTCCACAGCTCCACAGCTCCACAGCTCCACAGCTCCACAGCTCCACAGCTCCACAGCTCCACAGCTCCACAGCTCCACAGCTCCACAGCTCCACAGCTCCACAGCTCCACAGCTCCACAGCTCCACAGCTCCACAGCTCCACAGCTCCACAGCTCCACAGCTCCACAGCTCCACAGCTCCACAGCTCCACAGCTCCACAGCTCCACAGCTCCACAGCTCCACAGCTCCACAGCTCCACAGCTCCACAGCTCCACAGCTCCACAGCTCCACAGCTCCACAGCTCCACAGCTCCACAGCTCCACAGCTCCACAGCTCCACAGCTCCACAGCTCCACAGCTCCACAGCTCCACAGCTCCACAGCTCCACAGCTCCACAGCTCCACAGCTCCACAGCTCCACAGCTCCACAGCTCCACAGCTCCACAGCTCCACAGCTCCACAGCTCCACAGCTCCACAGCTCCACAGCTCCACAGCTCCACAGCTCCACAGCTCCACAGCTCCACAGCTCCACAGCTCCACAGCTCCACAGCTCCACAGCTCCACAGCTCCACAGCTCCACAGCTCCACAGCTCCACAGCTCCACAGCTCCACAGCTCCACAGCTCCACAGCTCCACAGCTCCACAGCTCCACAGCTCCACAGCTCCACAGCTCCACAGCTCCACAGCTCCACAGCTCCACAGCTCCACAGCTCCACAGCTCCACAGCTCCACAGCTCCACAGCTCCACAGCTCCACAGCTCCACAGCTCCACAGCTCCACAGCTCCACAGCTCCACAGCTCCACAGCTCCACAGCTCCACAGCTCCACAGCTCCACAGCTCCACAGCTCCACAGCTCCACAGCTCCACAGCTCCACAGCTCCACAGCTCCACAGCTCCACAGCTCCACAGCTCCACAGCTCCACAGCTCCACAGCTCCACAGCTCCACAGCTCCACAGCTCCACAGCTCCACAGCTCCACAGCTCCACAGCTCCACAGCTCCACAGCTCCACAGCTCCACAGCTCCACAGCTCCACAGCTCCACAGCTCCACAGCTCCACAGCTCCACAGCTCCACAGCTCCACAGCTCCACAGCTCCACAGCTCCACAGCTCCACAGCTCCACAGCTCCACAGCTCCACAGCTCCACAGCTCCACAGCTCCACAGCTCCACAGCTCCACAGCTCCACAGCTCCACAGCTCCACAGCTCCACAGCTCCACAGCTCCACAGCTCCACAGCTCCACAGCTCCACAGCTCCACAGCTCCACAGCTCCACAGCTCCACAGCTCCACAGCTCCACAGCTCCACAGCTCCACAGCTCCACAGCTCCACAGCTCCACAGCTCCACAGCTCCACAGCTCCACAGCTCCACAGCTCCACAGCTCCACAGCTCCACAGCTCCACAGCTCCACAGCTCCACAGCTCCACAGCTCCACAGCTCCACAGCTCCACAGCTCCACAGCTCCACAGCTCCACAGCTCCACAGCTCCACAGCTCCACAGCTCCACAGCTCCACAGCTCCACAGCTCCACAGCTCCACAGCTCCACAGCTCCACAGCTCCACAGCTCCACAGCTCCACAGCTCCACAGCTCCACAGCTCCACAGCTCCACAGCTCCACAGCTCCACAGCTCCACAGCTCCACAGCTCCACAGCTCCACAGCTCCACAGCTCCACAGCTCCACAGCTCCACAGCTCCACAGCTCCACAGCTCCACAGCTCCACAGCTCCACAGCTCCACAGCTCCACAGCTCCACAGCTCCACAGCTCCACAGCTCCACAGCTCCACAGCTCCACAGCTCCACAGCTCCACAGCTCCACAGCTCCACAGCTCCACAGCTCCACAGCTCCACAGCTCCACAGCTCCACAGCTCCACAGCTCCACAGCTCCACAGCTCCACAGCTCCACAGCTCCACAGCTCCACAGCTCCACAGCTCCACAGCTCCACAGCTCCACAGCTCCACAGCTCCACAGCTCCACAGCTCCACAGCTCCACAGCTCCACAGCTCCACAGCTCCACAGCTCCACAGCTCCACAGCTCCACAGCTCCACAGCTCCACAGCTCCACAGCTCCACAGCTCCACAGCTCCACAGCTCCACAGCTCCACAGCTCCACAGCTCCACAGCTCCACAGCTCCACAGCTCCACAGCTCCACAGCTCCACAGCTCCACAGCTCCACAGCTCCACAGCTCCACAGCTCCACAGCTCCACAGCTCCACAGCTCCACAGCTCCACAGCTCCACAGCTCCACAGCTCCACAGCTCCACAGCTCCACAGCTCCACAGCTCCACAGCTCCACAGCTCCACAGCTCCACAGCTCCACAGCTCCACAGCTCCACAGCTCCACAGCTCCACAGCTCCACAGCTCCACAGCTCCACAGCTCCACAGCTCCACAGCTCCACAGCTCCACAGCTCCACAGCTCCACAGCTCCACAGCTCCACAGCTCCACAGCTCCACAGCTCCACAGCTCCACAGCTCCACAGCTCCACAGCTCCACAGCTCCACAGCTCCACAGCTCCACAGCTCCACAGCTCCACAGCTCCACAGCTCCACAGCTCCACAGCTCCACAGCTCCACAGCTCCACAGCTCCACAGCTCCACAGCTCCACAGCTCCACAGCTCCACAGCTCCACAGCTCCACAGCTCCACAGCTCCACAGCTCCACAGCTCCACAGCTCCACAGCTCCACAGCTCCACAGCTCCACAGCTCCACAGCTCCACAGCTCCACAGCTCCACAGCTCCACAGCTCCACAGCTCCACAGCTCCACAGCTCCACAGCTCCACAGCTCCACAGCTCCACAGCTCCACAGCTCCACAGCTCCACAGCTCCACAGCTCCACAGCTCCACAGCTCCACAGCTCCACAGCTCCACAGCTCCACAGCTCCACAGCTCCACAGCTCCACAGCTCCACAGCTCCACAGCTCCACAGCTCCACAGCTCCACAGCTCCACAGCTCCACACGTATCTGTGCTGGGAAGCATGCTAGCATTTTTTTACAGGGGACCATTTTTTTACAGGGGACCATTTTTTTACACATTACAACACACTTGTGCTTTCTTTTTACCCTCCCTCCCTTTTTTTTTTTTTTTTTTTTTTTTTGGTGTTGTTCAACTTAGCCCTAGGCTCGCTTTTTTTTATCTACATCCAGTGACAGAGGGGGTACTTACTAGTCAAGCGAGTATGTAAACAGCTAGATGTCCAGACAAGGGCACTTTACTATTGTACTGGCAAGACAGTGCCTGAAAACACAGTTAGTGGCACTAAAATAGAAAGCATCTGGGACAACTACAACCAACACTTCCCTGCAAATAAGCAAAAGGGTCGTATGTGAGTGCAATTTTTCCCAAAAGGAAAAGGGGAGGGGATGGGACGGGAGGGTTGCTCTGTCTACCGGTGTAGTTTTATTTTGCTTTGTCTTGGGGAGGGGAGGGGAGGAGAAGGAGGGGATTGAGTGAGCCGTTTCCTCTGTAACACACAAACAAATAAAAAGGAAGTTCCATAATCTTTTTAGTAGTTTTCTTTTTGGTGAAAATTTTTGAGAACTTCAGTAAGTGTGACCTGACCCGACTGACTGACACCCAAAGGGGAAAACAACAATAACGCACAACAAAATCAACAACAACAATGGTGGGTCTCGTGCTTACCTGTGGTGGTTTTGAAAAATGAAAAATTTAAATTGACCTTCACAAGGTAAAAATGAAAAACTAAAGGAGTGAAAAAAGGAACTCACAAGAGTTCTGAGAGTTCTGTACAAACTCTACTCTACTGCACAATCTATAAAAGTGGCCCAATGGCTCCTGATGCCACTGGCCTGGCTCTTAGACAGGTCTTACTCCGAGACTGCCCTCTACCCTCAGAGCCTCGTCCAAGGGGTAAGGGCCGTCGCTGGGGTAGACCCGTCCTAGCCAGCAGCCAACCAAAAATATTAACAAATAGGAAGGGGGGCGGAAAGGGGGGAAAGGGGGGGCAAACCCCAAAGGATGAAAAGAACCAAAAACCTCCCTCCCTCCCCCTTTCCTTTGTTTTATTGTGAGCCTTGTACGCCTCCACGGGGCGGTCCCTGGGCAACGGTAGAGGGTGCAGGCCGGCGAAGCGCAAGGCGTAGTGTGTCTTGTCCTTCTTTGTTTTAGTTTTTTGGTTTTTGCTTTTTTAAAAATGAGGAGGAAGGCCCTTTTGGGGGCATTGTGGGTGGTTCTGCATGTCTGCATCAGCAGCAGCAGCAGGTGCTACACCAGCAGCAGTAACAACATATGCTACACCAGCTGCAACTGCAGCAGCAACAAGAGCAGCAACAACAGCGGCAATAGCAGCAACAGCAGCAACAGCAGCAACAGCAGCACCAGCAGCAGTTCCAACAGGTGCTCCAGCAGTGGTTCCTACAACGTTTCCAACAGCTGGTACTGCAGCAGTTCCAACAGCAGCTCCAAAGGCTTAGACAGCAGCAGGCACAACAGCAGTTCCAAAGGCTTAGACAGCAGCAGTTCCAACAGCAGGCACAACAGCAGTCCCAAAGGCTTTGGCAGCAGCAGTTCCAACAGCAGGCACAACAGCAGTTCCAAAAGCAGATTAAACAGCAGGCACAACAGCAGTTTAAAAAGCAGTTCCAACAGCAGTTCAAACAGCAGTTTAAACAGCAGGCACAGCAGCAGTTCCAGCAGCAGTTCAAACAGCTGGCACAACAGCGTTTCCAGCAGCATGTCCAAAAGCAATTCAAACAGCAGGCGCTACAGCAGTTCCAAAGGCTTTGGCGGCAGCAGACACAACAGCAGTTCCAAAAGCAGATTAAACAGCAGGCACAACAGCAGTTCCAAAAGCAGTTTAAACAGCAGGCACAACAGCAGTTTAAAAAGCAGTTCCAACAGCAGTTCAAACAGCAGTTTAAACAGCAGACACAACAGCAGTTTAAACAGCAGGCACAGCAGCAGTTCCAGCAGCAGTTCAAACAGCTGGCACAACAGCGTTTCCAGCAGCAGGTCCAAAAGCAGTTCAAACAATATCTGTTGACCTACCGGCTTGTATGCCTGTATACCTGGTTGGGTTAACTTTTTGAAAATTTCCTGGGCCATATACCCTATTTGGGCCCCCTGAATCCATTGCGGCATCGTTTTTTCACATCCGAGTGAAAACTAATATATAGGATAACCCATGGGTATGGGTACCTCGCTCAATACCCCTAAAATCAGTGCTTTTGAAAATGACCCTATGGAAAAATGTATCCAAAATATTGAAACATGTTCTCCTGGCATCTGCAACACGATATTTTGGGCCCCCTGGGCCCCGGGGGCCCTACGGGCCCCCATATTCGTGAAAAGTTGGGCATCCCAGCTAGTGGGTCGGTGCTGGGTATACAAACATCCCCCCAAAAAGTGAGATTTTGACCCCCCAAAAATGGCCATTTTTTTACTCCCCGGGACCTTCTCAGATGTGTATTCGGACCCTCTCGTGGTCTTAAACCGGATTTTTGGGGCCCTCACACCCTGGAATACCCCCCATAGTGTCGTTTTTTCACCCGCAGGGCCGATTTTTTAGAAAAAAATTGGTTTTTAAGGAACAACATTTACCCTGCGACACCTTGAAAAACAGGTGATTTTTGCCTTTTTCAGTTGTGTGTGTGCAGTGCCAAATTCCCCAGGCTTGGTGAATGTTGTGCCTCCAATACCCCTATGTGGGTTGGAAAAATCAAATAAAGATAAAATTTTGAGGCAGCCTGGGGGTGTGCTATGGTAAACAATTTGTGTATGTAAAAATACCCCTAAAAAACACCCTAAAAATGGCTGTTTTTCGCCTATTTTTGGGGGTCCCATGAGCTATTTTTTTTATTGGTTTGGCTTTTCCTGGGACCTGAAAATAGGGTCCTGGGCCTAATATGTCCCAATGAGGCCATTGGAATATCGATTTTTTCCAGATATGGGCCTCCTAGACCGAAATTTTTGATTTTGGTGTTGCAAAATTTTTCGAAAATCCTGAAAAGTGCCCAAAAACACGTAAAAACACGTGTATAGGCACACCCTATCGGCCCCCAGCATTGCCCAGGATTGTTGCAAATTTTACCTGCATGGGGGCCCTCCGGGCCCCCTGGACCCATTGCGACCCGATTGGTTCACATTCCTGGAAAATTTGGTCCCTAAGACACATACGTGGTTAACATACCCCTGAAAAACACCCTATTTTTGACCCTAAAAAACACCCTATTTTTGACCCTGAAAACATGATTTTAGCAAATAGGGCAACTAGTTTGGTGATCCAGCGACCGACTCATGGGCCCAGTATGTCCAACAGGGCCATATGTTTGGTAAATTTTACCGGGGGCAAGGGGATGTACAAAAAAAAAGTGGATTTTTTACCTTAAAAAAATGGCCAAAAATAGGCCAAAAATGGCCATTTTTCGGCCATGTGACCCCCACAGCAACCCTATATAGACCCCCAAAAACCTAATATTTTTTTCCCGCCGATTCTAATACACATTACAACACACTTGTGCTTTCTTTTTACCCTCCCTCCCTCCCCCTTTCCTTTGTTTTATCCGGGGCGGTCCCTGGGCAACGGTAGAGGGTGCAGGCCGGCGAAGCGCAAGGCGTAGTGTGTCTTGTCCTTCTTTGTTTTAGTTTTTTGGTTTTTGCTTTTTTAAAAATGAGGAGGAAGGCCCTTTTGGGGGCATTGTGGGTGGTGCTGCATGTCTGCATCAGCAGCAGCAGCAGGTGCTACACCAGCAGCAGTAACAACATATGCTACACCAGCTGCAACTGCAGCAGCAACAAGAGCAGCAACAACAGCGGCAATAGCAGCAACAGCAGCAACAGCAGCAACAGCAGCAACAGCAGCAACAGCAGCAACAGCAGCACCAGCAGCACCAGCAGCAGTTCCAACAGGTGCTCCAGCAGTGGTTCCTACAACGTCTCCAACAGCTGGTACTGCAGCAGTTCCAAAGGCTTAGACAGCAGCAGTTCCAACAGCAGGCACAACAGCAGTTCCAAAAGCAGATTAAACAGCAGGCACAACAGCAGTTTAAAAAGCAGTTCCAACAGCAGTTCAAACAGCAGTTTAAACAGCAGGCACAGCAGCAGTTCCAGCAGCAGTTCAAACAGCTGGCACAACAGCGTTTCCAGCAGCAGGTCCAAAAGCAATTCAAACAGCAGGCGCTACAGCAGTTCCAAAGGCTTTGGCGGCAGCAGACACAACAGCAGTTCCAAAAGCAGATTAAACAGCAGGCACAACAGCAGTTCCAAAAGCAGTTTAAACAGCAGGCACAACAGCAGTTTAAAAAGCAGTTCCAACAGCAGTTCAAACAGCAGTTTAAACAGCAGACACAACAGCAGTTTAAACAGCAGGCACAGCAGCAGTTCCAGCAGCAGTTCAAACAGCTGGCACAACAGCGTTTCCAGCAGCAGGTCCAAAAGCAGTTCAAACAGCAAGTGCTACAGCAGTTCCAAAGGCTTTGGCGGCAGCAGTTCCAACAGCATTCCCAACAGCAGACACAACAGCAGTTCAAACAGCAGATTAAACAGCAGGCACAACAGCAGTTCCAAAAGCAGTTTAAACAGCAGGCACAACAGCAGTTTAAACAGCAGTTCCAACAGCAGTTCAAACAGCAGTTTAGACAGCAGGCGCAACAGCAGACACAACAGCAGTTCCAGCAGCAGTTCAAACAGCTGGCACAACAGCGTTTCCAGCAGCAGGTCCAAAAGTAGTTCAAACAGCAGGCGCTGCAGCAGTTCCAAAGGCTTTGGTGGCAGCAGTTCCAACAGCAGGCCCTTCCTCCTGAAACTCTGAAGGTGTTGAGCGCTGGCATCGATTTCTTGACCTGAGGGATTACCGAACAGGCGAGGAGGGTATGCGAGGCGTTTTGTGCCTTCAGGGGCTTTTCTTTTTTCTTTACCCTACCTCTTCTGTAACAGTGCATAGCCTTTGTCTTTTTGGGTATGCGACTCCCCCCCTTGTCCTCTGGTCCCTGCCCCTACTTTTTGCGAGTTTAAACCCTGGCAGGGTATATAAATGCTGGGACGTGGCTTCCCTATGATATGACGGTGCTCGCACCTGGGGCATTAAACAGCGACAACAGTTAGGCCAGGACTTCGGTTCTGCTGCACCTTGGGGTGTACTGTTTGGACATCCATGTCCATTCCTCAGAGAAAGGGTGAGGCCCAACTGTCGGTACAGCATAGGACGCTCAGAGAGATGTTGCGATCCCCCCTTTGCTCTCTTGTCTCAACTATCGTTCACTAAGAGCTGGGTGAAGCGAACGGGAGTATCTGTAAGCTCACAACTCTTCAGGGCCGCCGGCTGACTAGCGGTTGTGTACCGCCCTCGTTCTCTTACGGTACGGCAAGCCATTAGGTTTCTTTTTTACACCTTCTGTTGGTAGTTCTTTCATCGGAGCTCGCATCACACATGGGTCAGTCGGAGGTCCTGCATCAATAACTTCACTTTATACTTGGATATTTTTCCACAAGAGTCGCTCAAATGAAAGAATGTATAGGTTGTTTTGCTTTTCCCACTTCCCCGCAAGGTCCTGACAATGATGTCCCCCCGTACTTTCTCTTCAGCATCTGCATCTCTACATGTGGACTGCTGCTCATCATCGTGCGTTACATCACACACGCTGATGCAACTCCATCAAGACGAACACTTCTTTGACGACAGATGTCGACGAGGTCACAGTCAGCCTGCCCCCTGTCTCTGTTCCACACCACACATCCCCAGCAGGTTTTTCCATTTTGTACGAGTGCACATTCTTCTGAACAATGGCGACATGCGGGATCCAGTCGCTGACAGTGCTGCTGTGTGTGGTGCTGATTCTGTCGACAGGTGCGATCATCGGTGGCTTCACTCTGTCAACATGGACGACCTTCTGGAGAAGGCACGTGACACAGGTGACGAGGGCTTCGGGATGTGTCTCGACAGTGGTACGGCGGACATTGAAACGGTCTCGGCACGCTACCTGCGCTCCGTCCTTGGCAACGTGGACACGGCGGTGCTGGAGTACCTGAAGGTGCCTGAGCAGCTGATGATGTCTGTTGCCAACCTGGCGAAGGCACACCACCCAGACGTCAGCACGAGCCCCGCCTTTATGACGAACATCATGCGTCCTGCACTTATATCCAATTTCAAGGCTGGTGCTGACGCTGGGCTTGCCTTCCTCGCATACGAAGCGTACCCGTGGAGTCCGGCACATCCTGTTCCGTGGAAAATGTCAGAAGGGTACGCAGGGTGGGGCTCACGGTGCCTTATCGCACCGTTGACTATATCGTCAGGCATTAAATTGCTTTAGTAAATGACACTTGGCATTATGCCAAAATCAGCATTTTTGCCTTGAAAAACCTGAAAAAACACATGTAATGTGTGGTGGTCAAAAGTGCACGATTCCTTCGTTAATGCATTTTTTGACAGTTATACCTGGAGAATATAGTCAGATCACTCTTCAGACCAGCTGGCGTTTACCACAAAAACACCACTTTTCCAACAGGCCACTTTTCGCCTGAAAAGCCAGTTCAGCTAACAGGAGTGTGTGTACTGGGTAGTGAAACTGCCCAGTACGCACACTCCAGTTCAGATATAAATCCTAAAAAACCTTAGTTTTTTAGTTTTTACTTTAGGCTGTGCGCCACCCACACACCCACACACACTACCCACCCACACACCCCCTCACCACAGGTGGGATTTGACCAAAAAATCTATTTTTTTAAAGAAATAGTTGCTCATCAGAAAGTGACTTGGGTACATCGTGTAGTTTGGGGATATTGAGGCGGAAAAAAAAATAGCAAGCAACACAAAAATTTACAAAAATTTTCGACTTTTTACGCACGTGTGTGCATGAAGAAATATCTACAACGTGAATCATACCGAGATTGGTCGCAATGGAAAGAAAATGAACACATAGAATGGAAAATCAATAAATACCCTGACAATGACACTGCAGGAGTGCTGTAAGATGTGGGGAGTGTAGGATGAAATTTCATGCTTTATTCAGGTGCTGCGGAAAACTCAGGCGGAGGATTGTCGCAAACATGAGCTTTACGGAGGAGGCCAATAGGGCGCGACGCTGCAGAGTACATATTGTTTGCGCCAACGGGGTACTGGCGGCGCTGCCTTCCTTGTCGCAAACCTGAAAATGCGACGTGCTTGCCTTGTAGTACGTGGAGGGTTATCAGCCTGCTCGACCTGCGTCGTGAGCAAGACTGCCGGTAAGGGCGTTGGCCAGGGCCACGGGAAAGTGCTCGTCCCGACGCAGTGATGTACTCACGAGACGGACAGTGGGACATTTCCGACAGGCGCGTAGGGACTTGGGGGCCTTTTGTTGTCCTGGACCTGAACAACCCCATGTTTGACTCGTTCGTGGAACTTCCGCCGCAACTACTCAATCACATCAGGCGAAAAATTGTTCAGAACTCAGAGAGGCAGAGTGTGTCTGGTGAGCAAGGAACGCCGAAACGTGTAAAAATGTCACCAGAGAGGCTTTATGTTCGCGTTACCGCGAGCGGGCGCGCGAAGCGCGCACGCGAGCGCCTCGTGGGAAGCGAGTAGCGGACCACCTGCCCAGTGCGTGAGGGACTGAGTAAAAATAAAACCCCACCTGTATTGGCCCCAGATGGAACTGGCTTCCACAAAAGCCTTTCCCACATTGTGAGGCAGGGAGAATACCCCGCGTCACTTCCTTAGCACAAGGAGTTGCTCGCTTGTGTTGCAATGATACCCGTTTCGTTGACTGATGAGCGGTAGCGGGAGTAGGACATCTCAACGTAGACCGCCAAATGGGGTGTGAATGGTATTAAGTAAGCTGGATGTGTAGTGAATATATTGTGTTGCGACACGTGATTTTTCCAAGTTTTCAAACAAAAAAAAACAAAAAAGTGAGGTTATCACGTTTCCATGGTAGTGTCACACAAGAACGACAGGTTTTTTAGCCCGTCACCAAATTGCTTTAGTAAATGACACTTGGCATTATGCCAAAATCAGCATTTTTGCCTTGAAAAACCTGAAAAAACACATGTAATGTGTGGTGGTCAAAAGTGCACGATTCCTTCGTTAATGCATTTTTTGAGTACCAGTTATACCTGGAGAATATAGTCAGATCACTCTTCAGACCAGCTGGCATTTACCACAAAAACCAAAAATTTTCGACTTTTTACGCACGTGTGTGAATGAAGAAATATGTACAGTGTGAATCATACGGAGATTGGTCGCAATGGAAAGAAAATGAACACATAGAATGGAAAATCAAAAAATATCAGGAAAATGACACTGCAGGAGTGCTGTAAAACGTTGTGTGTGTAGTATGAAATTTCGCGTTTTATTCAGGTGCTGCGGAAGAATAAGGGGGAGGATTGTCACAAACATGAGCTTTACGGAGGAGGTTAATAGGGCACGACGCTGCAGAGTACATATTGTTTGCGCCAACGGGGTACTGGCGGCGCTGCCTGCCGTGTAGCAAACCCGCAAAGCCGACGTGCCTGCCTTGTCGTACGTGCAGGGTTATCAGCCTGCTCGACCTGCGTGGAAACATATCCGTCGTGAGCAAGACTGCCCGGTAAGGGCGTTGGCCAGGGCCACAGGAAAATGCTCGTCCCGACGCAGTGATGTACTCACGAGACGTACAGTGGGACATTTCCGACAGGAGCGCAGGGGCCGTTTGTTGTCCGGCAACTACTCAATTACAGCAGGCGAAAAAGTGTTCAGAACTCAGAGAGGCAGCGTGCGTCTGGTGAGCAAGGAACGCCGAAAAGTGTAAAAATGTCACCAGAGAGGTTTTATGTTTGCGTTACCGCGAGCGGGCGCGCGAAGCGCGCACGCGAGCGCCTCGTGGGAAGCGAATAGCGGACCACCTGCCCAGTGCGTGAGGTACTGAGTGAACAAAAAACCCCACCTGTATTAGCCCCAGATGGAACTGGCTTCCACAAAAGCCTTTCCCACATTGTGAGGCAGGGAGAATACCCCGAGTCACTTTGCAATGATACCCATTTCGTTGACTGATGAGCGGTAGCGGGAGTAGGACATCTCAACGTAGACCGCTAAATGGGGTGTGAATGGTATTAAGTAAGCTGGGCGTGTCGTGGATATATTCTGTTGTGACACGTGATTTTTCCAAGTTTTCAAAAAAAAAACAAAAAGAGAGGTTATCACGTTTCCATGGTAGTGTCACACAAGAACGACAGGTTTTTTAGCCCGTCACCAAATTTCTTTTTTTTTCCCCTTGCAATAATATACATCTCCACATCTCCACAGCTCCACAGCTCCACAGCTCCACAGCTCCACAGCTCCACAGCTCCACAGCTCCACAGCTCCACAGCTCCACAGCTCCACAGCTCCACAGCTCCACAGCTCCACAGCTCCACAGCTCCACAGCTCCACAGCTCCACAGCTCCACAGCTCCACAGCTCCACAGCTCCACAGCTCCACAGCTCCACAGCTCCACAGCTCCACAGCTCCACAGCTCCACAGCTCCACAGCTCCACAGCTCCACAGCTCCACAGCTCCACAGCTCCACAGCTCCACAGCTCCACAGCTCCACAGCTCCACAGCTCCACAGCTCCACAGCTCCACAGCTCCACAGCTCCACAGCTCCACAGCTCCACAGCTCCACAGCTCCACAGCTCCACAGCTCCACAGCTCCACAGCTCCACAGCTCCACAGCTCCACAGCTCCACAGCTCCACAGCTCCACAGCTCCACAGCTCCACAGCTCCACAGCTCCACAGCTCCACAGCTCCACAGCTCCACAGCTCCACAGCTCCACAGCTCCGCAAACCCGCAAACCCGCAAACCCGCAAACCCGCAAACCCGCAAACCCGCAAACCCGCAAACCCGCAAACCCGCAAACCCGCAAACCCGTAAACCCGCAAACCCGTAAACCCGCAAACCCGCAAACCCGCAAACCCGCAAACCCGCAAACCCGCAAACCCGCAAACCCGCAAACCCGCAAACCCGCAAACCCGCAAACCGCAAACCCGCAAAACCGCAAACCGCAAACCCGCAAACCCGCAAACCCGCAAACCGTAAACCGCAAACCGCAAACCCGCAAACCCGCAAACCCGCAAACCCGCAAACCCGCAAACCCGCAAACCCGCAACCCGCAAACCCGCAAACCCGCAAACCCGCAAACCCGCAAACCCGCAAACCCGTAAACCCGCAACCCGCAAACCCGCAAACCCGCAAACCCGTAACCCGCAAACCCGCAAACCCGCAAACCCGCAAACGCAACCGCAAACCCGCAAACCCGCAAACCCGCAAACCCGCAAACCCGCAAACCGCAACCCGCAAACCCGCAAACCCGCAAACCCGCAAACCCGCAAACCCGCAAACCCGCAAACCCGCAAACCCGCAAACCCGCAAACCCGCAAACCCGCAAACCCGCAAACCCGCAAACCCGCAAACCCGCAAACCCGCAAACCCGCAAACCCGCAACCCGCAAACCCGCAAACCCGCAAACCCGTAAACCCGCAAACCCGCAAACCCCGCAAACCCGCAAACCCGCAAACCCGCAAACCGCAAACCCGCAAACCCGCAAACCCGCAAACCCGCAAACCGCAACCGCAAACCGCAAACCCGCAAACCGCAAAACCCGCAAACCCGCACGCAAACCCGCAAACCCGCAAACCGCAAACCCGCAAACCCGCAAACCCGCAAACCCGCAAACCCGCAAACCCGCAAACCCGCAAACCCGCAAACCCCGCAACCCGCAACCCGCAAACCGCAAACCCGCAAACCCGCAAACCCGCAAACCCGCAAACCCGCAAACCCGCAAACCCGCAAACCGCAAACCCGCAAACCCGCAAACCCGCAAACCCGCAAACCCGCAAACCCGCAACCCGCAAACCCGCAAACCCGCAAACCCGCAAACCCGCAAACCCGCAAACCCGCAAACCCGCAAACCCGCAAACCGCAAACCCGCAA